>JAPZDX010000009.1:2936406-2947965 GCA_029783625.1 Naso annulatus | reverse complement strand
AGAGACACACACACACACACACACACACACAGGAAAAAAAGGATAGAGGACCAGCCGAAATTATCGATTGTTGACAGTGGGGCTGTTTAATAGTGCGTCTCAAGGTGACACGAAACCTCAGAGAGGCACCGTTGCAGAAAGAGTAAGTACTATTCAACTTAAACGCATGCACTTCTCTCGATCTTAAATGTTAACACACATGCAGGCCTACATTCAGAAGTGAGATTTTAAAATCTATCAGTGAGGTGATTTTGCCTTTTTAGCTGTCGACATTCATGGGCACTGTTTTAATCATAAAATCTGGTTTCAATGTGACCATCATCAAACCAAACTCACACAGTTCTGTCCATTCTGGTCCAAATTAGCACCTATAGCTGTTGCCTTTAAAATTTTACATGCACTTATGCACCAGCCCATTTGTGTGCAATATTTGTGGCTGTGATCATAATTCATCCGATGAAGACTGTCTCATATGAGCTAGTTGCTAAAGGCAGTTACGATCTGAATCGTCTAAGCAACTGAAAACCTAATTTTGAAATGTAAAGATTGAATGAATGAAGAATTTGGTTTATAGTGCAGCAATATTTTACTTTGAAAACCATCTGTTTGTATTAAAGTGGTCTACATTGCTTTCTATTTAGTAGAATGGACAAATTCAGGTAGAAAATTCAAGCACCTAACATTCAAAAACTACAGTTAAATTGCTCATAGTCAAGTTTTCTTGGAGCTGCAGGAAAAGGCAGGCTGACAGATCGAACAGTTAGCTTCGCTACAGTTAGCAACAGAAAAATCAAAGCTTTACTCTGCTGAACTCATTAAACAATAATTAATTAATGTTTGTTTGTTAATACTTATTTGCCTCTTGGCTAACCAAACAGCTAGCTTGGTTAGCCAGCTGGTTTTCCAGGAAGTGATCATTATGCAATTAGCAAAAATAATGAGTCACGGGGCTTTTTTCTGGGTTGCTGGAGACGAAAGTTTGACATGACTTATGCAAATTTTGAGCTTGATTTGTGAAGCTTTAGAGGCTTTTCAATTTTCAGTGATGCCACATTGGTTCAAAAACAGCATTATTTGCCAGAAAGGAAACAGAATATTGAAAAATTCTGAAGACCGTCCACACAACGACAAACCAAGGAAAGATTTTGTCAACCCCACAAGCTAATTTTTACCAAAATACTCCATCCTAAAGCCGCCCAAACGGGCAAATTGTCACCCAGTCTGAAAACATTTCTTAGGTGTTTTCTTGAACATTTCTGGCATTGACCCATTTTATTTCCAGTGTGGTGTCAGCCACTTAGGGCAACAATGACAATTCAAAGACAACAATAAGAAATATGATTTTTCATTAAAATATCTGTTTTAAAATTGGAATTGCAGAAAAAGCGATGCTGAAGCACCTATGGACCTATGTTTTAAAACAAACAAACAAACAAAATTTTACAACAGTGTCTGCCTTGAAATGCTCATACTTTAAAGAGACCTTCTTTAAACATCGTAAGATGTTAACACTGTGCGATAGCTTGTCTCCAGAACAAACGCCTCAGGTTTGAAGAGCTTCTGAGAGGTCTTGAGAGCAGTGACTGAGCTTGTAAAGATGATCCAGAGCACAAACATCCAACTCATTTACATGACTTCAAGGATCAGCTGGCCTGCAGTGCTTCTCCAGTCTCCTATGCATTCTCTGTATTAACATCCATGTTTAGCAGCTTACTGAGAAGTGCAGTGACCTTCACAGTGACCTCCCAGCATGCACTGTGCCTTCCCTGGGATCTGAGCTCCAGTTAGCTGCCTCTGGGTTTGGCTGACCATGCTCTACCTCGGAAGAAAAGGCTGAAGTCCCTGCAGATTTTTCATGTCAGGATGCACTCTGAGTGTTCACATAGTGTACCTATGTGGCTCAGATAGCTGTGTCTCTGAGCAGCTTGTTGCCTGCAGTAAGCGCAGATGATGGGATTGCTGAAGGAAGAGGGGACAATAACTATGCCCCAAGGCAAGGAGGCTGCCTCTATCAGTGAAGCCACCTATTTAAAACCATTCTTTCCTCACCACATTCTGGAGATTTCACATCATCACTTTCCATCTTTTAAGGGTTGGCTGAGGCCCTGTCAGAGGTTCGGTTCCTGCCTGGAGGGACGTTTAAGCGCAGCAGCACCCTGGGGGCAGCCAGGCAGAGAGACTGACAGGCTGACAGACAGGGACTAGTCTCTGCTATGGATGGCTTAGAGCAGAAACAAAGAACAGGTCTATGATACATCATGTTTAACAGCCCTGCACAGCATGAGACAAATATATTGATTTGTTGATATGCTGAGCTGTCGTTGACCTTCTGTTTAACATTAGCTCCTGGCTAATATCGTTAGCCACCTCTGGCATATTGAAGGTTTAATTCTGATCAAACCAGCAATAAAATGTGATTTTTTGGGGGGTTCATTTTCCTTGTTTCTACAGAATAACTACAGAAATGGTTCACCCAAAAATTTAATTTTAATCCTTATCTACTCATCCTCATGCCGATGCAAAGTAACACTTTTAGGTTAGTAGCTACAATAAAGATACTGGCTTAAAAAAAGATTTTAATTATACATTTTCAATTGTCAACAACGGGACTGTGCTATTCATTATCTGGACATATGGTACAACTTCAAAGCATGTAAAGGAGGGTCAGAAAATGCAGTTATCTCAGGTAGGATGTCAATTTTTAAGACAGAGGTTCAGATGCAATCCTGGGAAAGAAACATGGCTCTCCTGCATGGTGAAACCAGAGACGTTTGATATAAGAGACAGATCACTTAGATCATTTTGAAAAGAAAAGGCCATAACGACAAAGTTGCCAGAAATCCTGCCTCTTTCCCCCAACAGCCACTCGCGTTGATGTATTGCAGCTTAGAGAGTCAGGACAGTGATTCTGTTAGTACTATATAACCATATTCATGTTGTTTTTATGTCTCGGTGACCACTAAAAGTGAAGTTATGGCTTTGTCCCTATTCATTCAGATAGGGCTCTGGTCATCTTGTCGGAAATAGTGGCCAAGTCAAACCCTTTTACTTCCAGTCCATGAAAAATTTTGTACTGTAGTCAGTGGACAGAAACTATTATTTGGGATTGAGATCAAATTATATTTGAGATTGGAGGTACAATTTAAACAGGATAAAAAAATAATTTGTCTCCTACCATTGACTACTGTTCATATTTTTTGCAAAATAAAGTTCCATGGGGTCCACTGCAACGGGTGTGACTCAGCCACTCTATAGCTGTGTGAGGGTGTTGCCAAGATGGCCACCAAGTGGTAAGACTTGCCTATAAGGATTTTGGTAAAACACTGTCAGTCTTCAGCTGCTGGAAAACAATGACCCAGTCCAAATGAAAGCTTTGACCTCCTTGCTAATAGCTAATGACAGCGGCAACCTTCACAGCGTCTTGTGTTTCTGAAGCTCTAGTGTCTGACCACATGAAAGGGTGCTCTAGGGAGCCTTGTGATTAGCACTGAGGTCGCTGTCTTGATTTGGGTCGAGGTCACAATCACAGAGAGTGGTGCATCTTTTGTTTCTTTCCCAACGACACCCACATTCATGTGACACCCAGATAAGGAGCGTGTCAGATGCTGAACACCAACTTTGCACTCTGTCCTTGGCAATAATGGCTCGTCACACATTAAACTACTTTTAAACTATTTGTTTTATAGTATTAATTTTTAATGATTGCAAATCATTTTCATGACAATTTACCATAACCTTAGCTATTCCCTTGGGCAGCGATTGTCCAGCCATGGCATGACTGGGAGACATGACAGATTTAGTATGTCCAGCTGACTAGCTAAATACAGCAGTAACTTTGCATTTTTTATTTATTTAAGAAAGATGTTATTAGCTAAAAAGCTTCCTTTTGTGTAGCTACAAGTTACATTAGTATATCAACATTCAAATACAAATTTATTTTTTTACAACATGTAACTTTAGCCTCAGTGTTTTAGCATTTGCATCGTATATCAACAACTGCATTTTAGCTGTGACCAGCAACTCTGTAGGCCGCTTTGTCGGTTGGTTTCCCACTGTTTGGCAGTCACAGTTTTCGCCCTAGGAGGCTGCACTTTGGCATGGAGGTCAAGTGTGTGTGTGTGAAGGTATGATTTTGTGTTCAAGCAGTAGCTAATAGGGGCGTGAAATGGGAGTGGCCCATTGCAAAGAGGCGCTTAACTTCCAAATAGATTAATAGACTTGCTCAAGATTTGGTGGAAAAGTTGGTCATGAGCCAAAAGGACAGCTGGATAACTGTTTGGGGCGTGGCACTGGGAGTGGCCTGTAACAAAAAGGCATGTAAAAAGGCACACACACACACACACACACACAAAATTTCATTGGTTATGTTTAGCCCTGCCCCCTTCCAAAAATTAATCAACCGGTTGTTGTAGACTTGTACTCTTGTGGGAGTCGTCATTGCATGCAGACAGTAATTTGTGTGCCTGATGTGCAAAGCACGTACAGGGACACAACTGTTATTTCTCATACTTATTTTTCTTATTTTTCATTTATGATACATCTGTAGCTTTATGATAACGTGATGCCTAAGACGACTGTAACATTTTTAGCTGCTGGTTGAAGCTATTGTAAATTTGTGCTTGTTAAGACCATAATTTGGATTCTTATTTGAAAAATATCTAAAAGTCAAAAAAGAGAGGAGACAATTTTGCTGAGGTTAAATGTTAGCATGCCAAAGCTAACCACCTAGAGCTGGCAAAATCTGCAAGCAGCAGTGGTCAGCAACAAATAAGAAGCCTGCGTTTTACCAATTGCTCAAAAACTACTGCAAGTTTTGATGACAGACCTTCTACTGTTTAAATGTAAACTGTATGCAAGAATGGAAAGCTTGACGGGGTGTTAAAACTTAAAAAACTTAAAAACTGACATTTAGATCTGTCTCAGTGTCTACACCTTTGTACTTACAATATAGAGTTATGACTGAACTGTAGGCCTACATTTGTAGTTTGGAACTTGCAAGTTACAAAAACTGTTGCAATTTCTATTCAAATGAGGCAGAATCCTCCAAGTCAAAGAAAAAACAAAACAGCTTTTCCCAAACTCTGATTTCTATTTATTCTGGTTGTTATATTGTTTGTCTTGTGATGATTGGCACTTTTCTATTTACCACCACTACTGCTCGTTGTTTTACTGTCAGTTGCAGAAATGACAACTGGCACACAACCTTACTTTACCAAGATGGAGGAAATCTCATCTACTTTGATTTTATGGAGCAAGTATATTGAATATTGTCACTATTTATTTTTTCTGATCCTTGATATACGCACATGCAGGAAGGTATTTTGAATAGTGGGAGAGGATGTGAGACTGGAAATGAAAAATTAATGATGAATGCCACATACAAACAAGCAATGATTCATATATTAAAGGAACTGTTGAACATTTTTTTCATTTGTTTTTTTGGTAGTAGTTAGATGAAAACACTGATACTCATGTAAGTACAGTAAATAGGACGTTAAAGCTAGCAGCTAGTTAGCTTAAACTTGTCATGGGGGAAAGCTAGCTTGACTGGCCCCCCATAAAATATATCCTTACCTATCCAAACCTCTTAACCTATCCTTTATACACTTCAGTTTTCATGTGCAAATTAAACTAACAATATGTATCATATTGGTTAGAGAGCTTTGGATGAGCTAGCAGGCGGATTATCTTTGGACATGGCTGGGCTGTTTCCCTCTGCTTGCGGTCTTTATGCTAAGCTAAGTTAAGCTAACCTGTCGGTAGCTTTATTTGAAAAGACATAGATGAGACGATTTAAAACACTCCCATATCCTGTGTATGCAGAGCGACAGCGCTCAGACTCAGACAATGTCTCACTCTGCTCACCCTGTTGGTGGCTGCACTGGGGCAGGAGCTGTAGTAATGAGCGATGGAGGCCGGTTAGCTCTGCCGGCCCTGTCATCCTGCCAGCATGCGTGCCAACCTGCTCACAGAGACTCAGGGTGAGAGCGGATACTGTGTGTGTACTGTATTGATTGGCACGGCTGCAGCTTAGGCTGGTGTCCGAGCGCTGGCACTCTTCAGCGCTGGCTGACAAACAACCTAATGAGACTGAGCACACACATGCAGGCCCGTGGCTGGGTTTCTACCGCAGCTAGTCCTCCTCAATGCCACTGTGGCTTCATTCATGCAACTTGTGTCCAAATGCTAAATAAGCTGAATATTTAGAGGCATTCATGCACAGACTGGCAGATGCTTTAATTACCTAGAGAACCAGGAAGCAAACAGACAAGTGAGCAAGGGAGTCAGTCAATGAAATTCTGCCTTTAATATTTGCTTTGAAGTTTAACCTTAGTTAGCCTCTACATGTTCTAATTTAAGATATGTTTAACCAAATAACCATAATCTAGCTACATGTCTGGGGACAAAATCATTTAAAATGTACATGTAGTTAGTCATGTGACTTCTTAAACTTTTAAGTCATTGTTTTGCTAGGCACAAGTAAATCTTAAGTCTTTACAAACAAGTTAAGTCTCTTGTCCTAACCTTTGAATCACAACTTTGAATCACGACTTTGCATTCTTGGTGTAACTTTAAAAAAAGGGTTGGAGATTGTTGCATCCCCCTTTGTTAGTTTCCAGTCGCATGTTTTGTATACTGCATTTCATTTTTTGTTGACCACAGCCTAGTTTCTGTACATGAACTACATTATCATTTGTATCATTTTTTTCCCAACTGGAGCTCATTTAGGCTACATTATTCATTCATTGTTCTCTCTTGTAACTTGCTGGATGCTATAAAACTGGTTCAAAGAAAGTGGATCTGGGGAATTGTCAGCTTGCTGGGATTGAAACGTTAACGTTAGTTTGTCCAGGATAAGAAGGGAAATTAAGGCTGATTTGTGAAACACTTATTTAACATAGTTTTAAATCTTTTGCCTGATGTCATTAAAACCGGCTCAAGTTGAAGTCATGTGACTTGAAACACCTCTGTTTAGTGCATCCTATTCAAAAGGATAAAAAGGCCTATTTTTGCAAAGAGGTATCATGTTTATTAGATCACTGTGGTTTCACTTTGACAGTTAAAGGTCTTTTTTTCTGTTGATCGTGTTGATCATCTTCTATTCAGTGTGGTAAAAAAACAAAAATGAAATAGCGTTTTGAATATTTTTTAATGGGCACTGTATTGTTTTCTGTACTTTGTGATTATGATAAAATAATGGACCAGCTCACAGGTCTTTTGTGTTTTGTTATAAGCTAATATGTGACTTTTCATAAAAACAATAAAGCACTCAAGTAATTTGTTGTAATTGTAATTATTTTTTTCAACAAGACCCAGGAAGTGTCATGGAAAAAAACCCCATAACAAAACGAAAACAAACAATGAAAAACCTGAGTGCTATCAATTCTGGATTTAATATCATATTTTAGATTTTATCTCCTTCTTTCCTCAGATGGAAGTAATAAAAATATGAGGACGACTTCTATAAAACGCTCCAGAGTTTTTGTGAAATATATCATCAAAGATTTACAGTCTGTTATGCTGTAAAAGAAATTTGAGATTCCAAAAGACAACAAAGCAATCCGTTGTAACCTATAAAGTTTATCAACAGCAAAAAAAACCAAAACCTTCTCCTGTGTGAACGGGACACGACTGTGGTATTAAAGTGATATGTTACTCTAAAATGAATATAAAAATTACTTGTTGAAGAGCATCAATGACATATCATCCAGGATCTGTAGATCTCAGCTGTCTGTTGCATTTGGACCAATTTTTGGCATACAAAAGCGTGCGCCTCCTACTCCATATTTAACTGTTGTCCATGAAATACATAAACATAACTAAGTCCTTCTGCTCAAATATTGCACACATGCACGGTACGTGTGAGCAAACGCGCACACTGTCCTCTTCCCAAAGGCATCTCTTTTGCATCCTCAACATCCTACTCTCTCCCTCTTTTTCTCTGTCTTTCTTACTTTCTCTCTCTCTTTCATTGACAGGGTTGAGAGGAAATTAGCATTGGCTCTTAATCAGCCTCCCCCGGCCTAGAATGTGCTGATGTGCAGGACGGGGTCATGCTAATCAGGTACCTCAGCTCCCAGGCACATTGATTTAATACTACAAACGCTTATTAATCCCCTCAACACCTCCTTGTCTTCCTCCTCCTCCTCTTCCTCAATACTGAGCCCTTGCATCGTCCTCGCCCTGACCATGAGGCTCGTTTCCCCTTAGCCTCGATTCCCACCCGTCTCATCCTCCCCACATCAGCCCTGGCATCAATTAAAATAAAATATCTTTGAAATGAAGTGCGTTAAAAAACACAGCGTTGAACAATGTGCATAAACATAGGAAATTAGCTTTAATGGCTAAATTTAAAACGTGAAAGAACGCATTCCCAGTTTTCCCTCTGCACCTGAAAGCTCATGTGACCTCATAACATGCCTCACCGGCAAAATGCAGTTTGACTTGAACTGGCTAGAACAGAAAGGCACATCTCACTCTCTGGCATTATTAAAGTTGAACAAGATAGAGAGCTGAGATGTTTCGATGTTAGGTTTAAAACACCTCTTGCAATCATTTCTCATTTCTCTTCTTAAAATTTCCACTGAATAAAATTTAGTTCACCTTACAAGGAAGCAATCCATTTTGGCAGGGTTAAAAATTTAGTCTTATGTTGTAACCACAACAGTTTGGACCACTCAGTGTCTTGTGAGGAACTACTGGCAGCTGAGGTGTGTTTGTGGCGTGATAACCAGCAACAGCGAAGCTACTGTTCGTTTGGCTCCTAAAGGATTAGCGTGGATGCTACTATCGCATCACTTCTATCAGAAAGGTTTTTCTCATAGAAAAGATGTTTTCAGCTTTCTCCAGACTGGAAACATTTGGTCTATGAGTATTGACTTAATTAGATCTAGTCCAGCTTTGCAAAGAAAATATTGTACAGCTTTAGTTACTAGTTACTTTTCAGATGACAATTATTTATATTCTTCGTGTCCAGTTAAAATTGTTTTCAAAGTTGGTGATTTGAATTGTTCCCTGATAAACAAATTTTCAAGCTAAATAAATGGTTTAAAAAGCCACTTATATTAACTGTAAATGCATCAAATAGCTGTTTCTCTGAGCTCATGAAAAGTTGACTTTTTAGAGACATTGTTCTCACAGAACAGCTACTCTATACACATATGACGATCTTATGGTAAACCTAAACCAAAACTACAGAAGGATAAACCTTAAACATCTAAAGCAGTGAAACACAACATACACAACGATGCTACAGTAATATTAATCAAAGAACAATAAGTGCTATAACTTTCCCCTGATACTTGTGTACATTTACTTAAGTAAGATTTTCGAGAGCATAATTTCTACTTGTAGTGTTTTTACTGTGTGGTATTACTGCTTAAATTAGAGCTATTATGCTTTTCTGTCTTTTCTGACCTATAAATGCTGTTTTGTCAGATAGTTGTGTTAAATGATGCCAAAGCGTCACATAATGAGCATTTGGAAGTGAGCCCTGCAGGCAGTTTCGGTCAGGTCTGCACGTTGTGTGTCAGGAGGTTTTTTTTTTCCTCTGTTTTTTCAAGTGACGTCGATGCATGCTGGACTTCCCTATATGAGCATGCCAGCTTTGTGCACACAGCGCTGTGCCTGCCACCTCCCCCGCTCTGCTCAGACACCACTGTGCTCTGCTCTCTGCTTCATGTATTACTGTCAGCACTTTGTTTGAGATGGGTACATCAAAGTGTTTTTTTTCCAGGTGAATGAAAGAAAGTTAACTTTCTTTAGCTTTCCTAAAGAGGCAAGAACCAGACAGAATTTGATAGTGTTGCGGATTTATCCAGTGTGGATTTATTTACTTTCTCAACATGAGCATGAACAGGATTAAAGGCTAAACTGCTGCTAGAGGACCATGTTTCCCACATTACTTGTGTTGTGTTGAAGAGTCAGAAGCACGAGCTATAAGTAACATTTTATCAGTGCCCTACCTGTGTTCACTGTGTGTCAGTAATTGGAAAAAAGGGGTTGTGAGTAAAGCAGAGTGCAGAGGCACCATGGGGGAGAAAAAGGGGGAGCAGGACGCTTACAAAGGCCGTTTTGAGAGAATGCAGAAAATAGCAGGAAGACAGAGGGTGCAAGTCACACTTTCTGAAGATCCACAGACTTTACTGTTTGGTGATTTGTGTCCAGCCGCCCTATAGGTGTCCAAAATTAAAATCAAAGGCCCGAAAATAAGTATAATATGTCCTCTTTAAGCTAAAGGATCAAAATGCTTCTTCAATAATATTATGGTTTTTTGACTTTTTGGAAGCTGCAGGATGGTCTGTAACAAACACAAAAAAAACCCCTAAAAAAACTCAAAGATAAAAACGAGAAATGGTGTGTGAAACGTTATCATGTGAACGAGAAACTTTATCATGCGAAATTTGTAAATCAGTTTTAGTTTTTTTTTGTATTCATCCTGACAAGCCTGAAAAAGTACATGGATGATCCTGGCACATACACTCAGCTACCATTAGAGCACACTGGTCCTCCCACTGAACGCAGCTCTGTCATGTTAACAGAAAATCTCACACACACACACACACACACACACACACACACACACAGACGGGTCAGTGGAACACAGTAAAGAGCTCCCTCACACTGAAATCACTTCACATGACAGGCCCGCTCAGACAATTAAAGTTCCCTCCACAGAACACATTTCAATTACTGTAATTACCCTCCACTCCGCTGCTGATGTCCCCACAGATCACGGTTGAAAGTCAGCATGACAGCGCAGCACCAGAGCTCAGCAACATCACACATCAGCAGGGACGTAAACTCCACACTGAGCCGCCACAGCGCAGGTTTAATCTATGATGACATCATTACAAGGGCTGCACGAGTATGAAGACGAACTGATGAACAGGATTATTCTGCTAAACATCGAGATCAGATTGAGTCTTTATAATATTTTCTCAAATATTAAAGACCCTGCACTGTGATACATTGCACAGCAACATTGCTCTGGAGAGGTACTAGTTCTCAAATATTCCACAGGGTAACTTTAACTGGTATCATCCCTATTCGCAGTGCTCTGATGTGTCAATGTGTGCAATTATTCTGCCCCCCAAAACATATTTCAGATGTCTTATGAACCAGAGAGGGTTAAAAAGTTTAGCCAAACCCATGAATAATCAAAACACAAAATCTTTTTTGACTTTACTATAAAGTAGGATGTCAATTGCATCATATTAAACAGTCTTTCAACCACAAATATGCACACAAAGCACATTTTCTTGTCGTATCACATGCAGACTTCATCTATCGTTGTGTCTTTTTTATGTTGTAGCAGCTGGAGGTCATTTAGTTTGTGATTGCATGTGAATTAGCTTGCTTCCAACTTGCAACACCAAAACTGTTCTCATTTCATATTGTTTTTTGCATAAAAAAAGGGCCAAACCTGACTCTCTGCTGCTGTATATCTGGAGATAAAAAGGACACAAGTATTTAATTTGCCGTTTTTCTCTCACAGTGGTGGGAACTTTCTGACTGTTTTGACTCACAAAAGATCAATAAATGTGTGTGTGAAATGTG
>JAPZDX010000009.1:2880870-2896280 GCA_029783625.1 Naso annulatus | reverse complement strand
CTAAAAACTCTGATCAAACAGCACTAAAATGTGTGAGAAGATGTTTTTAGGTGAAGATACCCTTCATAAAAAGACAGACATATTACCTCTGAGTTAAAAAAACACACTCACACACATATATATGTGTGTGTGTGTGTGTGTGTGTGTGTGTGTGTGTGTGTGTGTGTATGAGCAGGTAGTTGTGCTAAAGCCACCAAACAGACTCTGTGCTCCCGTTTCTTCCAGTAACTTTGAGATGATGCAGTGTGTTTGGGCTGCATTCTGACACAAAGCAAATACGGTGTAATAGATTGCAAATGAACTGCACCACAGACACCACCAATTAATCAAAAGGCAGATTGTCGTACTTTCTCTGTGCCATTGCTGGAAAAAAAAGGAGTGAATTGCACCTCCTTAAAATGAATGGATTGTATCTGCAGTTAATTATCATTTACTACAGGGTCTCTTTGGGATGTTTCCACAGCTTAAGGATACGGCCGGTGAAGTGGAACAGACAGGAGCTCTGCTGCGATAGAATCAGATTGGCCTTCTGGTAATTACACTTTCATTGCGAGAGGATCAATTCTGTATAATCAGATTGCAATCTCACTGAAAATCGAGTAGTTATTCAAACCACTTTAACGTGGAAACTTAACATTTTCAAAGGAACAGCAGTTGTTTGATAAACAGTAGCTGAGAGCAAATAAAAGACGATGGTTGTTAAGTTGATTATGCTGGGAACAGACACACATTTCCCTTTTTTTTGCTCTTGACCTCTGACCTCTGAGTACTGCAGTGGTGTAAAAAGCTTGGTCCAATTGTAGTCCACTTGTAGTTAAATGCTGACTGTTTTCATTATGGATTGATCTGCAGATTTCGCACTTAATCAAAGAATATTTAGCTTTAAAATCTCAGGTAACAGTGAAAAAATGGAAATATTCCAAAGCCTTGGATGTTGTCTTCATATTCCTTGTTTTGCTTGATCTTTGCTTCAAAATTCAAACATATTTAGTTTATAACGGTATGTGACAGAAAAACCACAAACCTTTACATTTAAAAAGTTGAAATTAGAAAATGTTTTGCTTTTTTTTTCCTGATTAATGATTTAAGTTAATAATATTAAAAAATAAAATAAATAAAAATAATAGTAATGCCTTTTGAACCTAACAAAAAAGCAATTTTTTACATATATATATTTGGTCTTAAAAATGTATCATATCGTATAGATGTGTGTCAGAAACTGGCATATATGTAGGCTAACAGCTAGTCAGCTTAGCTGGAGACCGACTGTTCAAATGTTACATTTAAGAATCAGAGACAGCCCACTATTCACTAGGCACATATCTTCCAAACATTCTGGCACTAAAATGGCATTTGTCAGACACACAAATCAAAAGAAAATAAACCTTGTTTGAGACCTGTGTCTGTCTCAGCAACATACTCTTCCGAGATTAGGGAACGGGTGCTTCCTGCCTTGCTTCATGACAGACATAAACAGATATTTAAATGGTTATAGGTGAAACCATGAGTTAAAAGTTGAAACCTACATCAAAGAAATGCCATGTGATGCAAAATCCATTTGCTTTTGCCAATTTACATGACATTTATTACACTTCCAGATGAGGCAGAGGGACGTGGTTCCTCAACTAACTCTGTAGGAGACGTGATTCCACCCACTCAGGAGATGGGAGGTGTATACCATTTCACACCATTGCCACAGCATACAGTGAAGTATCTTGTGTTATGCTGAGTATCTTTGATGTTACAAAATCTGCCTGCCAGTCCAGTCATCGCCAGGAGGTTGCTAGGTGACCAAGAGACCCCAGGAACGTCCGCCCCATTGTTTGGGGAATCAGGAAGCGATGTAGCTGTAACTTTTTGGGAGGCAAGCAGAAACGAACCTCCTTGAGCAGAAATGGATAAAGGGTCTTTTGATGGCAAGTTCAGCTTCAAAGCCAGGTGGTTCTCTCGACAAGACCAAAGTTATTTGGATTTACTGTAAGTGTAAATTGAGTTACCACCGGAGTACGTCGAGTCTCAAATTAAAAACTCGCTGGTCAAGCATACAGCTGATGCAGAGGGCCCTCCTCTCCCTCTCCAAAGGAAGATCATGCTGGATAGTTTGCAACAGAGACGCACGAACAACTCCACAAGAAACAAACTTCACGATACATTTAGAACAGATAAAAAATGTGCACGCAATGTGCGGTTACTTGTGAGGACAATCGTGATTAATTGTGTTTAAATATTTTAATCGATTGACAGCCCTAAAAAAAAAAGAAAACTATAGATTTTCATGATATATTTCTTCAAACTTCTGCAGAAATTTCAGGTGCATTTTGTAACATCACAAAAGCCTGTTTGAAAATGGAAATATGTTAAATTACAGGAACACAATGACATTTAAATGGTTGCTGCTAGCAGGCATTCGGCAGTCTCGCCCATCATGGTCTGGTGCCACACAGCATGCTTACACAAAGACTGGCCCAGGGTGTGTTTGGTATTGATTTGTTCTCTGGTCATGCAGGATAAAGATAGACCCCACCCAACAGGACAGACTGCGGCTAAAAATAACACGTGTAAATCAAGGCTGGAGCTGCAAACACACACAAAATGATTATGACGGTGTGTCGGGGGTCAGAGGGGATAATTACTATTTAGTGACTGAAATGCTCCTCCTTCTTTGACCCATCTATTCCCCATCTTTATCTGCTCGTTCTTTTAATTCTTTTTTTTATAATTTAAAGCAGAGACTGTGTGTGTGTGTATGTGTGTGTGTAAAGGGGTGTGGGGTTCACCCTGAGCGGGTGACAGCATTTATGGGAAAGTGCCACCAAAGTTTACAGCCTCTCTCCGACCATAGCCATCGGAGCCATTAATCATACACTAATCCAATTACCATGCCATCACACCAGTACACTGTCCATCTCATCTCAGAGACTCAGTTGGGATGGATGCATGCTGCTTCATGAAGTCACCGAGTAATGGCTACTAATATACAAGGGGGGAATAATCATAATAGCATCTCGCCTTCCTCTTCAAGTGTGTATTTTAAATCTCCATTTTCCTCTTAAGCTTGATATAATTCAGGATACATGGAACTTTTGTGGCATGGGGTGATTATTTTGAACCTAGTCTTTATTCTGAGGCTACTGTAGACTAAATGTCCTAAGATGTAAATTACTGTGCAAATAGACTTATCATCACTGACTGCTCCAACATCATTTTACAGACAGTTTTGGCTAACAGCATTGCTTCATGGACGGCAATGTGACTGCTTCCAACATTTTGTACAACTGAAATATCTAAACAATAATAAGATGGATTGCTTCAAAATTTTGTACTTATATTCATGGTCCCCAGAAGATGAATCCTAAAGACTTTTGATGATAGCCTGACATTCGCCTTGTCGCCATCATGAGGTTTACATTTGTTACCTATAGCACAAACATTATGTCAGTTGCACCTTGGGGTTAGTACTAATTAGCAAATGTTAGCATGCTAAAATGCCCAACTAAGATAGTGAACGTGGTAAATATCACACCTGCCAAACATCCACATGTTAGCATTGCTATTGTTAACACGTTTGCGGAATGTTAGCTTTTAGCTCAACTCACTGCTTTTCCTGAGTACAGTGTCACAAAGCTGCTAGCAGATCTGTAGACACTTTGTCTTGCTTGATATTTATATTTGACACGTTCCATAGGAGCAGAACAATTTATCAACTGGATGTGTTGTCTATGTATTATATCTGTATTTCGCCTGTATTGGTTTACTTGTTGAAGACAAACCAGACTTGTGACCTTGCATGTATACATATATGTACTTATGTATGTATTTACATATGCAAAATGTGCTATATTGCATACATGGATACATCTGTGTATGCTAACCTAGTGCAATATCACCTGCACACATGTGCAACAGGGCATTGTGGAATCTATACCAGCACTTTATGGCCTTGTGCAATAGGGATGTTCAGTTTGTTCAGTTCAGTTTGCAACAACATTATTACCTTGGTATCTTGGCAGTTAAGCACTTTAGCACTCTAGCACTTTAACATTAAACATCTAAAAAAAAAAAAAAAATCATGTGTACAGAATAGTTTTGCTTCTCTTTTATATAAAGATTCTTTTTCTTGTAAGAACTGGAAAGGTCAAGGTGATGTGAAGTTTTCTAACAATTTTAATCATGATCTGAAACAACCAGATGTGTTACACCATTACAGCAATGGTATCAAACCTAAACAGACCTGAGGCAGCACTCAAACACAATCAATAAACTCCACTCTGATACCCGGGTACCATAGTCTGTTGATGCATGTAACTGAAGAATGATAACAAATGGTAACCTCAACAACAGCATATCTGAAGGCCGTGTACTGCACTATTCTCGGGCCACAGCCTAATAGGGTAATGTCTGGCCTGTAATTTGGCCTTAATGGGCAATAGAGAGGGCAAAGCGGAGACCAATAAAACAGTCGTGTGCGACACTGACTGTCTGCAGTCTCAGCGGAGCTCCAATGGAAGGCAGGCGAGGGCAAAATGAATCCCATCTATCGCCGGCTGCAGGGCAGAGTGACAGTGCAGGCAATAGAGCTCAGTCACTTTACACAAGCTGCTATTAGCTGAGGGGAGAGGCAGTCCAGAGGAGTGATACCACCCTGGCGGAGGAGGTTCAGTTTCCACTTCAACAAGTGGCTGCGACGTCCTGAACACACAACACACTCCATCCAGGCCGCTCTCAACTTGTGACTAACTGTAATCCAGCCCATGCAGCTGGGTGTACAGCGGATTGGTGTAATGCCACTTTAGGGCCGGGACATTAGCCTGTGTGGGCATACTCCAGCTGGGTAATCCTTATCTGATTGGACTATGAGACTAATCCCGCTCTTCTCTGCTGCTCTGCTCAGTTATCTGCTTTTATCTCAGGCTTGCCTCTGTGCTGCACATACACACAATATACTCACAAACATCACCACTCAGACCTGTTTAAGTGCACAAACACACATGTGCACACAACACACAACATACTCCCACGTGTATTTTCAAATGCATGAATGTACACTGAATTTAATACACCTACATGCTTATACATTAAAACATGAGGCAATATGTGTGAACTGTGATCTGTGGTGATTGACAGGAACTGTGGGAGGCCAGAAGTGCTAGACAGTTTTAGCTAAAGACGGAAAACACATTTTTCTAAATCATCTCTGCTGGGTGAAAAAAACACTTTAGTGTCTGTTAGTGCATGTAAAAGTAAAGACTTGCCAAAAAACAGCTCAAAGTTTAAAGGTGAAAGACGCAAGTGAGTGTTTTTCTTGACACAGAATAAGCAAATATTGGCAAGGTTATAATTCCCTTCGGATTTTGGTATCCTCCATCACTAAAATATGTTGTAATAGTTTCCTCCTACTGCCTGAACATCAGTTTAGTTGATTTAAGTTAAACTAGTGCCATCATCAGATCAAAGTTTTAGTTTGAGCTGTGACCAAAACCTGCAAAAGTTGTAACATTTCCTCCATGCTTGACTTGGCTTTTAGTGCTAATTAGCAAGTGTTAGCATCCTAGCAGGCTAACCTAAGACAGTGCACATGGTAAAGATGCCAACGAAAAATTAGCATATAAAGCTCATGCTAAGGAGCTGCTAGCATGGCTTGTCAAAGCATAAATGCAGAAAATGGCCAAGTTCTGTCTTCTCAAATGTGATTTTTTTTTTTGTTTGTTTGTTTCTGGGTAAACTCGATATCTTTGAGCTTCAGACTGTAACAGTTTTGAAACTTATTGTCTCCAGCTTTAGGAAACTGATGGGCATTTTCTCCTCAATATTCTTATAATTTGCCAGTGATTAATTGGCAAGTTAACATGGGATTAATAGCCTAACACTAATAATTATAATCTGCAGTTCTAAATGACTGCATGTGAACTGTGGACATGTAGCAAATTGCATCGCAAATATTGCACTTTAAGTCTTTTCGATTTTGGAGGAAAAAAGAGCAACCACATTGAATTATGAACCTTAACAGACATGACTGTAGGTAATAAAAGACAAAACATCAGACACCATGATTGCCCTCCTTCGTCACGCGATCCACCATTCCTCTCCCACGCCTTCTTCCTGACTCTCTCTATCCTCCTAGCCACTGCGGTGCCCAAGGGCGGCGCTGTAATGAAGATGAATGCCTCAGATTAGCAGCAAACGCGGAGCGCTACACCTGGCTGCGAGCGCAACCACCGCTTTTAAAGATGTCCCAAATAGGACGGAGGAGCAGCGGCCTCCAGGGCTCAATTCATCAGTAACACACATGTTTACTGTGTGAGCCACTCAGGCCTCAGCAGCTGAATCTCTGTCTGCACCCACACTGTCTGCAACCACGTTTGTGTTTGGTAAACCATAATCACTGAAGCTGTAATACTGTCTCAGGCAGCACTGGCATGGTGACATCTTTAAATGTCTTGTTTTGTCCGACCAGCAGTCCACCACCCAAATACATTTAGTTTATAAAAATACAAAACAGAGAAAAGCAGCAAATCCTTTTACAAGAGAAGATGGAAACAGAAAATTAACTGATTATCAAAACAGATGGCCATTCATATTCCCCTGATCGACTAACCAATGATTTGACTAATTGTTGCAGCTCTGATGATATAATTGAAATGGCATAACTAGACAGTAAAGTGCTGATTAGTTTGTAAATTGTTCTTGTTAAAATGGTCTTCAATAAAATTATCTAACATTATTAGAACCAATCAGATTTCAGGGCAGGTGGTCCTCTTCAGAGAGTATTACTGTACATCCCAAACTGCACCATTTGATCTTTAGTGCATCTTTATTGCTATTGCACTTGCTGGGGTTTGGCTGGCAATCATAGAAGCAATAAGACTTGGGCACAAAATATATATCAGGGATATATTATTGAAAGTATAACTTATGGAATGGAACTCGTAAAACTGCCTCTATGCATATCAGCTTCAGAGAAGACCCATCACTTCTGTCGGAGCTGTTGGAGCTACAGAAATTACATGGTGGAGGAGTCAAGACAACGGATTGCAGAGAGCACAAACACCCGAATGAAAGCCAGGTTTTATTTTGGGCTGCCACCAAGTCTTAGTTATGATCTGCAGCTGACGATTTCAGCTCAGATTGCGATCTGCCAAAAGCAACAGTCAGTGCAGGCGTGTCAGTCTCCTTTCCTTAAAGGAAAACTGCACTTTTTTAGGAATGTAGCCGATTTATCCAAAATCCCTTCGCAAGACAAGCAGATTGATACTTTTCTCTGTGCATTTAGTAGGTCGCTAGATACCAGGCCTGCATGAGAAATTTTGCATGTTCAGTGGAAGTGACAGGGAAATGCAAATATTGTCTTAAGCCCTCTAAAACACATCCAAAAATCTCCAGCAGACTCCATCTACATGTTGTGACTATGCATGCACACCACACTGTGGAGGCATTGTCATTGTGGGCAAAAATACTGAGAAACTAGTGGTCTGGGCATAGTGACACAGCGCCTAGGACACATGTTTATGCTCTTAAAATGACGAAAACATTATTATGACATTATGTGCAAGTAACCATGTTAAGCTACTTGCACATTCCCCAAGCTATGAAATAAGGGGAGGTAGCGACAGAGTTGCTTCCCTAGGAGTCTCATGCTACAGTTAGCTTGATTTCCAGGAGCTGCCCAGCTTTAATCACAATATAACCTGCGTTGTTACCCAACCGCCTATCTGAAGTTGGAACACAGACTAAGTAAACAAACTCATACAGCTCTTTGTTAATTGTAGCTCAGGGAATCGCTGCATTTTGCTAATTTCAGTGTCTGAACTCACTCACCATCAATTTTTTCCCCCGTGGCACACTAATTTTCACTCACGAATGAAGCTAAACGCTGCACTGCATAGTCAAGCTGGGACAATAGGAGGCTGAGGTACATAAAACATAGCAGAGTTCAGTGACAAAGAGATTGGATTCCGCTTTGCTTAGCCAATACTGATCAATTAAAATATGTCCAAATGCCCGTAGGATCGGCTCGAGGCATCTCATAAAAATGTGCACATACACACACTCATTGGACTTGTTTTATCTGAAACCAAACCTACACTCTTCTACCACATGCAAAAATCCTTTCTTCTTGCAGGGGTGAGATGATTTCTCTCTGTTGGTGTTTCTCTGACAGGCAGTGAGTGAAGCAGAGGTCGAGCCGCTGAGGCACCTAGTGTGGGTATTCCCATTTTGCTTTTTCACCGGTTCTCCTCTCCAGTAGCTGGTTATTCAAACACAAAAACCGTCGCCCACCTGTGTCCACTCAGTGTGCAGGATGTGTGGGCCTGTGCTGCCAAACACACAGTCTGTGTTCTCTGCTGTGATAAGCACGGAGATAATACTTCAACCATTTGCAGCCTCAGTCGCTGCCTGATCACCAGTAAGACTTCATTTGGGAAGAGCTGTGGGAAAGATGAATGCTAGTCATCTTGGCACTTTGTATTAATTGCGCTGAGCTGCAAACTGAAGCCTAATTAACATCTGAAATGTTAAACTTGATATCACTGCTCCTGATTATCCGTGCTGAAACAAGGCAGTGTTTGCAGCCTGATTATCCTTGCCTCTCTCCAGCTGCATCCGCTCTGTACTTTTCTGTTTTTCAATTTCCCCTCGATTTTTGGTTAAAAATGTGCAAACTACTTATAATTAAATGTACTCGCTTTTTAAGACCCAATTTCCCCGAGCAGGAAGTCATTTGAATAAGAATTTAAATGAATCTGACCCCAGTAAGTAAATCTGCCCTCCGTTTTTTCACTTCCTCGCCTCTTCTGGGCCGGGGATCATTCATGAATCACAAATGACAAATCTGGGTTTATTTCCTGCCATTTTGATGTTGGATTCAAAGGGAGAGGCTCATTGTGCAGATACAGAAGCAGCGTACACAAACACACCGAGCCAAGAGTGTGATGTTCTGCCCCCATCTTGACGGGGTGCAGCTTTGTTTGCCAATTAAATAACAGCCTAGCAGGGATAAAGGCCAGTCACAGTTACACTCCAGCTGATTAATCCTATGTGCATTATTGTGATCGTTGTAGGAACAGATGATACAAAAGAACTCATCAGCATTAAGTTTTATCTCCTAACCAAGCGAGGTTGACAGAGCAGACACTCTTTGTGACACCTTCACACACAAACACAACGCTCACATCTGAAGTCACACCAGTGAAACCACAGTTTTCTGTTGCTGACACCTGAGCAGCTTCTCGGCAACAGCTGAGGTGTAAACGTTGTGATCAGAAGTCGAGGTGGAGACCAAATAAAACTATTACCATAGCTTCTGAATTTCAGCATTAATACTTTTACTGTCTGCTTGGTGGTAAACACTTTGGCCTACGTTTATAGAGCCGTGATCCAAGTCACATTACAGTTAGCCTCTCATTCACCCATTCACACACACCAACACTGTTAGAAAATTACTCAGCACTGTACTTAACTGAGCATAATTTTAAAGTATTTGCATTTTCATGAGTATTTTTATTTAATGCCACTGAAAGCTTCAGATGGAAACCTGCTATCTAATATTTTGCCACTTTTATAATGATACATTGTTAGAAGCTATTTTTAATATAAAGATTTTACATTAAAACGGATGACAAGATAATTAAACTGCATCTACTTAAGTCACTGCTGACATTTCCCTTTTATATCTCTTATGTAGTTTCATTTAAATAACTGTTGAAACCACACAGAAGTCAAATGAGAAAACTTAATCAACAATTCTAAAGCTTTAAAAAAAAATTTGAATGCAGGACTTTTACTTGCACTTTTTGTTTTGAATTGGAAGTTTAGTAAAGGAACATAGTACTTCTACCAACACTGGAATAAACTTTCAGGATCAACTTGAAGTTCAGTGTCTCACTCAAGGAAACTTAAACATCTCAGCAGAAGTTAGACCACCAACCCTGTGATTAGAAGATGAGGAGCTCCACCCACTGAGTCTTCGTCTAAACTCAAAAAGCTGCTAAAGAACCGAAAATTCATCAAAGTATCTTTTACCAAGACTGCAAACAAAAATTAAGAGTCAAGTCTTGTTTCTGGGCAGATATTGACAAGGTGCAAAGAAGATGTTCCATGTTCACTCTTTCTGAGGAAAAGAAATATAAATGTCTCTTCCACTGCTAAGGCTTCACCATGTTAAATAGCTCTTCCTTAATTGTCCCTATCTGCTGTTTGCTGCTGTGCAGGTGGGGTACAGTTGTTTTTAGGGTTTTTCTATGAAGACAGCTTCCTGCTACAACCAAGAGTGACACTAAGAAAGCAGTGAGAGTGAACCAAAACTGTAAAGTTGAAGCCGGTTGGATAAACAATGAGCTTAAAGTTACTGTAAAGCAGAGGGGAGCTGCAGATTCAGGTGATATCTCTTGCAACAGTGCGAATGACCCCTTCACAGAGTCAAAATGTCGCTCCATAATAGACTGCTATGTTGATTACAGATTATTTAAATCTGACTTTTTAGCTAAAACTAGTTATCAAGCTTTGAACAGAAGTAGCACAGTCTAGCTGCTTATCAGAGGAGTCAGAGGAGCATAAAGTCAGACGCTGCGGCCTTCAGGATCTTACAGCCAGGAAGATGAGTAGATTTGCAACGCTCTGTGCCCTCACAAGGTTACAATGTCAGAGTCGGCGCACGGTGCCTCCACTGGAACATGACAAGAAACGCACCGCTTCTGTCTGAGATTGCAGACGTGGTCTTGAAACCTGCGCTCAGGACGTGGACTGTTTGATGTCTCAGAGATCACCGAGCGCAGCCAGGTCAAAGGTTACATGACGAGCTGCAGAAACGCCATTATCAAGGCTGTCAGGCAGGTCAGGATCTCTGCTTGATGGCTTTACTTTTGGGGCCTCATTATAAAACAAACACCTCGTCTAAACTTCTGTGTTACATCTTCTCTAAGTGGACAGAGCCTCTGACAGCATCCCTTTATTAGGGTTTGACCACGGTACTGGTTTGCCAATATCATGCTGATACATGACGAAGGTTCCTCCCGATGGTAGCTCATGAACATGTCGTAATTTCATTATTTAAACTCTAGTGTCTGACTAGAGAAACTGTTCCGGAGCAGTGTGGGAGGCTTTTATGCAACAGCTTCAGGCTGCAACCAGAAACCTGCTTCACCCCGTCTGCGGGAGCTGAACACCCTAAAGAACTATGTTAGTCTGGATTTAGGTGGAGAACTTTAGCCTTGATGGTGTATATCCACGTTTTTGTATGACTGACTCATGAGAGATATAAAAAATGTAACAGATCATAGAGAGATTAAAGCAGAGATGTAATTTATAGTAGAAGAATCTGGTTTTTCCTCTTCTGTTGCAACCCCTAAGATTTATTTTGCAAACAAATACAGACACCGTATGTCTTGAAATTTTGGTGTATGTCAGGTTTGCTTGTGTCCTGTCAGTCCTGGTAGATATTTTGCCCTTTACACCTCAACAACAGTCAAACCCTGCGTACATGGATGTGTGGAAGCAGATGCATCCTTTCGTTATAAGTATGATGGAAGGAAATGACACAGAAGAACTTGACATCTAATAAGAATGATAGAAATATGCGTCTTGTGCTGCCAGAAAGGCACTGACAGCTGCAAACGCCACAGATGACACCATGTTGGGAAAGCTTGTTGAGCAGCAGAGACCATCGCTCCTCTTACCTTCCAAGCAGCACGTCCTCCACAGGCCCGAGTGGGTCATCACCTCCTCGTTCTTCTTGCTGGTCTCGTTCTCGCTCATGGACTTGGTCTTGCAGACACCGCGGGAGTACAGCCAGTAGTCCGTGCCGACCGCGATGGTCATGAGGCTGAAGGCCGCAAAGGCTCCCACCGTGGTCAGCAGCATCTGGACTCCGCGGTCGAACAGACCCATGTTTCCGCATTCCATGAAAGGGGGACCCCCTTTCCTCTTGATGTACAGGAAGTAAATATTTGAAAATTTACGGGACCAAACCAAACCGAAAAAACGGGATATACTCGAGCGGAAGGAGAGGGAAGAAGGAGCAGGAGGACGCGGTAGGAACCTTATGGTTGCGTTTGGGTGAGGACCAAAACAAGAGAAAAAGTACGGAGGGTTTTTTTTTAAAGAGGAGGCAGAGAGGAAGAGGCAGTGATGTCTCTCCTCTCTGTTTGTTCTTACTTTTGAACCTAAACAGATGAATTGAAAATCAGGTAAGCAGAGGACGACAGCCCTTCAGCAGGCCTTCAGTTGCAGATGCAGCAGCAAAAAAGCTACATACATAAGGAATAACACTGAGATGTAGAAGGATTAATTATTTCCTAAAGCCTACAGTGGCTAAACATGAAAGCGAGACCAACCAAACTGAGGTTTAATCTCTGCAGGCCTACAAAAGAAGGAAAAAGAAGCTGTTTCTTGACTTGCAAAGGTTACAGCTAAGCACAGAGCAGAATTAACATGAGCTCAAATGGAGCACAGCAATGGTTTGGAGGAGGGGGGGGTGTTAGAGTAATGGCAGGCTTACAGTACAACAGTTCAATATGTCTGTTACAGTGACTTACAGTTACTTTAGTCAGAGGTTATAACATTGCATTTACTAGTAAAGATTCGGAATTATAACTATATCCAAAGCTATCCTAAAGACTGTTATTAAGATGATTATTCTATGTGTTTTTAGTCAAAAGGGAAAAAAGCAAGGAGATAATAAACTGGGGAGGAAAACGAAGGACAGCAGGAAATCTATCATATTAGTGGAAACAAACGAGAGTAAACAAATAAACGAATTCAAGTCCTGTCGGTGGGAAATAAATGCAATTCTCCGGGTATTTTATAACGACCTATTGTGGTTAAAAGAAAATAGCCTATCACGTTGGCTTCTCTCAAATCAACCCTGCACACGATGGAATGAGGAAATCAAGCTCAACAAATAAATAAATTAATTAATTAATTAGGAGGCTTTAAAAACATACACAAAAACAGATAGAAACCGATAAAAACCTAAAGAAAAAACCCGAAATTAACCGCGTAGATTTTCCTTTTTCCTAAAATTTTGATCCCCAGTTTCCATATGTAGCCCTATAGCTCTGAGAAGGTTTCCGACGAAAATGGGGGTCTGCGGTCAGAGGAGGTTCGGTCGTCGACGATCCGGAGAGAGCGGGGAGCATCCAGTAAGGCAAGCCGACCATCACTCGACATAGAGCCGGCAGGAAGAGGACAAGGAGTCGGTGTGGGCGCCTCCGCAGCCGAGGATGCTTCTTCCGTGGATGGAGGAGGATGCCGCCGCCGCCGCCGCTGATGCTGCTGCTGCTGCTGCTTGGATATCCAAATTCACCGTGGCAGTATCACACCCAGGCCGGTCCCGTCTGTATAGCCCTTGCGCCATGAAATAGGAAGAAAAATAAATTCTGATGAGCGTTGCAATACCCCCTGTTTTCCCCTCCTCCTCCTCCTCTTCTTCTTTATCTCCTTTGCGCGCTCGGATGCAGGTTTGGCCGCTTGCAGGAAGAGAAAAAAAATATTACACAATCAGGAGAGCGACTCGCACAGATCCACAGACAGAGCTGGTGTTGTCACGATGTCAGTGTTAGCGGCGCTTTACATTAAATACATTCAGCTTGACCTCTCTCCCCCCCACATCTCTCGGATGATGAGTAATGTCAGTGCGTGTGTTTGCGCGCGCGTGTGTGTGCGCTCTGTGCCGCAGCAATGGAGGCTCGTTGCTGGAAAGATATTAAAGATTTTTTTTTTTTAAATCCCGTTTCTGTGAGTGGAGGGGGCGGAAGGAGGGGGTGTTGCGATGGTGGACTCTCTCTTCTTCTCTCTCTCTCTCTCTCTCTCTTTGGGAAGGTAGATGGAGGATGACTGAATTGCATTTGTGCACACCGGCTTAGATTTGTGCATTTATGGCGTATTGTCGCCCGATCCAATTGTTGCAACACTCTCTCGTGCACGCCACGCATCCCTGAAGTAATTTCACCACATGTCCGACTCACGGCCTCACTTCATCTTTTGTGATTTGGCTGTAGCTCACAGCTTTGACTGCAGACACGGTGTCATCATCTCATTAGGTGATTCTCCATGAATGACAATTAGCAGCGAGGATGAGGAGGCTGAAGTCTGATGCTGGTCAGTTTGAGGGTGTGAATTTCTGAACTCAGCAACGTCGAGTTCATTACTAGGCCTGTTTTGTTTTCTAAATGAGCGACTTCTGTGTAATTAGGGTGCAATATTAGCACAGAGATGATGATGGTGGTGGTGGTGGTGGTGATGATGATGATGGTGGTGGTGGTGGTGGTGTGTGTGTGTGTGTGTGTGGTGCTGAAAGGAAAGCTCCCTCCAGCTCCGCTCCCCCGTCTGTGGAGTTTGTCGCCCCCTGCCGTTCAAACATCTGTATCACAAATAATACAGCACCAGATTCTTGAGAGAGTTGACCTTTCTTATCTCATAAAAATGACTTACCAGTTGCATTTTGATATTTTGTTTTCCCCTAACTGTAACATCTTTGTGTTTTTTTGTGCTCTCTCTCTCAAGCACTTTTTCTCCCATGGCAGACATTTTGGGTCTCCATCTGCAGCCTCTCCTCTTTGTTTCTGTCTGTATTTGTTTTCTTTTTTCCACATGTGACAGGGGAGCTTGAACTTGTGCCTTGTGTGTTTTTGTGCAGTCTGTCCTCTTTCCATAGTGGAAAAGCTTTGGCTTTGTTTGGCAACACCTGACAGTCCCCTGATTGATGTACTTTAAATATTTTCTCTCAGTCTATAATATTTTGATCCTGAGTGTCCATGTTGTAATTGTACTTTGTTGATCTGTTGTGTACACACGTCTATTTTACGTCTCCCAGCAATGAAAAAGGGATCTATTGCTGATATTCCTGAGGGGGTTTCCAAGAAAAGGCTTTCTGGGATGTTTTTCCTTATCTTATCTGAAAGGTCCAAGGACAGATGGTGTTGTATGCTTTAAATGTGTTTACACTTACTGTTTTTGTTATTAAAATGTGGATGTGCAGAGTTGAGATATTGGCTGATGGAGGAAAGTTTCTCTTTCACCTTTACGTTAAAAAGAAACACATTTGAAAATGTCTTTCGATGTGCATGTACGAGCAGGTTTTGTGACATTGCAACCAATCTGGAAGTCAGCCAGTCCAGTATGTAACTCGCACAAGTTTGATGTGGAAAACTGAAGCCTGCACAGCACAGAACAAAGTGCAGCCTGACCAATACTGGTTTTTTCAGGTTGATATATTTTAAAAATCTAAGAATGATATTTAGTATTATAAACAAACAGCTGCTGGTAACTAATATATCCAGTCTAGATCCCCATCAGAGGGGTCATGAGATGATGAATGTGAAAGAAAAACAAACAAATTTTTGATGCATAACTTTATGTTTTTGGACCTATTTCTAATCCTTTTTTTTTCGGGGGGGGGGGGGGGGGGGGGGGCG
>JAPZDX010000009.1:2836253-2846513 GCA_029783625.1 Naso annulatus | reverse complement strand
AACTAACACCATTAGCAACGCTTTAGATGCAGAAAACAGTGAAATAGATTGACAAAGGCTGTATAGTCTATTAACACAGTAACAACAAGTGAGTTAATAATAGGTTAATAATAATCACAATCGATGCCTATTTAAAATCAAAATACAGTTAATTCCATGTTTCCATTGAGTCATCATTTATGTTTGTTGCTGATGATTGTTTTCTTTATTTTATTTTAAAAGAACTGAAGAGATGTGCTAAGAGGTGCCTTGATGTAAGTCATCACTGTGACCACTTGAGAGCATCACACACTCGTGATTCAACACTGACACAAACGCAGAAAAATGTTATTAAAACAACACTACAGTAAATTCCTTCTTCTTCTCCTTCTCCTTCTTCTTCTCCTTCTCCTCCTTATGCAATTGCAGTTATTAGGCTACAAACAGCTTTACAAAGAGCTGTCATAAAGCAATAAAATAGGTAAAAGGAGATAGTAAAACAAACAATGAAATAAAATACTAAATACACACCTGTACACATACACTCACACACATATAACATTTACAGAGACACACAACCTCACACACATGTAAAGGAGAAAGCAGGGTCTTTAACGCACAATATCATAAAGCCCGGGCACTTTTTTTAGGTCATTTTTCTTTCCTTCCACTCATTTACTACAAAGTCAGGGATGAAAAACACAGTTCAAGCTTCATTCTTTATTTGTCAGTTTGCTTTAATTTCCCCTTTAAATGCTGCTATACAGGTAAACAGGCTATACCTTCCTCACACAAACACACACACACACACACACACACATTTAGCAGGAGTGTAACACATCACCTCTCTCTGTGAGTGACCTTGTGATCTTGCTCGATAGGTGACTCACACTGATCTTCTCTGCTGTCACACATCTTGACTCGAGTGTGTTTCATAAACGAATCCCTGGATCCAATTAAGATTTCATTCAAGCGCTACAAAGGTCAGAAAATCTGATTAATATCCATAAAAGATGTCTGTCTGCCTGATGGATGTCAGTAACATGCAGTGCAGATATTTCACATGGGATTCACACACAGCAGCAGGGGTTATCAGCTGATAATTGTTTTAAATGTCTGCATTCATCTACTCATCTAAACATGAATCTCTCGAGTCATAACAAACTGATACACATTTACTCAAATTTTAAGATGTCAGTTTCCTGTCCATGCATAACCATGCATTTCCAGAAATGTCGATATTGGATGTTTGTTATATCTAAATATAGGATTGACGAGAATGCAGGATCTTAACTTTTAGTGGAGTATTATTTCTTTTAAGG
This sequence comes from Naso annulatus, assembly GCA_029783625.1. Taxonomy (NCBI): domain Eukaryota; kingdom Metazoa; phylum Chordata; class Actinopteri; order Acanthuriformes; family Acanthuridae; genus Naso; species Naso annulatus. The sequence goes on along the minus strand of JAPZDX010000009.1, from coordinate 2,845,212 downwards.
ATAAAAATACTTCTTCCTCCACTGACTGTATATAACAGCCATAATCTCTGCGTCATATCTAACAGCAGAGTGAGTTCTTCTGTTTTAAATGTTCTTTCTGCTGCTTCATGGCAGCTCAGCTGTGAGTCACATCAAACTTCAGGGATGTTATGAGTTGAGCTGACAGCAGATGGTTAACACGGTGTGACATTCATGACGAATCTATGACTGATAAGTCTGTAGACTAGAGAGAATGCTTTACTGCCTCATGTGACATATTTCATATCTGCAAATCTGGACAGTAACAAGATCACTGGAGTATAATTACTTGCATTATAGAATAATTCTTAATATTTGTGGCTCAGTACAGGATGCATTCAAATCTTGTACAGGCATTCACGGTCCTCTGAGCATGAATCTTAAAGACTTTGGTTATTCCTAGACTTTAAACCTTGCCCCATCATGAAGCTGATAACTCTAACAACTGTTCGATAGATTTCTTTCCAATTTACCAGAGACTTTTATGGTCCCTTTTGGATAAATTATGATACTGTAATTAATTCCTTCATGTTTCCTTTTGTACCATCAAGCCAATTTTTAAATTTTAAATATGTAGTCCATGACAGTGACTGACATTTCCGCATTACAGTAATGGAAAACATCAGTCAGTCAGCATGGTTTTCCTCAAAACACATTTGCTGTTGCAAATTTGTAGTACAAAAATGTGATTTCTAGGAGACAGGGATGCACCTCCAGCTCTAAATTCTTTTTCCTGTTTTTGAAAGTTGTATTAAAAGTATCTAGTAATCTGCTGCAACAACAAAACCCCAAAGGAATGTCTGAAAAAATATAGATGACTTTATATAGCAGAATATGTTTTTCTATTCTCTAAGTCAGTGGTTCTCAACTTTTTTGACATACTGGACCCCCTGCATATAATTTGAAATCCTGAGGACCCCTGATCTGTATTTGTTCTCCAGTGGGGCAGAGTCTTTTTGACTGGTGTCAGAAACAGAGTCATTTTAGCCATTTCTCTATGTTGCTAAGGCCGTGTGCAGAGAAGGTCTTCGTCTTTTTCTTCTTTAAATAATGGTAGTTGTCGTCTTTTTCTTACTGTTTGTGGGTTTCTAACTTAATTTCAAGTGCTGTATGCTGAATTTTGCAAGTCAGTGAGTTTTCAACAACACGTTCTCGCAAACCTTGAACAATAAAAGCCTTATTAAGAAATGATAGTGTCTCCACTGAAACACTAGGGTGCTCTTATTTAGAAAAGAATATAAAAAATGTTGAATTTGTATTACCAGCATAATGCAGTAACTTTAAAAGGAAGACAGGAGAGGATAAAAATACGGCTTTTTACTGAAATATGACCAATATTATCTGGATCAAACACAGGTAACTGGAAATAAAGGTCTGTTACCTTTTGTAGTTGGGGTAAATAAAGTTCCTAGTCACAAGTTCAGGAATAACATATGTCTGTAAAGGTCATAGAATCTTTTTGAAAAATATATTTTATTATTTCATGGACCCCTTGCAATTGCACCATGGACCACCAGGATCCACGGACCCTTGGTTGAGAACCATTGCTCTAAGTCATTCATGTTGCAAGCTCTTGGGGGGTCCAGACCCACAGGGTGGGAGACAGTGAGCTCAAGTATTTTCACTGTGGATATCATTATCAAAGACATACTGTCAGACTTTCTGTGTGCAGATGCAGTTCATCAGTTCTGTTAACAATTTTATTCTTCTAAAATGTTATTAAACACTTTATTTAGCATTTTATCTGTTTTATGGGCCACGTTACTCACTGTTTATGTAAATTTGTTTCAATGTGTTTTCTCACAGCTTCCTGTGCCTTTAATACGCGTGTCTGACAGTTAATTAGAATGATAATTGCTCAGCAGCGATTGCTGTGACTTCTATTAATACCTGCAGAGCAGCAGATCAGAGATCATTTTCAGGTGGTTCTTTATGCTTGATATTATGAAAACTTAAGTTCTAGCAGTTCTAAATCATGATAGTAATTGATATTCGAAGTATTGGACTCTAAGGAGTTGAATGTTTAACAGGCCTAACAGCTTTAACAAGTTTAAGAAAATAATTGGACATTTTGGAAAATATCTTATTTGCTTTTTCGTTGAGTCAGAGGAGAACATTGACACCCCTCTCATGTCTGTATGGTTACAAAAAGCTGTTGCCAGTTAGCTTAGCACAAATTCATGTACCAGCACCGCTAAAGCTATGTTAATGACATGTTAATCTTGTTTTTCAATCTTCTTTTTTTTTCTGTACAAAAACATGACTGTAAAAAGACAAGTGTGGTTTTAGGCTTCTGTCTGGAATAAATTTGGTGGAATTTGTTACATTTGGACTGAGCAATGCTAGCTGTCTCGAGTCTTTATGTTAAGCTATGCTATCTGCTAGCTGTAGCGTCATATTTAGTGTACAGAGTGAAATCAGTCTTCTTATTGACTCTCAGCAAGAAAGGGAACAAATGTGTTTCCTAAAATGTCACACTTTGCTGTGAGAATTTTTAAAAAAGGAAATATTATGTATGCACATGGGATAATATTGTGTAGGTAAATCATTTCCATTTCTTGACGTTCTCACTTTGTCACAGTGGTAGAAATGCACTTTACCTGGTTTTCATCCATCATTAGAATACAATTCATTCAGTGTAAGTGTTCTTTTTATGCTTTTACAGGATTTCCCTTGATAATTAATTATAAACTGTTACATATAAATTCAAGTGCATTTTTCATTTGATTTACACACACACACACACACACACACACACACACACACAAAATGTTACCACAATTCTTGGGGTCACAATCATGTAGTGATAATCTGACATCATGACAAATCTAACCTGCAACACTGAAAAAAAATTAGACAGAAGTTAACAGTTTCACTAAAACACATCTTTTATTTCTTCTTCAAATCTTAACAATATATTCACAGACCGGATTTGTAATTTTGGCACAAGATACTGCAACTGCAGCCACACTATTAGAACAAAACAAACATATCATATACAAATCTACAGCAGACTGCATCCTGCAAAATCACATTGAACGTTTGGCCCTGATGGGTTGAAGTCATCCCAAACATTTGATGAGAGGATGTAAAACATGTTTCACAGTGAGTTCTCCATGATGAGGGTGGACGTTCCTCTGGGGAACTGATCCTGCACTTAAACCAACACAAACACTTCAGCTAAAGTGACGGCTGCGTTTTGAAAGCACAAAGTAATAAAGACTCCCACTCAGTTCGCATTTCCAGCGGGATCATTTTACAACTCTTTCTGCATCCTGATCACACTGTGGAAATGAACGTGTTATTCTGTGTTCACTGTGATTTAAATGTGCCACAGAAGAAGCTTGTTTGACTGAGATATTTGAAGGGAAGCTTTGAACTTCATTAGGATGATGTGTGGACCTTGTTGCGTTCATGCTCTCGAGCTGATGGCAGTGTTTTCTCAGGGTTCCCATAATTGCTCCTGCCAAAAAAGTGAATAATTGGCTATTAGAGTTAACTTGAGTCTTCTCCATATTGTACGTGGGTGAGAGCCTGTAGGCAGTAAATTACGCTGAGTCACAGCGAAGCAACCAGCAGATTCATCAACTGACTATCACTTCTCCTGTACAGTGAGCACAGGTTATCACTGGAGGGAGTCACACAGGCAACACAATTTAACAGTATTTATAGCTGAACACACACTTGCACAAACACTAGTAAACAGCTTACTCATACAGAGAGGAGCAAACACACACAGCCTCCTCCTGCCCTCATCAAACTGCAACCCTCCCGATGTCCGCGCAAGCAAAGTATCAGCTTGGCAAATCCATTTTTAATGTGCCTTTAATGATGGTTTTATGTTCCTCACAGGATCTTTGCAAAAGGTTGTGCGTGGGCGAGCGGACTGTAGACCAGCCGAGAGAAGCAGCAGCACGGTAACACAGAGCAGAAGCTTTGTTTCACTGTGTTTACAGCTGGATAAATATAACGTGGCTGCTGTCAGAGTGTGTGTGGTGTGTTAGCATTCATGAATGAACAGAGGTGAGCTGAGTTTACGATGAATGATGGAGAGTTTTTGTCTCATCAGCTGCGAAAGAGGATAAATTTTACCTGCAAATTTATTTTAATGGGACTCATCAGTGGTGGAAAGTCCCCTGTATTTAATCAACCACTGCATAACATGTATACAGTACAAAGAGGCAGAGTATTAGCAATAAAACATAAAAAGAAGCCCCCTCTATGCAAAAGGACCCACACCAGAATGATATATCATATAATAGTATTAAAATAATTAATGCATTCATGTGTTCATCACTTTAATGTTGCAGCTGGTGGAAATGGAGCTCATTTTCATTACTTTATATATTTCTGATAGGTGAACTGCATTGCAGTGAAACATAAGAGTAAAATAACATAACAGAAGAGTACAAGTACCTGACAACATTTTCCTACTTACAGTATTTGAAGAAATGTACACTTTGTTGGGTGACCATTCCTATAAAAGCCCAGTACTCATGTTAAAGAGGACAATTAACATTAACTCCCCTTTTTTGCGTTAATAAATGACACATACCTTCACTGTATCTGTTGTTCCTGCTCCAACTTCATTGTGTTTATTTTAATACAGGTTCCTGTTTTGATAACAGTAAACAAACATAGTAAATTTGCACACCATCCCAAAGCCTGTGTGATTTGAACACATTTATGTTCCAAGTTTTGTTTTATATGTTAATTGACATTCCTGTAATAGCACAACGCCCATGTTAAATATACCACCTAAAAGCTTTTCCGATAACACGATAGTAAAATATTAACTCTTAATTTATGACCAAGTCACAGCTGCACAAGATGTAACAAAGAATTTATCTTATCCAAAGGCTTTTCAGAATAACTGGACAAAACACTGATGCAGGACATTGTCGTTCTTGTTTACAGTTAACAGAAATGATTAAAGCTTTTTCTTTTTTTTCATTTCATATGTTTTTTTCCCATCCATCATTATTTGAAAACAGCTTTCATTAGTTTATTACACTCAGATTTATGCCTCTGATTGACAACCATTTGTTTATTTTGGTTAGATGGTTGGTTTCAGGGTTAGAGCTAGAAAAAAAAGGGTCAGAGTAAGTCAGAGGGAAGAGTCTGCAGAAAAGAGTGATGGGCGTTTGCGATCCTGATAATGGGCTGTCAGACAAATTAAACTTGTTTTCAGACTAAACACCAAATTATTTTAGAATGAAATCTCATGAAAACAACAGGTGGCATTCATCAGGCTGAAATGAGAAACTTGCCAAGAAATTTGTCAAGTCAATCAAGTTTGGACAATGTGATTTGGAGTAAAACTCAAAGCTGAAGAGCACAGTGAAGTAAAATACATGTTTCAGTGCAGGAATGGTCAAAAGTGTCTTAGAGGATGAAACATGATGTGTTTATCAACATTTGACCGAAACTAAGACGGTTCTACAACCTTAACCAAAATGCTTTTGTTGCCTAACTCTAACCACATATTACATTTTATCACATTTAAATCGCATGCTGCAAAGACCCACTGTCCATCTCAAACACCTTTCTATTACAATCTAATATAATCATGGCAGCAATTCCATTTACCTTTAAAATGTATGCAGTATATAAAGTATATGAAGAGCTGGGGTTGCGGTTTTAACTGATATAAAATGAGTGTTGTGTCATCGTTGTTCAGCTTGTGCATGAACATTGGCTATAAAGCTTAAATACAATTAAATTCTAGCAGATGATTGTCACACACAATAAAAAGCTTAAGGTACAACAATCAACCAGACACTTGAAAATGAAGGCAAAAACTTTGTACATTGAGCCATGCATATATGTACACAATATAAACAAGAATACATTTCAGATGTTGATAAAACTTGAGCAACTCCTTCAAATCTAAAGAAACTTTGAGTCCATTGATCGAAAATAGACACTCTACAGCCCACATGAGTTTTTCCAAAGTCTTGTATTTCAATTGACTTTTTGCTCCATTAGAAAATGATCAGTGTTAGCTTGGAGACAGGCCGCTCTGTGTTGTAATACTGAGTTCATTTCAAGTAACATACAGTCTTTATTTTACACTATAAGTAACTGATCTCCAATGAGGTGCTCTTCTCCAGGTTTTCCTCTGGCAGAGTTTTAATGCTCCCATTCTTGGTTCCGTTGGGGAGCAGTGGAACAGTCAGTGTGGATCCGTTGACAGGCTCTGTCCCCTTTGTGTCCCCAGCTTTGTCCTTTCTGTCTGGGGAAGACGACTCCGTGGCTCCTGGAGTAGCTCCTCTTTCTGAGAAAAGTGGCTGTGAGCTCTGCGGCTGGAAGCTGCTGTTGCCATTTTGGGCAATTCTGTAGATCTCAGTCATTTCCGAGGCATCCTCATCATCCTCCTCTTCGTCCCTAACTGCTCGTCTTAGGCTCTCCCTGGGCATGAGTGCCATCCTCCCCTCCTCCTGCTGCTGCTGGCGCTCCATGGGCTCATGGTTCTCCACCTTCCTTGTGGACCGACAGAGGGCTTTTCGGAAACCCCTCTTGAAGTTGTCTGACATAAAGCCATAGACGATGGGGTTGGCGCAGCTGTTAGCATAGCCAAGCACCACGACAAAATAGTAAAGACCCTGGTACTCTGAGGGCAGCGCCACCAGCAGGTTGATGATGTTAAGGGCGTAGAAAGGCAGCCAGCAGAAAACAAACAGGGCAACAATGATCACAACCATGCGGGTCACTTTCCTTTCCGACTTCCTTCGCTTAGTTGAGGTGGCGTGGACTTTTTTACCTGAGCTTCGGATCTTGAAAACGATGAGCAGGTAGCAGAGGCAGATGATCAGAAGTGGGCAGAAGAATCCAACTGTGGAGGTGTAAATGATGAAAGCCGCTCGCCAGATGTTAGCTGGCTGTGGCCAGGCTATGTTGCAGGTTCCTCCGGCCTTCTGGACGTTGGCAAAGATAACCACGGGCAGAACAACAAGAAACGACAGAGCCCAGACGGTGCCATTCACAACTTTGGCAGCCTGAGGGCGCCGCCACTTTGAAGAGCGAATGGGGTGCACTACTGCAAGGTAGCGATCGATGCTCATCACAGTCAGGCAGAAGATGCTGGTGAACTGGTTGATGGAATCGACGGTCATGACCAGCCGGCACATGAACGAGCCAAACGGCCACGACTGGAGGGTATTCTGAACCGCCAGGAAGGGCAGACCGAGCATAAAGAGCTCATCAGCGATGGCCAAGTTGAGGATGTAGATGTTAGTAACTGACTCTATCTTCGAGTAGTGCAGCACAATGTGAATCACTAATGTGTTTCCACCCAGGCCGATGATACAAACAATTATGTATATGAGTGGGATGAGGACTCCTGCCACGCTGGGACCAGAGGAGACGTCTGCGTTGGTGGTGTTGGTGGAGTTAAACAGTGTCTCATTCAGATCGCTGTCGTTGAACATGAGCAGAAACAGGGGTAGTCCGGGTGAGGGGCTGGCAAAGCTGCCATTTACCCTCGTTTCCTCTGTCATATCCAGCCGTGGAAGTGAAGCTACATCCATGGATGTTCTCTTACTGTCGCTTTTCTGTCCTTCTGCCTTCTTCCTCAGCTCCCACCCATCTGCTCTGCTGGAGGAGAAAAATCAATTAGTGTCAAGTGTCTCTGCAAGAATCCATTTCCTTTGGAGACTGAGTGTTTGGTGTCTGCAGGAACACTATGTTAATATTTTTGCAGAACTACTATAGAGTTCCTCTTACATTGCAAATTGTTTTCCCAGCTGTTTTGGAAACCTGACGGTCAAGTTTAAAGTTTAAATATTTAGCGTGGTTAAGACGGAAGAGACGATTGAGCTAATACCCACAACACTCAAACCCCAAGACATTTTTGATCAGTTTTAACAGGATGTTATCTGACCCTTCCCATGTGTTAAACTCTGACCATGTGCCAGTGAACTCTGGATCTAAATCTTGTTTATCTCTCATTATAAACATTGATTTGTCCCTCTGACAGTAGTTTATTAATGGGGTCGAGACAGAACAGCAGTTAGCCTCTAAAATAACTGGAGGTTCCACCAGTGTCTTGTAAGAATGTTAAGTGACATGTTGTTGCTTTAGTTTCTGTATGAAAATATGTTTGTTCTGAGAATATTGGTCCCTTCAGAATTCCTGTAAGTGCAGCGAGCTTTGAATTCATGTAGATGGTTCCCCTAATTTTTGAATTTGTCAAATGTTGTTACTTTAAATTCACTCAAACCACAAAGAGAAGCTCTAAGAGAAAAACAAAAAAAAAATGTAAAAACATTATTACGGGGTTAAAATCAATAGAATATTGTCAGTTAAAGTCATTTATAATGACAGGAACGTTTTATGAAAATTGTCCTTGTTACAGTATTTACGGTTGACTATAGGTTAATTTTCACAACAGAATCTCAATGTGAAAAACAAACAGTGTACTAATTTTGGCATAAAAACATTGCATTCAAAATTAACGATTAAATAAAATAGATTATGAAAGTTTATCAGGGCATCACAACATTTTACTCTTTTTCTGTTGAACAGAGACTAATTCTCATCAACAGAGTATGCAATGATCATTTGCTCTAGTTGATTAAACTGTGTTTTTTTCTATAGCATAAGACTGACCTTTAATAAATGTTCAGTTTATTTGTTACACAAAAGCTGTTTCTTAATCGAGGCCTAAAATCTTTCCTAATTTCACTTGTAAGGTTCATTTTCTTTATCACAGCCAGCTGCAACAGACAGACAAACCCTCAATGCATTATAATACTTTGACCATAACCAAAAGGAAGGAAATTAATTGGATTTTTACATGTTTCCCCATGATTCCCCTTTCTTGTGCATCTCAGATGTATGGCCGTGATGGTGTAGTAATTAACAATTATGCTGCGACAGTGCTCATGAGGATAATGATGTTCCAAACAAATGCACTGATTTACTGTTTGTATGCTCAGTA
>JAPZDX010000009.1:2818767-2833885 GCA_029783625.1 Naso annulatus | reverse complement strand
TCATATCCGGTATAACATGATGCTTAACTTGTCTTTCAGTCATAGCACAAATCACAACATCCTGCACTTGAAAATAAAATCAGAGCTGCATCTTGTTTGTTTGTGTATTCACATGTGGCTGAGTGTTGATCATTTGTTCTGCTAAATGAAAAAGTAAAGCAGGTTCTCGTCTCTTTATTTGCTTTGAAGAGAAGCAGCTGCTTCTCTGATCAGAATGCTCTTTTCAGGCCGTCACCTGCACAGCTCCACTTCTTAGTTTCATTTAATTTCAGACATTTTTACTCTATGTGCTCATGTGCGTATGGAAATGGATCTGCATGCACAGAGTTGCACTTCGCTGCATTTTTTATATGTTTACAGTTGACAGTCCTCAGAAGCTTGTGATCATATCTTCACAGACTCCCATTAATCAATATTTCCCTATGTGCAAACAAATTGAAAGATTGATGATCCCTATTTAAATAATTGAAGCATGTCTGCAACCAACATGTATCTGTCTGCCCAGTTAAATTGTTTCTGTGTAAATTAGCTTTATAAATGAGCCGCACAGTATTTTGTTGCATGTTTTGCTCAGGCATGGCAGCATTTGCTCTCAGCTGTGAAGCAGAAAGAAACTCTCAGTGGACCTCGACCCTTTTTTGTTAAATCTGAGCGTGTGTTTACAGACGAATCTGTGCATTAATCATGTCCAGTTGTGGCCAAAATGAGCTCTGCCTTTAATGCAGAGATGATCATGTTTTTCTCTCCTACTTTCTCTCAGTAACATAACACCATGAGGGGATTGCGTCACCTTCTTCTTGACCTCAACTGTCAATGTTACTGAGGCAAGTGTAAAGGGACTAATTCTTCCTTTTGCACTCCTGCAGTTTGTCATGACTTGATTAGCAACACAAAGTCAGAATAATTGGCCTTTTCTCTCGTCTTCAGAGTAAAAGCACCATGACTTTTCAGTGGCAAACTGAGAATGAAAATATGAATCTAATGATGTCTAACAGTGTTTTTGTGTGTGTAAGGGATGACAGCAGAGAGTGTGTAGAAGTGCTTGAACCTGGTGAACTTCGATGGCTGTCCTCCAATCTTTCATTCAGTGACAGCTGTGTCATTAAGGACTGAGTACTCGTTTTAGTACTGAAACTATGAATTTATTTGACCTCAGCCACATTCACATCAAAAGGTAAATGAACCATAGGGAAGTAAATGTGTCTCCGAGTGAGTGTGAAATTGGACCTGGAGAATTTTTTTTTTACTGATATTTCCTGTAAACTATTTATTTGAAACATAGTGTCGGATTTCCACTCAGAGGGAGCAGACCAGGCAGTTCTTTACACATGGAAACATAAGTAGTCACTATTCAGTTTATTTTGCATTGATAAAAATTCTACTTAAAACTATGACAAAAGAAAAAAAAAAAAAGAAGCCAGATGCCAGTCCCCAAAAATGTTATTTCAAAACACTGAAGCAGAGTAATCACTTCTAACAGTGGTAGAGGACAGAGTTTAAATCAGCAAATACTTAAATATTTTAACATTTTACTCTTTAGTGTCAGCTACTGTGACTTTTTCTTGCACACTGGCACTTTTGACAAGATGCCTGCAGTCTTTTATGTCCACATCAGGTTCTAGGCAATTCATTATTTGCTTTTTTGTTTTTTTGTGAAACACCAAAGGTAGAGACAAGAGAAGGTATCCAGGAACGAACACGTGCCAACATGGTCGAAAGGGGTATCTCTAAGCGTAAGACATGAAAATGGTAGTGCCGCCTGTGACAATAAACAGACTTTTATTAACAGGAAAAGTCAAGTGGTTATATAGTGGAATGAAATTATTACACCCTCCTCAACTTGTACGGATACATTTAAAATCATATGGGAAATCCACTGTGGTTTAGTTGAAGAGAAGATCCCTCACATTTCAAACACAGCAGCATCAGCATCACGGCTGCTCAGCCACCCACGAACGCTTTAAAGAAGGACAAACAGTCGACACGCTCAAAAGAGTCGCCACTCATTTTTAAAATATTCCTGATGATCTTGACATAGTTTTCTGCCTCTGTGAAAGCCTGAAAGGCTGCGCAAATATCACTCAGTGATTCAGCAAACAGCTATATTTGGTGAGCTCTGGTAATTCATGTTTTATTGCCTTAAACAGGGCAGAAGTGAATAGTGGCTGTAAAGAGACCATGGAAACCACAGATGCTGCGAGGTTATTTCTAAATATAGTGAAACCTTCAACTTCAAATCTCTCTGTGTGCTGAACGATCATCCCTGCAGGGTTCACAGCTCTCTGAGGAGCTGATGAATGAAGGAGGTGGATGTGTTCACGACCCTCCACAAAGGTACATTGATTATTTTGTTGACGTTCTTTCATCTAATCGTGAGCCCTGGATGGCCACTTTAACCCCCTTAAAACATTTTAATCAGGATGAGAAAAATGAATGAAGTAAAAGATATTTCTTTATTATAACAGATTATACGTGATAATCAAGTCTTGTCAAAAACTCTTTAGGCTCAACAGGGAAATTTTGTTATCAAGAAGCATCTGCATGGAGCAACAGCAGGATCAGTTTCCCATAAAGTCCAGATGCTGGTGGTGGCTGATGCCCCTCAAGAATGAAAGGCCAATGAGATGATGAATCTGTGAGGGCTGGTGGTGATGGGGAGGTAAAGCAGTGACACAACAGCAGCAAGAATAAACTAAAAGTAGAGAATATGTCTAAAAGAAGACAGCAGCAAGATTTGAGGATAACGATGTGAGTGTGTTGCTGTGCAGCTGGACAGATGTGGCCAGATGATGAGAACAGCTGATATCCTTATCAACAGCTTTAGACCATGACAGCAAGGAAATTATGAGCAAGCGTGCGTGAGAGGAGAGTAAGACAGATGATCAGAGAAATAACTACAGGTGTGAGCATGCAAAGAAAAGTTTTCCTTAGTGAGTTTAGAGTTCATTTCTCAGACAAGAAGGAACCGTTCTGTATAAGAAATTCATTGGTTCAGACGTTTATATTTCCGTCAGGATGATTTTTAGTAAGTTTGATCATCATCATCATGTGAAATTTATTTATTTTTATTTATTTATGGCTTTTGGCTTTTTTTTACCTTTTTCTTTTAAACTTGACTTAAATTGATTTATTCATAACCAACAGACCGTTGTCGTGGTGAACATTTTAAGCTGTCAGTGCAGGAAAAGAAGTTTCACTGATAAGAAGAAATATTATTTTGTTCCATAAATTATTCCAGTGAGCTTTACATGTTAATTACGCCTGTGCGATCTCTTTCTGCACTGATAGTTCTCTGAAAATGTCTTTTGTAGTTTTTTAAAAAAGACTTTTTTTTTTTAAACACAGTTTTTCCTGTTTTGTAGATTTAACAAAATCATTTCGGAATTTGTGTTTTTGTTTGTGCTTTTCTCACTGGTTTGAAGTGGGCGGGGCTGATTTAGCATAAGGTGATTGTGATGCCATGAAATGTGTTTGCTCCAATCGGGATCCTTAAAGATGCTTTTTTAAAATTGTACCACTGACTATTGTTTATTTCACCATTGATATTTAATGCTACAGAGAGTACCTAAGTTTTAAAACCATTTTTTCAAGAGTTTTAAACCAAACAGCCAACCAGAGAAACTCTGACACTCTGTCATAAATCTACATAGTTTATATGATGAATAGAAACGCAGTCTTGCCTACTGCAGCTAATGTCCAGCACCAGAGACTCAAAGCTGCCCAGTGACAGTCCTGTGATAGCTTACAGTCTGCTTTCTGTGTCGCAGCCTTTGCAAGAAAACGTGACCTAAGCTGCAACCAAGTTTCCTCCCCTTTGTCCAAATTTAAATTTACAGCCCAGAAAGGGAGGGAGCAAAAAGTGATGATCCATAATTTAATTACAAAAACAAAAACAAACAAAAAATTTTAAAATTTGATTGAGTGTCAGATTCTGTGTCCATGCTTCATGTCAGATGTTGGCCTTAATTATCTTAACTGTTATCTGATTATATGCCATACTATTATTATTTTCATACTATTTCACTTGCATATTTTCAGATATACATGAAGTGCCAGAACTACACAGTGAAGCAGTGACAACATTGTCACTTTCACAACATGGAAAACTCTTCACGCTGTGCACACTGAGGCAGACACAAGCTCTGACTGAGGAATGAGGTGCTGTTGTCGCTGGTATTCCCACCAGCATGTAACCAGGCATCACCTCCACCAATCAGCACACTGACTCAGGTAATCAGCATCACACTCACCTGTGTTGACCTGTTACGACATCTCACTACAAACAGCTTACTGTAGTTTTAGCATCTCTGCTAAAACCTACTTCTATGACAAGCTACATGTGAAATAAAATATTTCATGGCAATGCACCCAGTAACTGATGAGATACTTCAGTCTAGTACAAAGGGATGGGAGGGAAAGTTGCCATCCGTGGATCCTGAGGCAAAGTAGTTGCATTTTTTCCTTATGTTTAATCCTCAAAAAGAAACTATATGAATTTATACTAGGGAGGTCTACCGAGGCAGGACGAGAAGATTGAAATGAAAATATGTTACATAGACTGAAACTCTCAATGAAGCTCTTTGCAAGAAACTTTGCGATGAGTTTTGTGTGATGAGCTGCACTTTCCAACAATAGTAAATATGCATTCATGAAAAGACACATTGAAACATGATGCACTCTGTGCACCGTGTCTGCTGTTAATAGATCTGCATTTGTTACCTGAAGGTCTACGATCTGACAGGGTAGCATCTGTATTATGCGTATCAGGTTACTATGACAACAAAATAAACCATCAGGATCTTGAATGGGAGGCTGAAACAGAGTGTCAGAAACCAATCTTTCACCAAAATGTGTCCAGCTGTGGCATGTGGGGACTGAAAGGGGAATGCAGGTTTCATTGTCTGAGCCTAATGACGACTCAAAACACTTAGTGCACTTGTTTGTGCCAGCAGAGAGACTCTAAATGCCACAAATTGGGATGGATGGCATCTCAATAATAACCAGTATCGGGGACAATTCTCCCTCTTCACCTTCTCACTGTGTGCACCTGCGGTTTGTGGCGGGTTAATGCTTATCCATTCGATTTGTCTCTGATGTGTGTGACTGTCAACACAACAGCTGCTGACGCTCACTTTGGAAGCAATTTCGTTGGCTTTGACTGATGTAAGAGCAGCATACTAATCAATTCGAGTGTCTTAAACTCGTCTTTCAAACACTCACTTTAAAGAAGCTGCATGCTGTTTTGTTGGTTTGTCATTCTGAGGCTCATAAGAGCTTTTTGCATGTCTTTTTGTCACTTTGCAGCTTTGAGCCTCTGCAGTAGATTGGTGTCTCTGGTCATTTTGAGTCTCTTTGTGGTGGTTTAGCATTTTTTTTCTCGTCAGTTTTCTGTCACTGCCGTTGATTTGTGTCCCGGTGGTTGTTTTGCATCTTTTCATGGTCTAGTTCTGTCTCTTTGCAGTAAAGCAGGTCTCTGTCAGCGCTTTGTGTCTCTTTGCAGTTGTTTGTTTTAACTTTCCAAAACACATTTTTAACAGTTACTTCAAACAGAAACTCTACATGCACAGGTGGAGGGTTCCAAGAAATAAGGGGGTCCCCAACTTCAATCAGGGAGAAAAAAAGAGTCAAATTTTGTCACTTAAGCAAGTTAAAAATGACAAGATGCCTGAATGGACTGTTCTTTCCTCACATTTGTGCAATTTCATCCTATGAAAACATATTTATATGATTATATACTCATACATACCTATCAGATGTGCTTATATTCCTTAATCAAACACTTATTCACAGTAAAACAAAGACTTTTTATATATATACTGCGACCTCTGGTTCAACTGGAAAATCAACCTCAGCATGACGCAGCTGACAATCTGTCACAACACACTCACATCCTGATTACAATACACGCAAAACTTGACTCATGAAGTTAAAAAAAAAAAAAATTGGCATATTGCACAAAAGTAACTGCCCACATGTTTGAGGATATGCATTTGTTACAGCCTGTTTTTTAACTTTCTATTTATTTGTTGAGCTTTTGTCTTCTATTTAGCATGTGTCTCAGTGTGTATTACACTGTGGGAGTGGGGACAGGTTACTGTAAACATACACTTGCAGACAGAAACACATACTGTTCTGGTCACTCAATGTTGTACTTACAACTTACAACTTACAACTTATTTTCCCTATTAGTTGAGCTACTCCACAATCTTTCCGAGTACCCCTAAAAGAGTACCTTTTGAAGTTTAAGTATTCAACCCTCTAGAAGACTGATGTTTCTTAGAAAACTCACTAACACCCAGAGCTCATATCTTAATCCCACACACAGAACTGCACTGCTTAATATTTAAGTCTATACAGGTTAATTTATTCTAAACTTAGAAATTATTTATTGTTATCTTAAACAGACAGTTTTTTAGATGTCATATTTTTACATGTTTTTCGACTGCTGTCTACATGTAGTCGCCCTCAGAAGAGTCACAAAATGTTACTGGGATGTGTCTTGTCAGCTGATTTATACAAGTTTGGTCCCTTTGTTGTCCTAAAGCTTCTTTTTAACAGCTTCCCAGGTGTGAGGCAACATGTACGCCCTCTCATCCCGGTTTACTGTCCCCATGGCCCGCTTCCAGATCTCTGTTGCCTTGCTCATCTAATGGTGGCATCTGTTGTTTTCCCATCAGATGATATTGGCTCTGTCCCAGTCCATAATGCCCTAGTCCATTCCAGGTTGGGTACTATTAAACACTACAGTGTCCACATGACAGAGCCTTTTTTTTTAAAACAAAGGAACAGATATACTCAGGACCAGTGCTTGTGTTTCATCCCTACAAGTGCAAAAAATATGATGTAATGCTAGTACATGGAATGTAATAATCATGAAGTGCATCTTACACTAACAGACTCTGAGTGTGTTAAGAAATATGAGACCCTACTAGGGGGGGCCTCATATTTAGAAATAGAAGAAGCTCCGTTCTGTTTTTGCTTCCTCTCTGCTGAAGAAGAAAAGTTTGACATGGCATCTGTAAAAACAAATGACAGGCCTGTTTGGTCCATGCAACAGGGAGGGTAGTAAACTATTTTTATAGCAATAGTAGTATAGTGTCAGTAGTTTTTTTGTTTTGTTTTGTTTTTTTGAAGAACTAGTAATAATGGATGGAGATTAATAATAGTAACAGCCGTGTTGCACAGTTATGTGAATGACATTTCTCTTTCTGTGTCCAATTACACACACACATGCACGTACAAAGTGCATGTCAACACTTCTGCACGTCATCAGAAATGTTGAAAGACTGTTGAGCGATCGCGGAGTGTCTCAGTGTCGCAGAATGGCAGCGCCGGCCCTTTTTTTTTTCACTCAGTTGACTCTCAGAGTGTTTCCTGTGCAGCCGTCAAACACTCTGCACCGTGAACAACATGGCCATACGCAGAAAAGACAGCTTCCTCTGGGGGAAAGGTACATTAGTATTCGCTTTATCATTATTCTTTATTGTTATGTAAAACTGCTGCTCAGAAACAAATGCCAGGATTGTTGTGAGATGATTAAGGATATTCTTGGTCAAACCATTTGTGTGGTTTGGTTTAGAGAACTCATTTAAAATGCTGCTAATTTAGATTTTGAATGATACCAACTTTTACAAACTCAGAAACTGTAACAAAGTATCTTAGCTCTCACATGGAAATTTAAAAAGAGAAACATTTTGAGTAACAGATAACTGACAGTTGTGTTACCAACTTTTGTATCATTTGAGACCTGTGAGACACGATAGTTTGTTTACCAAATTCTGCAACTTTACTTGCTGATTTTATGCTGCTAATTTTCTGTCATCTACAAATACTATGAATTATGACCACACTGCGCTTAAAATAAATCTGATTTATTAAAAAGAGGAAGGGCTGCTGCTTGTTTCATTGACCACTTCTCAAATTAGTGAAGGATATGGTTGTGATGTATGCTGGTCTGTGGGAGCGAGTGTGGGCGTGAGGACAGTTGTTAAAAAAGTCCACTGCATGAGAACTGACTGCAACATCGGGCACATGCCACCATCCTGAACTGTGCTTGTCTTGGTGCTGAGCTTTGTTGTCTGCCCACAGTTGCACCGAATCCCCCACCAGGAGAGAAGAGGCTGGGTGAAACCATCAAGATTCATAAGTTTGAGCTGCTGGATGACATTCAGGTACTGTGGTGGATATTTTCTCTAAAGTTTGTACATTAAATTCCCTCATTATTTCTTCCATGCACCCACTCCTGACAGCCTTGGAGCTCTTTCACAGCACACAAAGGCGATCGATTCAACAACTTTTACTTGAGATATAAAGGGTTTGAAGGTTATTTTAAAACTGAGGGACAAACTGGCCCTGAGTCAAGTACCACTGGGTCTTAATTGTCTGTGATGTCATTAAAAACCTTGGTCCTGAGCTAACATCCACACACTCTTTCTCATCCCTCTTTTGCAGAAGCTCAGGCTGGAGATCGATCGCGTCATGCCAGAAATCTACAGCCCTGAAATGAAGGAGCAGAAGTGAGTATGAGCAATTTTTTAGAGCAGCTCCTTTGTGAGTCAGCATGACCTCTTCCTCTCTTTTAAAGAGACACTTTGATGCAGTTTAGACTTTCAAACCACGTATAATTCTCAGTTTGACAGAGTCATGAAAGCAGCTTTATTGTGATTTTTATTTGCCTGAGTCAAAAGTAAAAAAAAATTCCACGAGATGCTGCCTGTTGCTGTCGACGCATCTTTGAAACTGCTTCTCAAACCTTTCAACGTGATGTTTTGAAACCTTTCTTTCATGGAAAAGCTACCCATGCACTGGCTCTTGACTTTTTCTGTACAGCAGAGCCCTACC
This sequence comes from Naso annulatus, assembly GCA_029783625.1. Lineage (NCBI taxonomy): Eukaryota > Metazoa > Chordata > Actinopteri > Acanthuriformes > Acanthuridae > Naso > Naso annulatus. The sequence goes on along the minus strand of JAPZDX010000009.1, from coordinate 2,825,044 downwards.
AAGTGAGTTCAAGTACCACCTCCAGGCAGCCATTTATTTCAGCTGTTTATCCATCACTTTAAGCTGATTATTTCAACCTGATTTCAAGGCATTCAGGCATTTTTATAGGCCAGCTATTTCAACTGCGTATCAGTCATTTATTTCAATATCTATCACTTTTAACCAGCTATTTCATCTATATATTTATTAGTTCTGACAAAATATTTAAATCATTTTTCATTAGTGTTAGATTTTTATTTGTTTATTTATTTATTTTTCAACGGAGCTATGCACAGTCCATGTTACCCTTAGCAACTGCAGAGGCTCTCCCTGATGCAGACCTACAAATACTCCTGGTTGCTAATCACTGATATAAATACATCTGGATCTATGGAGGAGACTCCATGGTCATGCTGCATGTGTAAAACAGATGCTGTGAGCGATGTGACAAAAATCGTAAGATAAAATGTTTCACATGTGTGCATGCTGCTGTCAAGCTCCATATTTGAACTTCCTGTCTTTTTTTCATTCTGCTTTTTGAGGGTGATATGAACATACAAGTGGTATTTTGCGATAACTGGATTACTGGCATGACAACCACAGTTTCTCAGAGTCACCGCCCCGACCAAAACCGCAAACTCCCACTACATGATCGAATACACCCACACAAGTCACAAAGAAAATGCTCCGCAAAGTTAATCAAAGTACGTCACTGAGTGACAGAAAATGATCTCATGATCATGTTGATATTTCAAAGTTAATTGATCAAGTCATTTTTATCCTGTCAAAGCAATTATTGTTTCAAACCTCTTAAATATGAAAATATTGAGTTTTTACTTTATAATTTGGCATTGACAATGTATAATTTGGATATGAACAGTTTTCCAGGTAAAGCTTCAGTGACTTAAGAATAAGAACTAAATAAATCCAACATGCAAGACCCAACAAGTCAATGCTGTATTAACCACATCCAGAATATTAATAATTATAATGCTATTAATCCAAATTTATAAATCAAAACCTATGAAAAGAATACCAGTTTCACATAAGACAAAGCACAGACAGTTTATATACGTGGTATACAAAGTATAAGTACAAACTGAGATTGTACTTACGCAGTACAATGTACCTACTTGTACGATTGTATTGAGGTACAAAGTTCAAGCAAGAAGTCGCACTTTCTTTCTTCTTGAAGTTCATGATACAAGAATGAAACAAGTTGTATTGAAAAATAGATAATTTGAATACTCTATATTACTTTACACTAAATTATGTTATGTTTTACTTGTCTTTGCAGCAAAAATATTGTGAGAAACAGGAGATTCTTGCGTGGGAAAAAGAAATTCAACATGGACCCCAAAAAGGTCAGTTTATGTACACACATTTTTTGTGTACATAACAGGAAAAAATGAAGATATATGTGAACACAAAGTATACAATACTTTCAGACAGCAACATCATCTTTGGCTCTTGCCATTTAATTGAACAGTTTATGAGAAAACACAGTGTCAATCTGAGTGGCAGTAAAGGTACAGCAGGTTAAATTTACTTTCATTTACTTCAGCTCCTCTGGATCTGAAGTTCAGACAGATGACAGAAAAGATAACTCAAAGCGGATGTAGACTCGAGCTGTGTGAGTGTTGTGCAGAAGTGCAAACTTTGCACAGACACAGATGACTGAATAGCGAGAAAAACCACATCCTGTTCCCTGAAGTGGGGCACAAGCGCCTTCTTTACCACAGCGACCTCCGTCTTTTTGTTCCTTCCTCTCTGCGTCCCTCGGCCTGGACCACTCTGCTCTCAGGCCTGAGGACGTGTACAAGTGGGAGGATAAGACATTTTCAGACTTGTCAGAGTTAAAGGTGTCTTAAAGTACAATTGATTGAAGAACTACTCAGCAAGAGTAGGCACTCAGAAGAAAGGGCCATGTTTTGAAAATTAGTCTCTGAACAGCCTTTGAGATTTACAGATAACAGCATGCAGTGTTCATTCAACCTTTTTCATTTCCTGCACTGGTAATTAATGATAAGAGTGACTCAAAAGGAGACAAAGAAAACTTTCTCTATGTGTGATATGACTTGCTTGTCAACCTACAGACATAAGCAGATTTTAAACACAAGTTTCAGCTGACATTCAGACATGAACAAACCTATAAAACCTTTGATTTAGGACTGCACATTTAAATTTTAAACACTCTAATCTGTTTAAAATTACATGTGTTGGATTGCTTCCATCTCAAGATCTAAAAACCATTCTAATGAGCAATAAGTAATGCATGCACATCCACTGGTATGCCCAGGTGCAGGACAAAGCAGACAATGAGAAGGGCAGAAAAGTGTGGACTTTTTTTTTGCCCTTCTCCTTAAAACCATTCTCCTAAAATACAAGTTTCTGTATTTAAACATCATTGTTCATAACTGAACAACTTCCTTAGTTAGCAACCCTAAGTTGGATGGTATAGACCCAATGGCAGCATCACTGTTTTCAGGTCTCTGCAAAGTCAATCAAGATGATGAATGACCAACCACCAAAATATTATGACTGAAAGGCTACTCCAGCACTAACTGTTCATGTTAGGGAAGCGAACACAATTGTTAACCTATATGAGAAGCTTGCACTAATGTTAGCCTGTTGAAGAAGCTAAAACAAATGTTAGCTTGTTGGAGAAGCTACAACGATGCCTCAAAGTTCCCTGACCATGTAATAAGAGATATATTCTATCCTGCCACGACATAAATATGTTCCCTGACTCATTGATGATAAACTGAATGCCGGTATATTCCTATCAATTTTAGCAGCTAACTGGTTGTGAAAAGTGAAATGAAACAACTGTTGTCACGGATGCACACAGTCTTGTGTACGTTCTAAACACAAATACAGGCCTGACAGGAGAAGTGCAGATTGAATACGTGAGTTAACAGTTCTGGTTTTCATTTAAGATGAGATACAAGGTCTGAAATTTGACTGCCATGAGTTTAGGAATTGCTTCTGTAATAGAAAGAAAGGAATTCTTCTACCTTTAACACCTAAGTAAGGATAAAACAAGGACCACGGTTTCCAAATTCTCCTCATTCAAATGTGACTCCCCTGTCCTCTTCAGGGTGTCTCTTACCTGGTTGAAAACAACCTGCTGGAATGGAGAGCAGATTCTGTCGCCGAGTTTCTTTACAAAGAGGAGGGACTGAACAAAACAGCCATTGGCAACTTCTTGGTAGAAAGGTATGACGCACACACACACTCACACACATGATCTGGGTATTAACATGGTGTAACTTCAAGGCTGATAAATCCCATTCTCAGTGTGGTGATTTTAATGAACATTTCCCTGGTTTTTACACAGGGAGGAGATGCACCTGGAGATACTGAAAGCCTTTGTGGGCTTGCATGAATTCTCAGACCTGAATCTGGTGCAGGCACTGAGGTTTGTGTCACAAAATAACCTTTTTTTTAACACAAAACAAGAGTGAAGGGGAGCATGGAGTGCTGCAAAAAGTTTTTTCCTTTTGTTTTTCTGGTGATGTAAAAATCCTCCTCCGTCTTACCAGCCTGTGTGACGTGTGTGTGCTTTTACACCCCTGCTGTCTTGCAGGCAGTTTCTGTGGAGCTTTCGTCTCCCAGGAGAAGCTCAGAAGATTGACAGGATGATGGAGGCATTTGCAGCTCGTTACTGTGACTGTAACCCCGGCGTCTTCCAGTCCACAGGTACTAACACAAATCGGCTTTGTCACACTTGACTCCTTGTCTCAATTTAAAGGTTTCGTTTAGTTTAATTAATTTAATAGATTTTGAACTATATGCAAGACAGGTTATCTGCAGTTAGTAAGAATCAGTTTTTCTTTCCAGTGAAGCCACAGTAACCTCTTTTCTCTCCCTCACTGATTAGAGTGAACAGATTGTTCAATGGAAGTTTTTCTGCTTAGGCAGGACTCTCATGAATTTAGTTTTATTAAATAGGTGCAATTTTTACAGCTGAAGCAGTGTTGATGATGCACAGTCGAGGATAACCGTGGTTTTCTGCATTCTCTATGTGTAACAGACACATGCTACATCCTGTCCTTTGCAATCATCATGCTCAACACGAGTCTCCACAATCCCAACGTGAAAGACAAACCAAGTCTGCAGCGATTTGTTTCCATGAACAGAGGAGTCAACAACGGGGAAGACCTACCCGCCGAGCTGCTCACGGTCTGCTACCAACACCAGCGTCTCGCTTATGTCCAGTTCATAACAACATGTTTGTCTGTACACTCGATCACTCATGACTAACACTTTTAGACAGAAACCCTTGTCATTATTTTCTAAGGCAAAAAAAGAGAAAAAAGCCTGAGGGAAATTCTTCAACTGATCTTAATTCTAAAAAAATCCCCAAAGTTTAGCTAAATTGATATAGTTTACTGTTTCATAATGTCCAAGAGGTCATCAAATTTAATGCTTGAAACAAATTATTTTAAGGGTTTCCTTAGCTGTCAAACGGGTTCTTTTTGAGGCTTAAGCAAAATTTCGATGGACTTTTCTTGAATGTTTCCATTTTGGATGATTTGTACTTTTGCTCTTTTTTCAGAGGAAGATACATTTTATAGAGACCAAATGCTAATCTTTAATTAAATTAAATCCTTGCGAAATATTTCTGTTTTTAGAAAAAAAATCTTAAGAATCCTTAAAATGTCAAATTTTAAGAGAGTAAAACAATATATTTTTCTTGGCATACGCTTGACTTTAATTAAAAAGAGAACAGGAGATGGTAGTTCGACTAAGATGGAATTTGGCATTTCACTTTATCTTGTGTTGTTTGGGGTTTTTTTTCTCTCTCATTATGTCCACTCATTTGGATTTTCACTTTTCACTCTATCAGGGAATGTTTGTCAAAACGAGTTCTGTCAGTTTTGAACTTTTACTATCGGAACATTTGGGCAAAACATTCAATGCAGGGCTTTTCCCTTGTGGTATTTTTGTCTTATCTTTTCCTCAACTGTCTAAATCAGTTGTGAGGCAAATCAGACTTTTGAACACAACTGTTGTTTACATTTGATACTGGAAATGAAGTTATCTTCTGTCTTGAAATGTCTTCCAGAAACTGTACGCTAGCATCCGCAGCGAGCCATTCAAAATCCCAGAGGACGACGGGAACGACCTCACGCTGACATTTTTTAACCCAGACAGAGAAGGCTGGCTCCTTAAAATGGGTGAGAACACAAAGAAAACCTGAGTTGATTGCAGGCATTCAGAGGAGATACAGAGTAAGTCTGTGCCTTTCTTTCCTAAATGCTTGTTTTCTTTGACAAAGGTGGCAGAGTAAAAACCTGGAAGAGGAGGTGGTTCATTTTGACTGACAGCTGCCTGTACTACTTTGAATACACCACAGTAAGCATCTGTCTGTTTGCTACTTATAAACCTTATGTCAACACAACATGGAAATGTCAGTCATCCCTCTGTGGTCTGAGGGTTAATTCTGTCTTTAACATTCGTCTCCTCCTCCAGGATAAAGACCCGATCGGGATTATTCCTCTGGAGAACCTTTGTGTCAGGAAGCCTGAAGACACAAGCAAACCGGTAAAGTATTGTTCTCTTTCAAAATCACAGTTTACGAGGGACTGATGAGCTTCATCTCACACATTATCTGCTGTACAAAACCAAAGCTGCTGTTGAATGAATTTCTAACACAAGTGCTATAAACAGTGAGTCAGGAGGCTATCAGGAGACTAACAAAATGAAAAGAACAGCATATGAGTGCATTAACGGTGCTACATGTGTGTCTATGTGTGTTTGAACAGTATTGCCTGGAGTTATATAACCCAAAAGGACAAAAGATCAAGGCCTGCAAGACGGAAAACAAAGGCAGAGTGGTGCAGGGTAAACACCAGTCCTATAAGCTCAGTGCAGCCAGCGCGGAGGAACGGGACAGCTGGATAGATGCGATCAGGTGAGAGCTCTTGATGCTGCTGAGAACACATGGGAGGCCAGGTGCCTTGAGTCATGTTTGCCAAGGCTTAAGCTGGAACACAGGATCACAAGGATTTAAAACAGGCAACAAAGATGGTCAGGACAAACTCATCTGATCTCTAGAACCAGAGTTTCTCCAAACTTTCACATTTTTCACCTTAAATCCACAATGCAGAGTTCAAAACAGTTGGGGCACTGTGTAAAACATGAATGAAAACAAAAAAAACTGAATGTAATCATTTGAAAATGAACTGTGTTTACTGACAACAGTTATGATGAGTTCCCGAGTCCATGTAGTAAGATAATACATCCTTTATATGTCAAAAAGGGTAAGAAAATCATCCCATTCTGTTTTATT
>JAPZDX010000009.1:2775185-2788605 GCA_029783625.1 Naso annulatus | reverse complement strand
GCTGAGTGGGGGAAACTGCCCTTAACCTCTCCACTGTGGGTGTTTCAGTGCTAGGCCCAGGCTGTCACATTGGTGCTGAACAATGTGAAAACACCCATTTCCACAGCTGATAAGAGCGGCAGAGCTGCGAGTGTGAAGCTGAGCTCTGTGGACATTCCATGGTGCTTAATGGCTCCAAGTGAGCTGAATGGTGTTTGTGTTTCGTCAGGTCGACAGAGCTGCTGTTGGTATCAGATAGAGGTGGTCACATCTCACTTTCCCCGCACATTTCCTCTTTTTCCTCTGCTAATGTTTTATTTGAATTGGTGCCAGTGCAACGAGCCTTTATGATGGAGTCTGATCAACTGGAGTGATTTTGGGGTGAATTTTGGTTATTGTTCATTTTTGGTTATACGTTTAGTTAAAAACGTTTCACTTTAAATGATCATTAGTGTTTGTAACAAAGGGCTGATTTTAAATGTGTTCTTACATTTTATTTGACCCCAGTACAGATGTCTGTGATCTAAAAATATAACTCCCTCAACTGTCCAAGATGCAAAACCAATAAAAGGAATATCTGTGTGCCCCTTTCTGAAGACGTGAAAAGTAGTTTTAGGAAAGCTATTCTCATTTTCACTGAATTAGTTTTAAATATTGAGGTCGATGTCGATCTGCGTGTGTGTCTACGTCTTTTATTGTTCAACAGAAAATACAAGACTTACTACTTTGCAAAGAATTGTGTTTTATTGTCTTGAACAGGAATGGCTCCCTATTCCTCAATAAGTTATAGCAGCTCTACCCATTAGAGATTTGAACTTACTTATTTTCAGTTATGAGGACTAGCAATAAGGGTTGGTAGCTGTCTGTTGTTTTATGTTCGTTCTTTGATTTTATGTCTTTTGATGTGTGACCTACTGGCAGTAAAACCAGCGCTGTCTTCATGTCCATCTAGGCATCAACGCTCAGGCTCGTAAGCTGCAGAAGAGCCGCTCCAGAGTGGCCTCATTGTTTGTGGACGGCAGCGGGGAGGACGTGGATGGACTCGGGATCTGGAGAAGTTTGAGTGACATGGATCTGTCTGCGATGGGGAAGGAGGCCAGCCTGGTTCGGCAGTGTGCGCTTAGAGAGGACCCCGAGGCCGAGGCCGACAAGGAGGTCCTGCGGCTCGGCATGGAGAAGGAGGAGACGGAGAGCAGCGACGACAACACCACCCAGTACTCCATTCATCCACCCTTTGACTTCCCATACTTCCTCCTGCTGCAGGGTTACAGCCACAGACAGGTGAGGGAGGGATGAAGCAAAGTGTTGACAGATTACTTTTCAGCTAAAGTGATAATGGGCTTAATGTGAATAATGCAACTTTTTAAACATTTATGTGTAGTTGTTTAATTTATTATTTCAAATTATAAATATCTACTTATTTTAGTATTTCTTTCCTTTTGTATGAATTAATCTATCGGCAGTTACGCTCAAGAAATGTATTAGATTTTACAAGTAAGTCAACTAAAGGATGAGTTGAAGTACAGCATTAGGCGCAGCTCTTTCAAATGAATCGTTTCTCGTATCCTTCTATAGATTCAGTTGTTATGTCGTGGAAGGTACTCTATTGTATTAAATCGTTAAAAACCCCACAAGATCCTCAAGAGTCTCCTTGCAGCATTTGGCAGGCGAAGTCAAACGCAGGCTTATAAGACACAACGTGTGTAAAGGAGGACACAAGAGTGTTGGATTGAACGTCTTACCTTAAGAACCTCAAGGAGAAAATCCTGGAGTCAGAGAGTGAAACTCTGGAAACACAGGCCAGAGAGGAAGGAAACACTCATAGCCTCACTGTGGATTTCTCAGAATGGATTCGTGCCGACTCACGAAGGGGACAGCAGAGGTGTGTTGTTCTGTGCAGACTCACCGGGAAACTGACGTGACTCTCTGCTTGAAGCTGATGTCCGCACAGGACGAGCTGTCATCGTGCCCCAATGAAAGGACAGAGACAGAGTGTTCACCACACAGTCACAAGTAAACCTGCTCAGGATGTTTAAAACAAGGAGATAACCCTGATTAAAGACACAGTGAGGAGGGTAAACTACACAGAAGCTATTTCTAGAAGCACATAAACAAACTCAGTGGGAGGCAAGCACTTAAAGTGTGCTGTAATCAACATACCAGCTTACTCAATCAGGATTTTAAACTTTGCTGCGTTTCAAAACAGTTTCTTAAACATCGAGTCCAACTGGTGTTCCCCAAATCACAAGTTTACACAGCTCATTTTCACAGTAGACCAGAGAGTCAGGCTGTGGCTTTAGCCCCTCCCGTTCCCAGGAACAGGAAGCTCTTTCTCGCAATGTTGTTTATCCCCGCCGATAGAGATTGCTGACTGTGCAGGATACTGGCTGCACCAGAGCAGAACAGGAGCTGCAGTACCAAAGTCACTGTGCAACAATCGGTCAACCCAAAGCTACGCTAAGGAACGCAGAGGGTAAGAACAGCTAGCTGTGACATGGCTTGGTGTATCAGGCTGGGTGGCTGTCACCAGCGTGGATGATTCTGTATCTCTGACTAATAGTCTTAATGTGGTGACCTGCAGGTCACAGACACCCCTAAGCTCTTCCATTCCTGTCTTGCGTCGCGCTGCCAGTGCAGGTCGTTCCTTCACCTGCTGATCCTGCTGCTGTTCAGACGACACTGCTGGCACACCTCCAAACTGTTACACAAGAGAATTAATCTCATCCTAAATGAAGACTTGATAGGTAAAAGATAGGCTCTCCGTTGGACAAAACGAAGATTTATAGAGGTCACTTCAGTGTTTTTTTTAATGATTTCTAACATTTTCTAAACCTAACGATTTATTGTTCGAGCACAAAAAGTTATCTGCAACATTTTGTTGTTGATGTGTTTCTGTGTCTTGTATGATGGTAAACTGATTATTGTCTTTGGGTTTTGGAATGTTGATCAGAGAAAACAACATTTGAAGATGGAGAATAGGAAATTGTGACAATTTAAAGATGAGACAATTAATGTATTTATTGGGAAAATATATGGCAGATTAATTTATACTCAAAATTATTGTTAGCTGCAGCTCTTAATTAAACAATCACATGTTTTTGCAGGATTTTGTCATCTACCTGATGAGTGGGACCACCACCATCTTTGGCTGCTGCAGGGAGCACTGTAACGGAGAAGATGAGGAAAGATTAAAGGTGGACATCCTTCTCTTTGCTCCTGATGTGTTGCCCCAGCATTGCTGTGTCAGACGACTGGACTCTAACACCCCAACATCCACAGGGGAGCACAGAAAGACACTGACAATGCTGAAGCCCCTCCATGGTGCTCCTGTGACCAGAAATGGTTTCCTTCTTAAAGAGGAGGTAGAACTGAATCCAGGGGACTTGGTTGGCTTAGGGAAACACTACCTGTTCATGTTTAAGGATCCTACCAGCACATCAGGATCCCTCCAGACTCCTCCTTGGATGACCAGACTTTGTCTGAACTCTGATACAAAAGCATCATCCTCTTGTTTATCATGCGGCTCCACCATCAGCTTAAAAAGGGTGCAGAGGAAACCTTTACCGCCTCGTTGGAGGGATCTGGAAGGCACAGAGGCTTCGGTGAGCTATGAGCTGGAGCAGGAGGATAGAGTGCTGCAGGAGATTTTGGATCTGTTAGATCCCAGTGGAAATGAACCAAAGCTGACACCTGCTTTCCTGCTGAGCCTCTGCATCCAGCACTCAGCCTCCATGTTCCAGCTAACACACTTCAGACAGCTGCTGTTCCAGATAGCCAGCAGGATCCAGCTCATTATGTGGGTAAGGATGAAACACTACTCCTTTCTGACATCAGAATAATTGACCTTTTGTGCCAGATAATCCAAAGCAAAGTGTTAATCATTGTATATTCAGCGCTCAATTCCTGTAAGTGTGACTCAGAATGTAAAGCAATCAAGTGTGCCATTAGGATTGGATGCAATGTACGTCAGGTCTTTGATATTTAATGGCAACATTTGAAGAAATTGGACATTTTCTTGATGTTTCTCTCCCTCAGGAGAAGACAAAGGACCTTGCGGCAATCCAGCCGGAAACGTGAGTAGACAAACTATAAATGCCCCAGAAATACATGATATTGACAATGACCTGTTACAACAAGAGAAGAGAGCAGCTGCTGCCTGTAATGATATGACACATGACACCTTGAGTTTTACAGTCTGAATAAAAGAACAAATGATGATTTAATCTGATTTTACAACTATGTGCTCCTTCAGAAAACAATGAGTTTTTCTAAACGCAGGTTGTGCAAAGAGAGAACTTCCCGTTTCTGCAAACAGTAGACGCTGCTGAGAGTTTTCTCATGAGCACATTATTATTCCAGTCAAGTTCCAGATTATGTGACAATACATTTTGTTAGTCAGGATTTAGGAAAAATTATCAAAGGTCAACAAACTGAATCAGAGTTGGTTGAGTGGGAGAAGTGAACAGGCAAAAAATCAAAGGACAGAAATGAAATTGTTATTATAAAAGCAGCATCAACAGTGGCTTCATGAGGAGAAGTGAAAATTTGCTAAAACTCTGTTGAACTGCATATGATTTTGCTGATGTGCGGAAATATTAAAGGAAGTTACATTTTAATGTCAACTTCAGCATAAACAGAGCCCACTTTTGTGGGCTTGTCTCTATTAATTAAAATCTAGGGTTACGTCATCACACAAATTTTACAAAACTTAGAGACCAGTTCTGAAGTCAGACTCAGTCAGACTTTTATCCATGAATATTATTGCGATTTAGATTCTTTTTTTTTATACTCTCTAATTTGTGATTGATATGATTACCATCATTTGGTTAAAGAGCATCTCACCAGAGAGTTTGCACAATTTACAGTTTAAAATACAATGTCAGACACACAACTTTGAAGATTCTCATGTAAAAATTCCAAAACAGACAGAATTTCAACATATAGGTAAGAATGTTAATATAAAAACGGGAAGTTTAGAGAGTTCATATGATGACAGTAACGGTTTTAAGGTCACTTTTATTCACTGTTTTTCACTGTTTACTCTGTGTATGTACATCAGGAGTTCCACCGATGGGCAGTCAGAACATCTTCAGCTGCTCAGCATGGAGAAGCTGATTCCAGGTCTGCAGCCTCTGCTGCTGTGGATGGCCAACTCCATCGAACTGCTGCACTTCATCCAGCACGAAGTCCCTCAGCTGCTGCCCTTGAGGCCGGACCAGGAGGACGAAGGTGGACAGAAACACAGTGCAGTCTCACAGCGGTTAGACCTGTGGTGTGTGTGCTTGTTTTAAAATGTGATTGTGTGTCGTCAGGTCTGATGGACTCTGAGATGTCCTCCACTCAGACAGCCTGTGAGGAAGCCATGACTGTATTGGAGGAAGTCATAATGTTCACCTTCCAGCAGTCTGTCTACTATCTAACAAAGGTTGGTCCCCAAACAGTAATACAGTATGTCTGTGAACACACAGCATAAACTACAAAACTTACACACATTCATAAAGTGACATCAACATGCTTGACATCATTTTTACCTGTGGAATCTAAGTGTTGGTCACATGTGAAGCAGGAAATTGGCCTGTGTAAACATCATATTCTGTTTTCATTGAACATATTCCAGACAGAAAGAACAATATCAGAATGGAAACACCAACTCTCAGGAAAGGAAAGGTCTGTGAGATAGTGAGCAGGGAGTCTTTTCCACTGACTGCAACATAAACAAAAAGACAATCTTGTCTCCCAAGGTTTCACTGGTTCATTAAACAAACAAAAAAAAGCCTGATTTGGTGAGAACCACTTTATGAACATCTGAAGACCTTTTTCCGTCTTGCAATGGCATTATTTAAGTGTTGAAAGGCATTTTAAATAATATTAAATAAATAGGTAAATAGTTGTGATAGACAAAATTAAAACAATTTTCTCATATTAATAATAACAGGATTTAAGAACAAGTGTATAAAATGGCAACAGATAGGGGAAACCTGATAATGAAAGTAAACTGTTTAACATCTGGAAACAGTATTGGACGAAGTGTTAGATTTCAACTGAGACGTGAGTTTGGACATAAAATATGAACTGAAGAGATCAAAGGTGTAGGCTAGTGTCAAACCATACAGAGCTTTAAAAAAGCTAGTCTTTTTCACTACCGATAGCCATCCAGTGTTTGACAAGCTCAAGAGAACTAGAAGATGCAGATTATTATTTGTTTTACTTGGTTCTAGGGGAAAGTCAGACTGCGTGTTCTCAGCTTATCAATGATAAAGGATGTTGATTTTTCTTGAAACCTCATTGGAAGCAAAGCGAAGAAACAAAATAGGGCCTAAGATGGAGCCTTGGGGTACACCACAGGAGAAAGTAGCAGAAGCAAAAGAAAGGTTATCGATCATAACTGACACTGGTCTATGTTGCAGATAAAATTTACACCATGCTAAAGGTTCCCTTAAGACTGGGCACACACTCTAATGAAGACTTAACATCTGGAAGTGCGTGTCTGGATTTGCTTGTCAGCCAACCCTCTTGTTTTACAGCCGGACATGGCACTCCCAGGCAAGATTTATGTAACTTTCTCATGTGAAAGTTGCTTATTAAAGGCAGCCCGGTTTATGCAGCATCCAGTTGACATCACAGCAGAGACAGCAGAAACACCAACACACTGCACAGGGGACAGTTTGAGGAAGGGAGGGAAGGAAGCAGGAACAGCCTGTGCTGTTGTTTTGAATACTCAGACATTTTTCTATTGCCTTACTGCACATCATCCTATACTGAGAAAAGAGACAGTTTACCTGACGGTATATTCAGTTTTTTGTCATATTTCTTTGTCACTATTAAGGTTTTTTGCGGTTGCAGTCAAGTGTTGAATGTGTTACTTGGATATGTTTGCTGGTTTCTCTTTTTTCTGGTCTGGCGAAAGGGTGGATTAGCAGCTGTGAACTGCAGTGTGTTTCCTGCAGAGGAAGACAAACTGTCATCAGAGAAACACCCAATGGTAAAGGAAGTCGAGGGGATTTCCTGTGAAATATGGCTGGTCAAAATATGTTTTAAGAATATTTACAGTCTCTCTTTATAAAAATTCTCAGGGGTCCTTTGTCTGGCTGTGGTTGGCTTTTACGATAACCGATTAGCTCCTTTAAATTCGCTGAGCCACACTGTAAACTATCGGCTGACCTGTTGCCTCAGGCATGCAGAGTTATTGTCATCTTTATGGCCTCTTTCAGTTTGTCTGAGGTCATTATCTTAGTCAGAGTGAGTGAGTGAGAGTGTGTTAGTGTGTATATGTACGCAACAGGTGATGTCATGTGTATGAAACAATGGCAGAACTGTGTCAGAAGAAGGAGTAATGCTGAGAATCTGTGTAAGGATTTACAGTAATCTGGTGGTTCAATAAAACAGCTTATAAAGTGCTACGCTGTTTGCTGAATTGTGCTTCCTGTGTCTTTCATATACAAATCAATGAAACTCCATGTTTTCAAAGCAGTTAGTTAAGATCTTATATGTAGCTTTTTTTTAAAGCTGTGTTAACATAGTTTTTAGCACCAGACAAAGAAGACAACAAGACTGTTGTTTTAATTTGGGTTTTTAAAACTTGAATAACTGATTTAGGCTGTTTTGGGGTGTCATTTTTTCTTTTGTCATTTTTAAGACAAAGAAGGAGATGAGAGCTGCTGCATAGGGATGCACAATAATTATCGACCCGTTGTTGCAAAATATGACTTCATTTTTATTGTACAGATAGTGACATTTTAGCCAATAAATAGAGCTGATAATACAAAGCCAAAATTGCTTTCATTGACTTGGCTTTCATGGGCATGGACATAAAACTATTGTGCCTGTTGAGCCATGCAGTCACAGTGGAGAAAAACAACAAATCGTTTGTGGACTTTTTTGTCTAGTGTTGTTGTGTAAACAGTAGTGATGCAAGTTGGATTTGGTCAGAGCTATGGATCTTGCATCCTTAGTATTTTATATATTAGTATTTGATATCAGCTGAAAAAAAAAATCATTATCATGCATCCCTATTGCTGCATACAGTTTTTGTTTGAAAGAATTATGGATAATTAAGCTGTTTAAAATGAGTGAAACGGAAATCTGAAACCTACACCGAGCTGGGACCGGGACAGTTTGGTTTGGTCCTGATAGTGAAATAACGTAGTGGATAGTGACGTGTGGATAATAACGTAGTGGAGCTTTTATAGTATTTAGGTCTGAATAATATTTTGATTAAGGTGTTTCCTTTTGTTTTTCCTTTACTTTTAACTTATACTTTTTAAGTGTGAAAACACTTCTTTTCTCTACATCTCGGTTTGCTAAAAATGGAAGAACGCTGCCAATCACCAGATTTTCCAATGAATGCAACAAAGAAGAGACCAAACTTCTTGACTGTAAATTTAGTTTGTTCATCATTAAATAAACATGCATATATCTTAAAATATTCAGAGTAATTGTTTCTGTTTACAGTTGAAAGGTACCAGGATGTTTTAAATCTCAGTATGTTGTTTTTTTTAGTCATCGTTTTAACCACTGTTTTTTCCATGCAGTTTTTATTTTGTAAAATGAATCCAGTGTAACTGTGGAACAGAGTTCGTAATTTCCTCACAGTTGCCCTTTGTGTTGTGAATCAGGCTTTCCTGCAAAGTTTCCTGTATGCTCTGTGAATGCCTTCCTCTGTTTGAGTCATTAAATCAATATGTTCTATACATAGCAGCATTACACAAGGCAAAAAAAACATTTTCTATGAACTTAATTTGCACTGAAACCACATGGAGGCAATGAAAGTTGTCTGCTTATAACATGCTGTAGTTTGTGCTTTTCTGAGCAGTGATGCTCAGAACCAGCCTTATCACGGCTTAATTTCCCATTAACAGTGGTGATGGTAGAATAGGTTATTTACACTGCAGGCATCAACATCATTCAGTACTTATACAGTAACAGGCAACATCAATCTGATATTTACTTCAGTGATGTAAAAAGCGACCATCTCTCTCCACAGAGTATGTATTCAGCCTTGCCTGGTCTGCTGGATGGGAACCCGTTCTCAGAGAGCGGTCAGCTGCGAGTGCCTGATGGGCTCAGCGGCATCCTGGAGGTGCTGAAGGGGGCACTGAAGCTCCTCACAGCCTTTCAGGTCCATCCAGACATCTCTTTACAACTCTGTGCCTACCTGTTCTTCTTCATCAACGCATCTCTTTTCAACGCCCTCATGGAGAGAGGTAAGACTTCAGCTCACTTAGTGAGGAGCCTGTTGGACCTGTTTTAACTTTTGTTGAACCAGGCTCTGTGGAAGGCAGTGTCAATCCACCACTTTGGTCCAGACTGTAACATCTCTACAACTAAAGATGGATTCTATGAAATTTTGAATGAACAAATTACCTTGATGTTTCCACCAGCAACATGAAAGCAAACATGGTAACGTTAAAACTGCTGAACATTTGCATGTTAGCATGCTGATGTAACCATTAGCATCAGCTGCTTTAGTGCTTAGTAAGTTACATTTATTTGTAAAGAAAGATGTATAAAACTCATTATTGTTATACAAAGAGAAAAGATGCATACCGTACAAGTTCATCTTAGCTACTATTTCTGCAGTCACTGGATAATTAGCAAATATTAGTACGCTAACATGCTAAACTAAGATGGTGAATGTAATGGCCTGCTAAACATCAGCATAATAGCATAGTCTTTGTAAACATGTTAGCATGTGGATATTAGCATTTGAGCATTTTTTTGTGCATATTCTTAAACATCTTCATGAAATAACATTTTTATTTTAAAATACAAATGTGTTTTTCACTTGAAGTTTTTTTTTTAATTTCCTTGAGTATTTTAATGTAACCAAGCAAATAGCTTTGATGCTAGTGTTCTACTGTTACTGCTATTGAAACTTATTTTTTTTATAACATATGTGTACTATTACTTAAAGTAAAAACAATGTTCTTCAGGATCTGTTGCTGGGTTCTACCAGTGGTCCCGAGGTGTTCAGATCCGGGCCAACCTGGACTTGCTGATGGACTGGATTCAGAGCGTTGGTCTGGGAGATCTGGCCACTGACTTTTTCCAGAAACTTTCTGCTGCTGTCAATCTGCTGGCCACACCCAAAGAAACCCTCCTGCAGGTCAGAGGACATCCGTTTCTCCTTTCCTGTTTGTCTGTTCATGGGCGGGGAAAGCCGCATGAGTTGAGTCATGTCTGCATCAGCCTGAATGTTTTCATTGTCTTAAAGGTGTCAGTAGAACATTAGTTATGACTGTTTGTGTAGTTGGTACCAAAACTTTACATCTTTGAGAATTCTGAACCTCAGTTTACCCTTCATACTGCATACTGTAACTCCTACTCAATTGTTCAACTTCTTGCCAATTATTGATAACAGTGACTAACAATGCCATAAAAGCTGAAAAGTGTTGAAGGGAAGTTATTTTACGACATCCGTAACCTTGAGATCAGATGCACTTACAGTCACATGACGCCATAGACTGATCAGAGAAGGAAATAGCCTGCACAGACAGAATAAACACACTAAAATGATCAACACATGATGTCATGAGGGTGTGGCCATCACTTACTTCAAATAGACCTACAGTAAGTATATTCTGTTAGCCAGTGTAAGGAAGTCACTTACTGTATTATTTTCTTAAATCCTCTTTATTCTAACGACAGCCTAGTGGAAACATGGGTGAGAGCTCAAGTGGCATTATAATGATCAAAGGCACAGAAATACATCAGAATAATGGCATTTTAAAGCCTTTCATATTCTCTGTCTCAGCTCAAAAACCCCCTACATAACTAGAAAAACAACGTCATATTTGCTTCTGTGTTTAGTCTCTGCTGCATAGTGGTAGCTTGCCAACTTAACATTTAATCCCTCCTTAAGTACACTCTCTCTTAGTTACCCATTCAACTCTTGTTTACACTTTCAACCACAGACTGAAGCTTAGCTCTCACTTCACTGATAATAAAACACTGAAGTATTCAGTCATAAGACAAACTGACAAATGAATAACCTGGGCATGACAAATGAGGAGTAAAGATTATAAATAAGGTCAAAACTACAAATGTCTTACTGACTAACAGGTTTATTGCACGGAGAAAGAAAATGATGTGGAAACTGCTGAATGTGTTCATGATGAAATAGCCACATGCTACTGTTGCTTCAAATAGAAAGGTCAGAAGTAGAGAAGGCTGCTTTATGTACTTTATTTAAACCCATATGTTAGGACCCCTTTTAAAAGTTGACATGTTCCTGTACTGTGTCAAGGGGATCTGCTGTCTACTGTATTTCAAGTATGAGGTTTAGTTTTACTCTGAGGTTAACACCTGTTTTTCACTGTATGACTCGCAGTCGTACCAGCCTGAAACATCTCTTTGGCTCAAACGCAGCAGCAGCCCACCCATGACACATCCGTCAGAGGCTGTATGTCTTGTCTATTCATGGGATTGGATGGTTGCTAGGAAGCTGGTGGTTTTATGTATCACTGCCCTGGCATGAGGTCAGATTGTGGCTGGTGCAACAGCACACACCCTCAGCAGAATTCTAGTTTTCCATCTGGAGTTCTGGGCTTTTAAAAACTGAAGTGGCTCACTGGCACAGCTGTAAATCACACTAGAGGGATGTGGTGTCGATTGTTTTGCCAACAGTTAAGGAGAACACAACATCTTAGGATTTATTTTAGGAAAATATAGCTTCCACACATCAAATCTCAGACATACAGACGTTTTTTACATTTCTGCTGTTGGTAGGCAGCATTTAAACTTACCTTCTGTTGAGCTCACTGTGGTGTCTGTGTTATAAGAGCAGGGTAGGGACACAACAACATTTAACTTATGGTTATTGTGGCCCCGGCATGTCTGGGTGAAGGCTTACTTCCACCAATTCAGACAAACTGAATGAACTATGTAATGCTGGCCCTGTAATTATCACATGAATGCCGCTGGCAAGTCACTCACCTGATTCCTTATCCCTGAGATACTTTCTGTTATCATCAAAAGATCAAATATTGTCTTTCTCAGAGTGAGAGCTGCTGCGAGGGAACAGTCATGATAAGGACTTTCACAGCAACCTGAGAGGTGGAGAGATAATGAGAAGTTTACACTTCTCACGCTGCAGAGAACAAAGAAGACATGTTAATTACAACTCACTTGCTTTTTATTGGAGTGCAGAATAAAATAAACGCAAGAGTGGCGCTTTTAAGTCCCAGCGATACGAGACAACTTAAAGTGCTTCTCAGACTGAGAAATATTTTCCCAAGAGGCTTTGTTAATGTCCTGTCTGGCCCTGGGGTAACGGAGACAAAAACTATTTACTAGATCATATAATTGGTTTAAAATACTTTGCATGCAAATGAGAGAGTAGCAATGCCTTTGTTCCCTTTTATGGAAAGAAGCATAAAGAGAAAATACTTGTTTCTCCGACTCTGTCATTCTCACAATGACTACAAAGTGCTCTGTGGCTCCTTCTTTAGATCAAACTATCGTGGATCACTTTTACAATCCTGCTCTTTAAGTGAAGGGTTTTTAGAAAAAAGTTTGCTCCATATGTGTTTTCTTTGCTGTTTTATGTCTGTCCAGGCATCCTGGGCTTCTCTCAGGACTGAGTTTGCTGCCCTGAACCCAGCTCAGCTTCACCATATGCTGAGGGAGTACAGCACGGGTAAAGCCTGTCCCAGTGGATGGACCCCATCACCCGATGATGCAGAGGACGCTGTCAGAACAGGTGAGTGATATAAATGCCACGCTGGGCTCTGATGTCCCACCCCTAACTGAGACTGTGATATTTTTGGGGGGAATTTTTTTGTGACATGATATGGAGTTAAAAATGAATTGATGTACTCTAATAATCAGCAGATGAATCAATAAACTAAGTTTGTTACTAGCAGCTTGAGCATCGTCTCTCTCTTTCTAGTTAGATTCTTGCGGGATCTGCAATGATTTCAAGATTATATACTAAGTACTCTAATGATTAGTCATCATCAGCTCAATTTCTATAACTTATTGTTTTTTACAAGCGCATTTGAAAAGCCTTTTAGTTTTTATAAAAATACATTTGAAGCGTTGGATTATGAAACCATATTCTGCCTTGTTTTCTCTTTTATATTCTCAACATTTTGTCGGCTGTCCTTTGTACAAGATGAGCCTGTTTACTGTAAACTACAGTAACCAGACTCCGCATTCAGACGGAGTCAGGACAATTTATTGTGTGACTTGCATGTTCAAACTTGACAAACGACATGCTTGACTGAACACAACTTTGCGATAAGTAAAAAGTAAAAACAGCCTGATTCAAAAACAGAACTGAAATCTGCTCAAGTCATCACACTTGTTACTTTCTCAGTTGGTTATCAGTACTGTAAGTCTTATGCATTCAAATGAGCATGCCTTTCTTTTTTTCTTACATTCTGTTATTATTATGTCAAATTATTATAACTTTTTGAACTGGAGCCACAAGATGCATGGA
>JAPZDX010000009.1:2731037-2742349 GCA_029783625.1 Naso annulatus | reverse complement strand
GTAGTGGTCCAAGTAATGGACCATGAGGTGCTTTATTTTGATTTTTGTTGTTTTAAATCCAAACGAGATACTGTTATCTGATGGAGAGAACAGGTCTTCCTAAAGGTTTACTTATTTTCTCTTACTACTTTTTCCAACCTGTTCTAGCCCAATAAATACAGGTTTTAAGGCCAATACAGATCTTGATAGGGATTTCAGAAATCGCATGACAATATGTTTTAACATATATGTATTAATCAAAAATCACTTTGCTATTCCCTCTGAGTTTTTAAATTGAGACCTCAATATTAATAAGTAAATAACTTTACAGTAAAGTGTTTTTACAAACGACATGGAGCATTTGGTTTACAGGTCGGAAACACAAAGCAGATCCAACAGTAGTTGTTGCTGCCATGGTGGATTACTGCTGTTGCTGCAGGAAGACAAGTAACAGGTCATTAACACTGTGAGCTTGTTACCTCTGCGCTCTCCCTGCAGCCTGTTCTCCCACTAGGTGTTCTCACAGGCACCTTCTTCGCCTCGCTCCTGTTTGGTGCAATAGGCAGGTAACATTAGCGAGGAGGAACAAACCAACAGCAGCAGTGACAAAGGCACCTTGGCTGAATTTCAGCTGCGCTTTGATTACAGACGAGCATTTCATTGAAAGAAAGACAGCGAGGCAGTGTCGTCCCCTCACCCAGGAGGCAAACAGGGCTTGGCACTCCTTGAGGTCCTCTGGGGAGCTGCCTTGGCACGGTTACCCTGAGAAGAAGCGCTGGGGTTGCTGGGAGCTGCAGCAAACAGAAGATGCTCCTAATTAGTGTTGGTTGTGACTTCTTTCATCTCCAGCGTCTTTGATACGACAGCGTGAGAGCACATAAGTGTTTTATGGTTCAGAGAAAAGAATCCAGCATGAAACTGTACATACTGCATGCATATCAAGGTTATGCTTAAACAAATAAGAATAGGAATAAAATAAGGCAGTGGTAAACATGTTGTTGCTCTCAGATGTTGCAGATCTCTTTAGTCACCACTGAAATAGTCTCTTTTGTTGTAGCTTTAGTTGCAGCTTTGTCATTCAGATTAATTCAGAAATATTCAGAATCAAGTTTTAGTACATTTGTAATACTTGGTTGATCATAATTGGATTCAATAATTTAAACAAGCACGACATTCAGAATTTATTTTGAAAAATCAACGTATTTTTTTTAGCATTTTTTCATCAGTCAAATTTGAATGAATGAATGAAAATTTATTTCAGATGTGAAAACAAAACAAAATTTCCATCTGAATGCAGCAAAAACTGTAGTTGAGTTTCTAGAATATCTGCATAAGAAATGGTGAATGAAAGCAGGTTTCACCCACAACAGTTGCGTATGTGAGCATTCGGAGTTTGTTCGTAGAGATAAACGGTTGATTCTCCGTCTTAAATGGGCATTTTAACCACATGCTTTTATATACATCACAATCTATGATAGGTGTGTTTCCATTGCAACTTTTCTGCCTTTTCCCAAAAAAACAAAAAACAAACTTTTTTGTAATATTTTGATCCAAGTTCCAGCTTGGATACTAGGTTACGTATTGTTTATTAAAAGATTTTATAAGCTATATTAGTACCTGAATGTATGTGAACGTGAAATCAGTTCAAATCAATTTGCTCTTTGTAAAAATCTTTGTTTTCTTTGAGTACTAGCGGAAAATTGCACGTACCTAGTACAAAAGCAATAAAAGCAAGCTTCATAGCGCCCCCTCTTGGACCTGTCAGTGTTCTTTAAACATGCTGACTACAGCAACTCATTCATGTGGACACAAAACTATTTTTTTTATTTCTTGTTTTGAAGTGGCCATTGTGATGCTGCAGCTGTGATTAAAGGCTGAAACTGGACAAAACAGTCATTATTCAGAAAGTGTCTTGAATTTAAATTAAAGTCAAATCCCAGAACCACATTGAAAAAACTGTGTGTTCATGTGTGAGCAGCTCCAAACACAGGCTGGCCTTTTCCTCCACTGTGTGTTTTATTGACCTTGTTGGAGGGATGCTGAGTGGACGGGTGATGGACAGCCAGTTGGCTCCTTTGGGCTCAGCTGACTCCTCTTTTTTTATCTGCTTGTCATACGTTTGTGCTCAGCACACACTGTTTGTGTCCGGAGCCATTTTCATCCACCACCACAGTGAGACAGTCCAATTTTTTTCTGTGACTCAAAGCTTCAGCAAATGTTTTGTTTTTCTGTATTTTCATTTTTGCTTAAACCCGAAGAAGAGTGAAGCAATGTGTTAAGCTCGCAGTTGAAATCCTCAAGGTTTCAGTCCAGGTTGAATCCATGACACCTGTGGTAACCGTGGTAACAGCAAGTGCTGTTTAATGCTACAGCAAATACTTGTTCAGCTGTTGCTTTGTCAAAAATGCAACAGAGGAAGAAGTGGTGCATTTGTTTATAGCCAAAACAAACATGTTTTGATAATGAACTGGCTCAATAATTTGCTTTTTTTTGCATCATGTCATGAGCGAACATGATCTGATTTTTGGCTCTCAGTGTTCATTATGGCAGCATTTTTTGTCCCACGCCTACCTTGCAAAAATTACAAATGATCCACAGTTAAAAGAAATAACAAGTGTTGTTTTTAAGATGCATTTGTGCAGCACAGAAAGGAAAAATAGGTCTGATCATTTAGAAACTGTCACCATTGTTTAGTATGGAAACAACATCTGATTTAATAAAAAATCATACTGATTACAACATGAAAGAATAAAAAAATCACAGTTGCACTGACACTTCAGTTCTCTCTAGTGAAACATACTCGGTGTTTTTGTTTGGTTTTGTTTTCACACGCTTTACTGGAGTTTTGTGGACACATTTCACCATCGTGCACACTCACACTGCAGACATGAAGTCAGGCACAGATGGATCTGATGCACAGGATGTGGCTAGCATCCTGTCTCATTCAACACTTTCTCATCCCCGTTAATGAGAGATCTTACAATTCTGCTGCGCCATCAGGGCCACAAAGTCCCAGCAGTCATTCAGAGATCCTGGCTGTCGTGGGTGAGGAGCGATGGAGGGCACAGCAGACGAGTGTTGCTTGGCTTCTTGTGGTAGCAGAAGGAGGAGGTGAGATAGATTTGCCGAGAATGGAAGCCAGCAGGCGCGACAGAGTCGAAACACATTGGATCAGAATTAGACATTCATTAATGCGGGAGGATCATTAATCAGCTGCAGAGGATCAGCTCAACAAAAAGCACTGCTGTTCCCCTCTCAGATCCAATTTAAACTGCTTGCACTTTAATTTATTTTCTTTACCTGCTTCATCCTTGTGAGAGCTCAGTGTGTGCAGTCATAAGGGCTACATTACTGACTTCCCCACACTTGAACCCACTATTAGGGCAGTTTAGAGGCTTTATTTCATTCGACTCACATGTCTTTGGACGAAGGGACCATGCAGACTCCACACAGGAAGAATTCAGGTTGTTGCTGACAGGTGAAAGTAAGTGGAAGTCAGATGGTCGTGTTGGACTGACAGCTGCTTACAGCAAGGAAATCACTCGTGCTGCAGCCAAAAAACAAAACAAAAGACTCAGAGACTGCAGGGTTCGTTGTGTCTGTTGGTACATCACTTAGTCCAAATTGAAATGAAACAACCATCAAAAGAAATACCATGAAAGTTGGTTCAGAACATCAAACAAAATAACCTTTACGATCTTCTGGCATTTCATGTGGCGCCATCATCAGGTCAAAACTATCCTTGGTATTTCACTAAAAACCTGCAAAATGAATGACTTTTCCATCAGCTGCACCTGCACTCACTGATAAGTGCTCATTAGCAAACATTAGCAAAACTAAGATGTGACATGCTGACATTAGCTTTTAACATAGCCTCAAAGAGCTAAATGCATGGCTGAGGATTTTTACTCCAGTTTGCTGAAAATAGCCGTAAAAAGAACCATCCACACCTTTCTTTCATCTTTGTACAGTCTCTAGAGTTCTTTGTAATCTGCCCTGACACAAAGCATTCAGCTGATAACAGGTCATATCGCCTAATGTACATGCACATACGGTACTCAAGCTGTGTTCTGTTTACAGGGGAGTCTAATGGGCATTGAGATATGGGTGGATGGTCACATAGTGAACCTTTCTTTCCTTCCTGCTCCTCCTGTTCCACAGGCACATCCGTCTCCAGACCAGCCTGTGGCCCGTCCCTCCACAACAATGAACTCCTTGCCCCACAGCTCCCGCGCCCCCATCGACATCCTGGAGGAGCTGCAGCTGATCGCTGCACAGAACCTGGAAAAACTCGACATCAACAAATACTATGAGGTCGTCTGTGAACTGGGCAAAGGCACCTATGGGAAAGTGGATTTGGTCATCCACAAAATCCGAGGTAACTACTGTGGGACTTTGCAGTTGCGTGATTTCCTACATTAGCAAGTATTTTGAAGCATAACAAGCCAACAGTGTTGGATGTCTCCGCATGCAGAAGTGCTACACAAAGGGTTGTCGTTAAAGCAACATTTACTATTTGAAGAGAAACTGAATACTGTTTTAAGCTTGAAGAAAAGCTGCATTTTAACGTTCTTTACCAACAAATCATGTGAAATGTCAGCAAACCACACAATGTACACGTTCACCAGCCTGGCTGGTGTCTGCTTCATTTCCAAAGGCATTTACGATCAAATTAAAACATCCAGCATTTGAGTCTGTTTGTTTGGATGCTGCAGGAGATAGTTTGAACTTCAAGTCTGAATTCACCCTCACCTTCAGAAATGTGTTTGGCCCGAGTGGGCGGATCTTGAGGGATGGAGGAGATGAAATGTTGTTTTGCGGCTCTGTTGTAAGTCAGAGTGATAACGGGTTCATTTTACATAATGACAGAGCAGAGTGCAGCTCTAAAATGGTTCACTTAGGTATCACAGCAGCAGCATATAGTGAGAGAATCAAAAAATATCGCTGGTGTGTCTTGTTTTTATGTTCCTGCTCAAACATGTAATCTGCTCACAGGTAAAGCACTCTCAGTGCTCTGTGAAGTGTTTACTTCTGAAAATGAATTTTGAAAACTAAATTTGAGGTAATGTAGGCCACATTTACACAGCCATTTAGCACAGATTTGGATCCAAACTACCTCAACTAACCGAAAATCTGTCCAACCTCTTCACATTAAAAGCCCAAATGTTGACCATCTGCTCTGAGCTTCTTAATAGTCTCTTTAATGTAGCACAAAGCTGCAGCTGCACTGCCCGTTTAAAGTGGCTGCAGTCTGTCACCGAGATGAAGTCTGACATTTTCCAGCCTGTTTAATGTTCAGCTGAAAGATGTAAGAAAGCACGTGTACGCAGTGCCTTGGTAGGTCAGGCACCCTCTGTACAGAGGCTGCGTCCTCGCTGCAGTTGCCCCAGGTTTGATTCCGCCCTGCGGCCCTTTGGTGTGTGTTCTTCCTTCTCTCTTGCTCTCTCTCTCTCTCTCCCCCATTTCCTGTCCACTCTCCAGCTGTTCTGTCATTAATAAAGGCACAGAAAGCTCCCAAAATATCTTTAAAAAAAGAGAGAGAGAGCACGTGTACCTGTGGTTTCATTTTCTGTATCACCGTCTGCTTTTCACAACCATCAGAGAACAAGCGCAGCTTTAATCATCAACCCTCTAATCTCTGTATTACTGAGTGTACTGTTAATACTGAGCTAACTAAGGAAATAAATGGGCTGAAAGTGAATTTATTTCTAACCTTTGAAATGATAACTGTGTGTAAATGCATTTTAGGGAAAAAGGCAAATCAAACACATTATAACTGTAACAGAATATGCATGGATGGATTAATGTCTCTGTTTGAAGTGACTGGTAACATTTCTCCCTATTCTGACAGATCTCAGTTAAAAGTGTTGATCTCCTGATGCTGTTTTTGTTCCTAAACAGCATCACTCATCATATATCTGCCACATTTTCATTTATGTTACAGCTGCACAGCAAAGTGAGGCTTCAGTAACATAACATTAAAACACAGCCACATTTAAAAAAAAAACCCAAAAGAACAGCTTTAAGAATAAAAACCTGCTTCTCGGGTTTTCTGTTTGTAATTTGCAATGTTATACTACTTAAACTAATTATACTATAATACTTAAGCACACTGAACAGAGGAGTGTCAGCGTGGATCTGCTGAGACATGAAGTGTTGAAATCTTCCTAGATCCTAGAAAAGTTATTAATTTTACAAGTCCTGCAATGAGTGTTTCAAAATAGAGTAAAAGTACTTCAGGCAGAAAAATCTTTAAAAAAACAAAAACAACTCACAATTTTCCTAAAAATAAAGTAATTAAAGGGAAAAGCAGCAAATCTTCCAATGCAGCACATTCAACCTGAAACATTCTCTGGTTTCTAAAATGAGAGGACTTTCTGCATTTTACTGTCACATTTCACAGAATATGTTAAATTTTTTCACTCTTTCATTTATTTTTACATTTTTATAGAATACAATCAATCTGAAAATAATCAGCAGCTTAATTAATAATGAAAATCCATTAAAACAGGGATTCTTTTTTTTATTGCTGTGATAGAAGTTCAGAAACCTGAAAGCTAAAGGCCTTGTTAATGTTTTGTTTTATGGGTCAGTCGGGCAGACGAGTGTCTGCAG
Source organism: Naso annulatus (assembly GCA_029783625.1). Lineage (NCBI taxonomy): Eukaryota > Metazoa > Chordata > Actinopteri > Acanthuriformes > Acanthuridae > Naso > Naso annulatus. Next base: position 2,735,755 of record JAPZDX010000009.1, on the reverse strand, counting down.
ATGCAGGTCATGTTTCTGTCCCGACACACTCGCATCTGCAGCTTTAGAGTCAACTGGGCTCCTTTTGAACAGATGGAGGGCCAGATGCATTTTGCATGTAAAAAATTCAGTATAGGACTTTTACTTGTAACAGAGCATCTATACACTGTTGTATTTCTACCTTTGGTCCTTTTGTATCTTGGCATTAAGAACAATCAGAGCCCCTCTTGACCTTTGTGAAGTGGCTGCTCACTTCAAAGTGCACAAAGCTGTTTGGTGTTTGCTTTCCCAGAGGTTTTGAAGAGGCGTCCCCACCCAACTCAGCTGACACACTGACTGTTGGTGCAGGGAGAGGCAGACATGGCTGCTCTCCAAGTTATTGTCTGGGGTATTTCAGATCAGACCTGGTACTTTCTCTTGCTCGCTGCTCCTCTTGTTGCAGTAAATGGCTGCTGAGAGGCGGTGAGGTGAGTTGAGGCTTCAAACAATGTCCTCACAAAATAGCTTCCTGTGCTCCAAACAGAGAGCTAAATGTTTTTTTGTGCCCTTTGCATTTATTGCATCAAGTGAAATGATTGACTATTGGCAGAATGAGACTCTTCTTCTCATCTTTGGCTTTCCAAGGACTTGCCTGTGAGGTCGTGTTTGTCAGTGTAAGCATCACTTTATTTCAAAATCCCCTACATTAAAGCTGATCGGCCCCTTTTTGAGGCTGAGGCAACATCCTGGTCAGCGTGTGGGAACATGCAAGAGGATTTGAAATCCGTGCGCAATGAATTTCCTGAGGGAAAAAAACCCCACAACGTTTTAATTCACTGACATTGAAAATTTAAATTATTCATTAAGTTTGAAATGACTTAATTAAGTTTCATGCATGCAATTAGGCAGCTGTGAAATAAATCCCCAAACTCGTTAATATGGTGGAAAAGAACAAGAGGAGGAATGAGAGTGGAGTTATGTAACATGTCTCTTTCCTCTTTTTCAGGCACAAAAATGGCCCTGAAGTTTCTGAGGAAGAAGACCACCAAGCTGAAGAGCTTCCTGAGAGAGTACAGCATCTCGCTCTACCTGTCGCCGTGCCCGTTCATCATCAACATGTACGGCATCGCCTTCGAAACTGACGAGTTCTACATCTTCGCTCAGGAGTACGCTCTGGCAGGAGACCTGTTCGACATCATCCCTCCACAGGTGAGAGGAGCCGAGTCACAAATCTACATGCAAAGAAAGAAGCTACTTTTTAGAGTTACACTACCAATGAGTTCGTCCAGCATAACCCAAATGATTAACTCTTAATCCATCAAATACTGAAAACTATTTTTAAAGTGTTATTTCCACACAAGCTGTCAAAAACTGGCATCTAGTGTTGTTATTTTGTGCGTGACATTTAGCTGTAGTGGAGTCGTCTCTTATGATGCCAGAACACAAAAATCCACTAGACTTTTATTGTCAAGTGTTTTCAAAATAAAAGCTCTGAAGTCCTAACTTGGCTTCCTTCTTCCTATTGTGACGCTTAGACGTAGCACAGCTTTGTTTTTCCTCCCTTCTAAATATAATGCAGAGTTCTTGTTTAGCTGATGAAGTGCTGAAATGGTTTCACCTGTTTGACCTCATTGTTCTCTCGGTGTTCAGGTGGGACTCCCTGAGACGGTGGCCAAGCGCTGTGTCCACCAGGTGGCCATCGCCCTGGACTACCTGCACGGCAAGAAGCTGGTCCACAGAGACATCAAGCCCGAGAACATCCTCATTTTCGACAAAGAGTGTCGGAAGGTCAAGCTGTCAGACTTCGGCATGACGCGGCGCGCTGGTTCTCCAGTGAAGCGTGTGAGCGGCACGATCCCGTACACGGCGCCGGAGCTGTGCGACACCTCGCGGCACGAGGGCTTCTGCGTGGACTACAGCACAGATGTGTGGGCGTTCGGCGTGCTGCTCTTTTGCATGCTGACAGGAAACTTCCCCTGGGAGAAGGCCATGCCCAACGACGCCTTCTACGAGGAGTTTGTGCGCTGGCAGCGTCGCCGGACAGGCACTGTGCCGTCACAGTGGCGCCGTTTCACAGATGAAGCTTTACGCATGTTTCGCAGGCTCCTCTCTATCGAGCAGGAGCGCCGCTGTTCTGTCAAAGAAGTCTTCACCCATTTCAACCAATGCTGGATGTTGGACACCGAGAATGGTAACAGCGGCAGCAGTGGGAGCTTAGTGAGCAACGCGCCTCCTCTGGACATCGGCTCGTCCTCATCCGAAGAGGACGTTTTGGTGGACAGACTGAAGCAGCAGAGCCTGTCACCTGCTTGTGTGGGGGCGAAGGGGAGCATCATGATGGACACCCACTACTCCTCCATGTCCACTAACAGCTCGCCCTCCTCCACCAGCAGCTACGAGCGCGTCAACAGAGAAAACAACGAACGAGGACGCATCCTGGTGACCACGCCCATCGAGATCTGTGTGTAGAGGCGGCTGACGCTGCGTTACAGGCTGCCTGCTCACACAGGTAAGGCTGGTGTGAGCTGAAGATGAAGAGGAAGATCTCTCCAAGTATAAGGAACAGGAGAAGAAGTAAGGAGGGAAGGTGAAAAGGGTGGTGACTGGTGCTTGGCATCAGGAAACTTTCAACAGTCTGACATACGTGGTAGCTTCACTGCTGATTTAATCATTTCTGATGAAGACGAAATCGGAGGAAATGACCAGTGAGAACATCAGACGCCTCCTGTATGTGGTTGATTCTTCAGTTGCTGAAATAAAACACAAAGTCACTGGACAACCTGTAAAGAAAAACAACAACCAAAAACAATCATAATCCAGCAATACATTCAAATGTTTGGAATAATCCGGTAACAGCAAAAATAATCTGAAGAAAAAGATGTGATCTGCTTTCACTAAGATGATTTGTGACTGATGGTACTGTTGTGTGTTTTATTGTAGTTTACCATTTTCATGTTTAATGGATGTCTCTGTAAAGGGTGAGGTATGTCTTAGTTTTTTGTATATTTTTAAAATTTGGAGTTAAATTATTTATTTATGTCAGATACATATTTATGGTTTGTTTTATGAAGTGGAACCAGAGATCTGAAGTCTGTTTTTTTTGTTTTGTTTTTGTTTGTTTTTTTTCTGGGAAAAATAAACAAATAGGTATGTGAATTATTTCAAGTCGTTGTAATCTTCCATACAAGTAGATGTACGTAGACTGTGTAGTTCTCACTCACAACGTTGTTTTTATGTTTCAAACCATTTGTACAGTAGCAACAAACAATGAGTTACTGAAAAGTCTTGGTATCTCCTTCGGAGAGGTCTTCACAGGTTCAGAAAAACCTGAAATGTACCACCCAGAACTAAACTGGATCTTCCTATTATTCTTTGCAGAGGACATCAGGGTGATGCTAGGTTAAACATGTCCACATTATCAATCAATGAGTGGAAATAATGAACAGACCTCTGGCCAATGACCTGCTCTGTCCTATGGGCTCAGTCGGACACGGACTTTGCAGCAGGAAGCTGGAACACATTTGTGTTCTTGCATACAGCTTCTCCTGCTCATGTCTACATATGTAATTTTGTGGTTGCAGGTCGTAAAAGAGACTTAAGGGATAGTTCTTGCTGTCAAAATCTCTGCACACCATATGAACGGTCACATCACCCAATTCTACCACCAACATTGCCAAGAACATTGACAAAATACATTTATGTTTTCCATTATTCCTCTATTGCTGGTTGTTCTAGAACCTTTTTTTTTTTTTTAAGCTTTATTTAGATCAGTAAAGAAGGTGTGCATCCTTCACATGTGGCACTCGTGGTTCTTACATGATCGTTTTCACAGATTGTCTTTATTGTTGTTATGAATCATTATGAATGATGCTTCACACCTGGCAGGCCAACATCTTCACTTATTTCTTGCCGTGCATTATTGGTCCTGTTCTTGTCCTTGTATAGCTCTAGCTGCATACTCCACACAACAGGGTGGCATAAAACTGACAAAATTAGCCTTTAACAGGTTTCTGTTCATCCTTGAAGAAATGCATTTTTTTCCCAGATCCACTCCAGCATCAACATAATGTTAAACAGACCCAGGACCTGATACGCAGATACCATCAGATCTCAGGTCCTATGGTTTGGGTGGGCCTGTGAAGATCTCTGCGTCTCTCTCTTCCAGCCAGTTCTACATTGTACACTGGGACCATACAGAAAACTGTTGCAGCCTGTTTTCTGTATGGTTAAAAATTATCATTTACCAGATGTCTGGTGACAAAATTCAAATTTTTCTACACGCATGGTTTACAAAGAAAATGAAAATAGTACATTTCATTCAGCAGTGAACATAATTTACATGAAGAATCACGACATTTTTTTCTGAAAAATTTAATAGTTCTTAAAAAAAACCTGAACAGTAAATCTGCTTTTGTTTTTCCAACATGAGAATAAAATTCAATATTTCATTATTCTACTTCAGCTCTCAGCTTTTCATTCCAGTTATTTTGCTGTAAAACTCTTTAGAAGGTGAAACCCTGAAAATGTGAGACAAGATGAATGAATGTTGAAAATCTGGGGGTTGGATTTGGGGATTGAAATGTTACAGCAGTTGCTCTCTTTTGTGATTTTCAGAAGTATTGCATGAAGTGATAGTTACTGTGGTGAAAATTTGTTGAAATAAACACCCTGACAATTACAAAGGTCATCTGTCCTTTATTTTAATATGAAATAATCGATATTTTGTGAAGTATGCTCGTACATTTTTTTTTGGGGGGGGG
>JAPZDX010000009.1:2700030-2714156 GCA_029783625.1 Naso annulatus | reverse complement strand
ACACTCTTACGCCCTTTCAGCACTTATTTACCGGCTCCTGAGAAAAAATATGTCTGTTTAGCAGCTAAATGCTCAAATATGTCCATCAGCTAGTCTTTGACTGTGCCTGTCTGCCGTTTGCTGCTGAGAAGGTCATGTACAGCAGCTTTTTCTCTCTATTTTACCTTTCCGTTTCAGTCTGCATCAGCTATACACAACGCTATGAGAGCTGAGAGTGAAATATAACTGAAGTCGTGCCCAGAGAGATAAACAATGAGCTTAAACTCATTATGAAGTTAGTAATTCTTCATGTGTTTCTAACTACAATAATTTGTCTCATTGTTTTCACATTTTTAATAAAGATATCACTATATCAAAAGTAAAACTGGTTATCAGATTATGAAAGTACAAGTATTTCCGGCCCCTGTGGCCGATATGTTTAAATGAAGACTCACCTCCATCTCGTACACATCCATCCCCTGACTGAGTGGCAGAGCATCCTGCTTCGCCAGAGAACACAATCTGGTGATCTCTGCTGCCAGGTGACCGCTCAACTCCTGGACGAGTCAGCAAAAAACAATGAGGCTTCTAACTTAATTACACAATGTTTTTGTCTTATCTTTTATACCTCATCAAACTTAACAGCTCATCTGAAAAGCTGCCTTTTTTCTGTTACTAACAGAAACTTTAACAGGACTGTGTGATGACAGCTGAAGCTGTCTATTTACAGTTAATTGGTAGATTTACTGGAGATGACTTCCAACTGTGATTTGAGGGAAAACGTATCAGAGCGCTCACCTGGTTTCTGGTCCTCAGGTCTTGGTTTTCCTGCTGGCACTGACACAAAGCTTTCCTCTCAGCATCCAAAGCCTGCACGAGATGGCCGTTCTCCAGACACTTCAGAGAGAACTGCTGGGACAAAACCTGGAGCTCCCGCTGGTACGAGGTCAGCTCCTCACTTCACACACACACAAACATACACAGATAACACACATGCAGACTTCTAATGAGAACGTGTTGGAAAAAAATTAAAACGAATGTATCACGTACCATTTTTCCTGCACAGTGACATTTGTCTGGATTCACGTACCTGTGCTGTCTGTAAACGTCCTCCAGCTGTGTGTTTCCTGTGCCGCCCTCTGACTGACATCGCTTCTGCACCTCCCTCTCCAGCTCGAGCCGGTGAGCGTTCTTGATGGCTTCGATTGCTGAGAGAAACAGAAGGAGGTAACACAGGATTTCATGCGATTTATAACATAATTATAAACCGAATATCAGAAGCAGCTCACACATTTTTACTGACGTGCTCACATTCTGCAAAGTTTCATGTGACCGATATATATATTACAAAAAATGTTAATTTATAGATTTTTTCAAACATTTTTAACTTAAATGTTTTTTTTCTGAGATTTACATTTGTTTAAACGAACCGTAATGGACAATGTACAAAGTGTAAAAAAAGCAAATGTTGATTTCTTTTTATGCACTTTTTAAAAATGATTATCATTATTATGACTATTTTTTTGTCATTTTTTGCTATTACTGAGGCTGCACAGGACCCTGAACAGAACATTTGGGTCAAAGCTGCGTGAAACTATGAAATTAATCCTAGTTTAAGAGCAAGATGAGTTTTATCTTTTGTTCAGGAGGAAATTCAAAAGAAAACATGTCGCTGACAGGAGCAATGAGAGTCTCTCCTCACCTGTTGCCGTGGCAGCGCTCTCCTCCTCCAGCAGTTGGTCTCTCTCCACCAGGAGGCGCTCCACTTCCTGTTGGTGTCGGCGCTGCAGCTCCTCCACGACCTTCATGTGAGACTCCTCCATGGAGGCAAAGCCACGCTCACATGTGACCTGTCGGAACAAGAGACGTCACGTAAGTATAAACTTCAGAGGGCTGCAGCTTCTCTGTCACTTTGTTTTTTATCCTTTTTAAGCCTTGAACAGCTCCCTCTGGAGGCACAGAGCTGTATACCACTTTTTTTTTTCATATATGCAGTAGTATTTCCCAACAACCTGTAAACAAACGTTCGTATTTACCTTTAATTTATGAATTTTGTCCAGCAGGACCACAGTTAAATACACAGACACCTCAGCACTACATACCCGCAGCTTCTCCATCTCCTTCTCATGTCGCGTCTGCAGAGAACTCATTTTCAGATCAAAATCTTCTTTCATCTCCTCCATAACAGTCTGCTGCTCCTCCAGCTCCGTCACTCTTCTTCTCAGCATTAAAATTTGCTCTGTCTCAAAGCTCAGATGTGTTTCCTCACTGGATGCATCACTTTTCTCTGTGTTTCCATTTGCTTCCTGGATTCCCAACTGACCTTGAACACATGGAAGTGGTGTTTCTACACAGTCGAGTTGAAGGAGGTCAACCATCTCTTCTTCTGGTGTTTTAGGTGTCTGTTGGACATTTTCTTCCTTGATGTCATCTGAAGTACTTTCATCTGCTTCCTGTAACTCAATATGTGCATCCTGTGGGTAAGCCTCTTCTGTCTGGCAGCTTGTGTTCATTTTATTGTACAAAGACGATGACTGTTGTTCCTCTAGGTTTGACAGTCTTTCTCTTAGCTCCCTGTTTTCTTCCATCAAGTTGACACAGTTGCTGCAGATGAGAGAACGAGCGAGGAGTCTCTGTTTTGTTTCTTCAAGCTCCCTCTCATGTTTAGACTGAAGCCGGGTTAAATGGCAGCAGTAGAACGCTTCAGTTGCTGCAGAGTGAATTAAACCAAACCAGGGATGCTGACAAAAGTGAAAGGAGAGTCTGTCAGCCATCGTCTGAAGTTTATCGCAGGCAGAGGAGCTGACAGAGGAGGTGAGTTGGTTCAACAAAGACGTTTTTATGTGAGTGAAGACTCTGAAATGTTTAATCTCGTTCAGCTCGTCACTAAATTCAAATATCTCGCTTTCATCTGCCTTTTCGTTTTCAGGTGCTGTCACACTTGCAATATCCCAAATAACATCCACATCTTTCAAACCTTCCCTTCCTTCTCCTGTCTCAGAATGTAGACAATGCCCTAAAAGCAACATTTGTTTCTCCGCTATCATACATTCTGTCACCTCACTAAGAAGCTCCTCTACAGATTTCTCCTCATTCAGCTGTGAGGGACTGGACTTCAGTTTGTTGAGCAGTGAAGTCCAAAACTCTTCCTCCCACTCTAACTGACACACAACTTTAGACTTCTTCTCTTCTCTCTCATCCCTCCTCAAATCGACATCCAACTTATCAATCACCTCCAATAATTTCTCCAAAGCCTTAAACCTCGTCACCATCCCTTCTATCACTTGCTGGATCCTTTCTTCACCTGAAACACATCCATTGCTCTCTCCATCTTTCAACTTCTCCTTCTCCAACTCTTGGTTCAGCCTCCTGATGTCAGCCTCTGCCTCTGCCGCTGTTTGGCGGTAAAGTTCCTCAGCCTCCTTCAGCTGCACGTTCTGTGTCCGGAGCTCGATGCAGGTCAGCTCTGACTGGTTGAGCTGCCTCTCAAGCTGGGTCAGCTTTTCCTCTGTAGCCTCCAAACACTGACGCAAATATCCCTCCACTTTCTCCACACTCTCGCTTTTCTCCTCTCCTGTTTCTTCCGTTTCTGCTAGGATGTTCAGCTGCAGCAGCGCCTCTGTCTCCCTCAGATTCTCCTCCAGGGAGGTGATCAAGCTCTTGGCCTCCAGGAGCTGCTGGTTTCTGAAGTTCAGCTCCTTCTCCAGATTTTGTCCTCCTGTTTGTCCCAGCTGTTCCACCTCAGGGAGGTGATGGGGTTCAGTGTACCTGCTGCTGAGCTCTGCTTTCAGTCGCTCTATCTCGCGGTCTGCCTCTGTCAGTTGGTTCAGCATCTCCTGGTTGCGCTGGTTCAGAGCCTCATTCTGGCTGGTGAGCAGCGCCACCTCCTGGGTAAGTCTATTAACCATCGCCTGGTCTGGAGGTATATGATGCTCAACACAGCAGCTCAGTAAGCTTTCATATTCCTCTGCAGGCTTCTCCAGAATCAGTGAACTATATTTGCTGTTATTTATTTGTGTTTCTGAGCAGGAAACCTGCTGACAGTTTTCTCTGTCCAGCTGATTCTGATGGTTAATTGTTGCAACGTCTGAATGTAGTTCAATAGCTTCTCCATCACTCTGAGAAAATACGTCCTGGCTGTCTGATGCAGGGGATAATAAAGGTGTAGCTTCTGTCTCAGAAAGTACATCCCCTAGTTCCTGGAAATTTCCTTCTGTATCGTGCAGCCAGATGCTGGGTGCCTGAGGTGTCAGTGAGGGCGGTTCTTGGTTGAGCTGCTCCTGAATGCTTTGTCTGATAATGTTCTGCTGTTGTAAGAGCTCTTTAGTTTCTTTGTATGAATCTTTCAGAGTCTGTGCGAGGCTGTTAAACGCCTTTTCATTTGTGTCCAATGTGCAAAAGTCTGCTTCTGAACTTAATGGAGGGTCCATCTGGAGGGACAACAAAACAAAACAGGAAAAAATCAGAAGGATGAGCTTCCTGGTGGTAAAGCCTAGACATGGACTGAAACATTTTAAGTTGATCACCTCATGATTGTTACATAAAAAATAAATAAAAAAATGACAAATTAAAGTAGCTGAAGCCCAAAATGTAGCAGACCTGCTGTTGATAATGTTCTGCTGAACTCAGCTGAGCCTCCAGCTCCAGTCTGTGACGCTCCGACTCTGCCAGCTGTGCCTTCAGATCCTCCACCTTCAAAACACAACAAGTTCATCTGCAACAGCCTCTCACAGCCTAAATGACTAACTGATAATATTTTTTATTAGTGCCAGTTGAACCCAGATTTAAAGCACTAACCTCCTTCTTGTTGCTGTCCAGCAGCTTCTTCGTCTCCACAGAGTCTCTGGCGTCCATCAGCAGCGGGACGGTTCTCTCCAGTTTGAAAACCGTCTTCTCCACCCGCTTCCAGCACTCTTCTATCTCTACCTCCACCTTTGGACTCAGTGCTCTGATGCTGTCATCTGTTGTTGTATCTCCCATCACCTCTGAACCCAGAGAGATGCCCAGCATGCTCTCGTACCTCCTCCTCCTCTCCTCCCGCCTCTTCCTCCTCTCCAGGTCACCCAGCTCCAGTGAGCACAGGGCTTTAGTCCGCTTAGATTCTTTGTCCTGAGCCTGTCGGTTGTTCTGAGGCCTGAATTCAGCCCAGTCAAAGGTTTTGTAGCGTCCTTCCCGCCGACGCTCCATCACAGTCCTGCGTTTGGGGTGAGTGTCTCTCCCTGTAGAGACGTCAGTGGAAGGAGAGTCCTGAGTCACATCCGGTTTGGGAAGGGCATCAGGTGGGCTGCAGGGACTGTAATGTCCAGGTAAACTGAACACAACACGTTGGTATGTTTAGATTGAGGATAAGAAAAAATTTTAACGTAGAGTACAGATGAAACAAATGTGTTAATCTGATTAGTCAACAGATAGAGATAATGCATTAAAGTTTGATTCATGTTATGTTTAGTCATGTTTAAGACGATTTTTTTTTTTTTCCAACACATTCTCACTTAAACTTAAACATCTCAGAGTGGATACTGGTTTTACATTACCATCACATTATAACTGGTTTAAGGCATATCTGAATTAGACTTTACCTGGCTACGTCAGGGGCGTTAGCTGGATGAACATTTTTCATCAGAGCCTGAATCCAGTTCTTCCGTATGCCTGAAGTCATGGCCGACAGCGTGTAGACACTCTTTGGCGTCTATGACATAAAAACACTGAACTTAGTTCTTATTTTAACAGAATCTACTGGTTTTGTCTGTTTCGTGCAGGAACTGTTTTCTTACATGGATCTGAAAGCCATAGTTCCTCTGCACCTGGTACTCAGACACATTATAGCACTTTGTCAGGTCGATTTCTCCTTCAAGATCTGAAGCCTGAGTGGAAAAAACAGATAACATTTGAATGTCTCATAAGAAACACTGTCATATTCATTAGAGAAAATACTATGGAAATACCTCCTCAGCTATTGAGTCCTTGTAGTACCTCAGGCTGTCAGCTGACAGCACAAACCAGTATTTCTTCCACTAGAGGGCAGCAAGAGACAAATCAAAGAGGATGTTTAAAAAAATCCAGTGAATAAAAATCCTTTAAATGAACAAAATTTGAGTTCAGCAAAAGTGTTTACCTGTTCATTTTCATTTAGTTTGACCATCCAGCCTTTTTTGAAGTTTAACAGATCTGGCTGTCAAGAAGACACAATGTAAACATTAGCATAAATAATAACAACAATAATCAGACCTAAATGTACAAACAATACATAAAGCTTATGAGGGGATTTGTGTCACTTTGTGTTGAAGAAGATCCTCTGGCTTGATGAGACTAAACTCCCACCCGCCACCGTCTCCCACTCAATTGAAACAATGATTTTTAAATACTCACTCCTTGGTTACTATTGTATAAATAATGTAATTTCTCCTCAGCCTCACGCCCCTAATGTTTGAGAAGCTCTACTCTACACTGTAGTTTAAAGGTCACCTGTAGAATAAGTATTTACAATTTTTTTGACATAAATGAAGAGTATTTTTTCTGTTAATCAACAACCTGTTTTGGTGACTCACCGTCATGACTGTGTCCGTCGTCCTGCGGTCCAGAGACCTGCTTCTCCTCTGAGGTGGGGGTGCGGTGAGCTGGGCGACATCTCCACATGACTGGAGCTTCTGTGGGAAATCAAATGAGTGAGAAAAAAACTCAATTCTAACTCTTTTATCACCAGCATTTACTTTTTTTGTTATCAGAAGCAGATTTCCTCTGAAGGGAAGGCGCAATGTTTTTTCTCATTCTGGCTGGTGGCAGTTTGTCAGTGCCGCCTGCATTCCATCAACCAGAGAAACCGATAGTCTGGATCCTTGGCAGAGACGTCAGCCGTGAGGATTAGGGCCGCTGTAGAGCACCGCGGGGAACCCAACAGGCTTTCTATACCGCTGTTAAACTCTTACTCACATCACCAGTGAACTACACATGGATGACTGCATTTTGGCTATAGAATGCATGAAAAGCCTTTAGCTGCTACGTAATCCCTGATACTTTGTGGCTTTTTGTCTTACATTTCAAAATGATGCTACAAGTCCAAAAACGGATCCGTGCTTCTAATGGTTCAGGTTTCACGCTGGCTGATGGAGCTGCTTCGGCAGCATGAATCAGAGTCTGGATTACGCAGCATTTAATGAAGCAAGGGTCCGTGTTTTGTTTACTTGAGCCACTGCTATTCAAAAGATTCATTCTTCCCTCTTATATAACCACTTAAACAGAAAAAAAATTACCACTTTAATCGTTACAGAACATTCTTTGTGTCTTTTTTTTTTTTTTTTTCCTCCTGGCATTTGCACTGAAAACTATCAAAGGACACAACACATGAAGGAACACGGCGCTCTGGCTGCTGTGTGAACTGATCTTTTTTTTCTTCCCAAACAATCACTGACCACTGCAGACAGAGCCGGTCCTCTGTTTTGTGAAGAAGCCTCCCAAAGCTGTGAGGGGGAGGAAAAGGAGGAGGAAGAGGAGGAGGAAAGGAGGAGGAGGAGGAGGAGGCCTGAATGAACTCCGGACGGACAGGCTCTTTTGACCTTCTCCTGGCTACCAAAACAAACGCACCCAAAGACACATAAATCATCACGAGGGATGAAAAGTGCTGCTGGTGTATTTAATAGACAAATCCTCTGGAATGAGTCTGTCTGTTTAATCAAAGCTTAACAGCTGCCACAGTGACGACCATCTGTGTGTAACACTGTCAATCTGCTGTGGTTTTACTTTTTCTACTTTGGCTCATTTAGAGATGTCTTGAACAGGCCAAACAAAGTTGGGGTGCAATTCAGTAATCACACTACCATACTATTGAGTATGTCAGAAACAAATTTAATATATCCCAATATATAGTACGTCAAATGCAGTATGCCAAAACTACCGGGATGTCCTACTGCATCCTGTCGCATTTTGCAGCAAACGAAGCGCCGTCTGATCACACTGATGCTGTTACGGCATTATTTCTCTCCTCAAATGTTCCAGAAGGACAGGGAGATACTCGCCCAGCTGGACCGGCTACCAAAACAAAGAGGAGAGAAGCTCAGATTAACACACACATAGAAGGAGTGTGAGTTCATTCTCTGCTCAGGATGCCATCACTTTACCGTACCTTTACATAACAAATGCTGCTACATTACTGTTAGAAAATCTCACATACTCAACAGTCAAAGTTATAACACGGAGACAAAACCGTTGCAATAAAGAATGCTCAAGTGAAGTTATGGCTTCATGGATCAGATCAGCAGTGATTACAGCCGACGTGACGAGAGTTCAACTCTATGTCTGTGTCTCAGCTCGCTGCTGACCTTCAACTCAATGCCAAAATCTGTTTTTTTTGTTCAGGTTAGCATTTTTGTTAAGTTATTTTTTTACCCTCTGATTTAAACAGCGTGTTTAAAAAGTGCTGTTTTGTTGCTGTGAGCATTACAGTTTAGTCTTAATGTAGGTTTTCTTCACTATGAATTGACGTGATTAGTGCTTAGTCTGACATAAAGCCGGTTTAAATGCTGATCCTGCTTTATGTAACACTTCTGTGGACTGTAAACGCTTCATGTTTGTGTTTTGTTGATACTGTCACACAGACAGATACTTGTTCAGGTCGACTCACCTCTTTAATCACTCCAGTCCAGCCTGACAACACACAGTGACTATCATTCACAGACAGACGTGCACAGTGAAAAGGGGTAGCAAACTGTCTACTTTCAAAATGTCCTCAGAGTTTATCAGGTTCAGTAAATGTCACGATTCTGCAGTTTAGCAGCAGAGTTTTGAGATTCTCGACCTTGAGAGCTGCAGCTCCTGATGTTACGCTGTAACTTGCTGTAGGTCTGTGGAATCCCTGGAAAAAATCTGTAAGAGGCATGTCGTCTCCCAGATTACAACACACAACAGGAGGCTGCCGGAACGCCTTCAGGGCATCAAAACCAGTTCTGTTCACAAACAAAATGCAACTCTGAATGAATCACTGCCTCTCTCCCACCTGCTGACACACGCACCCAGTCACACGCAGGCTGAGAGGAACACATGCCTTGACACGACAGGATCAATTCCTTCACGTGCTTCATACTTTCATCACCTTTAGCAGTCAACATGGACTGAATGTGGACCATGACTAAAACATTTAAATCGGGACTCATGTTCACACACTGGCTGATAGATGAAAACAGTTCAAATGTGGAATTTGAGAGATTTGCTTTGTCCAGCTGTCCTCAGCATTTGATTGGGTCAGAGCTTCATCGTTGAAGTGACGTCTTTCTCTGCACAACACCTGGTTGTGTGAGTCACGTTCAAGTCCAGTCCAGCCCACAGCCGAGCCCAGAGCAGGCTGGGTACAGCTGGATACAGTGACGGGACTGAATCATGACGAACTCACGTTGATATTATGACTATAGTAGCAGACAGCCACTGTCAGGAAATCTGTTCTTAATTGTTTGACACTGATGTCAAACCTGTTTTCTTATTCATGTTCTTACCAATTGCTATGGCATCCCACATATCACACTTTTAACTACCAAAATTACAACAATATTAGTCTTTATCTTCATCAAGGAAGTTATGTTTTGCTTCTGTTTGTTTGTCTGTCCACTATCTAAACAGGTCAGGTTTCCAGTCATGTTAAGCTAGCCAGCTGCTGACTGTAGCTTCATTCTTACTGTACAGATGTGAGAGTGTTATCAATATTTATTAAACTTTAAGCACAAAAGCGAGTGAATGGTCTAAATAGGTGGCATTATGAAACAGACAGACATTAAATGCGTCTTTTTAGAGTTAAGATTCTCGAACAATTTGCACGTTGTGTAACGAAAAATGCCTTCTGGATGAGTAACTTGTTGACCACTGGGAGACAGAGCCAGTAAATATTGGAGGGATTCCATACGGTGACTCTCCAGAGAAAATTATATATGTCCGAACTTGGTGAACTTTGTTATGAATGTGCTTCTTTTGACAGCACCTTTTGATGGCTGATTAACTCTTACTATAAGCTGCATGCGTGGCTGCAAAGTGGCCGCACTGGTGTTGCAGCATCATCACAAAATGCACACTGGCAAAAAAAAAAAAAAAAAAAGAAGAAAATTTAAAAAAATCATTGCCTCCACGCATAAACTGTTGAACTGACAAGCTGTATAGCACTCAATAATTTTTTTTGTGCATCACAAAACCCCAAAACATTAAATTAAAAAAAAAAAAAAAAAAAATCAGAATTTGATCAAATCAGTCCAATAAAAATTTGCAAAATCTATACTTGAGCATGAGCCATGGGCTCCAAAATGCATCATCTCTAAACATGGTATCCAATTGTCTTTTATACATCCATACCTTGAGCAATGGTCCAATGGTCCAGGACTAACCCTCCATTCTAACCTTGCAATTTCACTGTACAATTCATTGTGTAATGACAATAAAGCTGCTTTACCTTTTTATTTCCTCTGTGTCCACCTACCAACACAAAATATGCAGGAAGGACATGTCTGGAAGAATGTGAGTAGGGCTGCACAATTTATCAAAATCACAATAGGGGCCCACTGTAATTTTCTTTGCGGGGGCCTGGTTTACATAGCATATTCTACGCACCTCAGAAAAAAATCTTTGTTCAGTATAGATCCCTGCAAAAATCACACCATAATCTTTTTAATATTTTCGGTGAAAATGAGAAGAATGAAGCAAAAATGATAATTACCGCAAATGTCACAAATCATATTGTAACTGCAATATTAGCTCAAATAATCGCAATTAGATATTTTTCAAAGTCAGCAGGCCTAAATGTGAGGGTGTGTCTTTAAGCTAAAAACACACCTCAAAACTAAATTAAACTCATCAGATTATGAGTAACGTGATGATAGAGAGGATGACATTATCCTACGTGGAGTACGAATGTTTCAGAAACTTTCAGTGACTTGAACCAGGATAAATGTGAGTGGACAGAATGACACGTGCACTGTAGAGGTTAAGGTGTAGCATTAAACATGCACTTGCTGTGGTTACCTCTCGCTTGTGGGAACGAGCTTCACTCCTGCCCTTCCTGGAAACCTCGGTCCCCTCTTCCTGCTCTTGCTTGGCGGCCTCCAGTCCCAGCAGCCTCTCTGTTGGGCTGCCATGCCCGAAAAACATGGACGACTAATTAGTGGAAAAACTTCACCTGGGACAAACACACTGTACGTGTGTGTGTGGCTTCCTTGACCCCACTAACACACAGGTGGGATTGGATTTAATTTCCAGCACCGTAACACTGAAGATGACAGCTTGATAAAAGACTCCAAACAGCGGCAGTGCAGCAGCAAAGAGCCCAGAGGACACTCAGCGCAGATCTTTCTCTAAGCGTCAGCACTGCTCTTGTTGCTGCTGAAACACTAAATAGGAGCTGACATGCTTCTCGCAGGTGTCAGAGGTGTTTAGTGTAGAAGCAGAGCAGGAATGACGCGAGCCAAATACCCCAAAGTAACCTGAGATAATGTACACACAACTGCCAAGCGATGAAAAGCAATGCTGTCAGCTAAAAGTTGGGTTTGGGATCACTCAGTGTCTGTTCATGTCAGGGCGATGTGGGCTGATGCACTGATGCCAAGGATGACATCAACACATTGCACTTACGTTATAACATTACCGTTTTTCAAACATGTCGATGTGTTTGCAGGTTTTTAAGTTGGTTATTTTAGTTCATAAGTTTTTTGATTGATCGTTTAGTGGTTAGTAGTAAAAACAAGATTAGGAGTCTGCAGACATGCTGAGTGAGGTCATACTTGACTACAGCAGTGCTTTGAGCTAAATGCTAACACCACCATGCTAACATGTCCACAGTGGCAATGCTAACATGATGATGTTTAGCAGGTTTGATGTTTATCATGTTTATCATCTGAGCTCTGTGTTTTAGCATGCTAATGTTGACCAGAGTGTTGTTGAAATGTTGTCCTGATGATGGCGCTACAGGAGAGGTCAGGGAATTTTGGACTTCGGCAAACAAGAAATGTTTTACTAATTTGTAACTTTAAGTACATAATGAACAGAGTAACTCCTGTAACCTTTTCTTCTGATATTTTCGTGCTCGGCCAACTTCGTGCCCTGAAACTGAGCTGTAAGCTGAAGTCTACTTCCTCTGACGGCCAGGCAGACAGTCGGCATTAAGGTCCTGAGAAACAATGCTGCAGATATCTAATTACACCAGAGTTTTGGAATTTCTGGCCTTATTTGGAGGGCATAAGTATTTTCTGTTTTTTGTTTCCCAAAAAGGCAATCAGTGCAGAAGTGATGTATTCTCCTCACGTGACCAGTTTACATACTGCTGGGGCACAAACTGGGAGGGTTAAGCTAAATTTAAAAATGCAGCAGTCTGATCTCTAATGGAGGGGTAGAGCGTGAGTCTTTGATCTGGTGTTTTAGCTGTGTGTGATGGCTGTTTGGCTTTATACTGGGGGAAGCAGAGAGGCATTGGATGTCCTTTGTGCTAATTGCTTGCACATTTACCCCTTTTCCTCTGCCAAGGCATTTTAAATGGCTGTAACCCACAGAATGCATGCAAACATATGAATATAAACATTAGATAGCTGCCAAACACAATATATATAAGAGGTCTTTACTGATATAATCATTAACATTGCCTTGAAGTCATTAATCTTCCCCTGATTAATTTCTTACCTTTTGTCCCGGCTCTGGTCCTTGTTGTTTGTTGATGTCTGGATGTTGTTTAATTCAGCCAGCTGCTTGTGACTGACAGGTTCATTGTTTCCACTGGCTACTAAGTCTAAAGAGTCAACTGGTTTAACAAAACTGCCAACGCCACCAGAGGTAAGAGAGTCCCTGGAGGCCGGAAACAGGTGGGCAGATGTGTTGCCTGGAAAAAAGAAAGCATCACAAAAGAGCTGCAGATTGTTACATGTGCTGCGGGCAGGAACAGTTGTGTCTGTGTGGCTGTTTTTTGGAAGGTATTTAAGATCCAACGTGTCTTTACCACATAACCCCAACTCTTTTAAAACAACCAGCAGCCAACAAGCTGGGGGAAATCATTCTTTTTTTTAATCACACAACAGTGTCGGGGTGGCCAAAGCATCCATTGTCTTCCCTCTTTACACTTTACTTACATATATACAGCATAGTTTCTCAAGTTTAAATTATATTCAAGTCAAAAGAAAGCTGCTTAATCAGTTTTTTCTCGATAATAGGACAAAATATGTATACTAGATAAAATACTGAGTGGTGTAAAGTGGCTAAATATTCCAATTTGCTGTGGTGAGAAAAACTGCAAACCATTTTCTGTCCCACATGACAGCTTGCGCATGCACAATACAGCAAATTAGCATAATTGTCATTTGCAAAGTGCTCATTCATGAAAATGGAATCAAAGAAAAAAAGAGGAATTTTCCGAGTTCAGAGATTTAAGTGCTGCTCTCTGATCCAGAAAATGGTTCAATATGGCTTAAAAAAACCAAACTTCTTGCCACAAAGACAAATTAATCTTTAATTAGTGCATTACTGAAGTCGTTCTGCAGTTAGAGGTCTTCATATTAATACAGTGATATACAATAGGGTTAATAGCTTATTTTAATTTAATTATAATATTGTTAGGCTTCATTAATAAATTTTAATTTATATAAGGCTGTAATTCGAATTTCCTCCCATTCAGGTCACCACCTTTTTCATTTCCTTCCATCGGGAAGAAGACTACAGTCCATTAGGACCAGTAAGGGCAGACACACCAACAGCTTCTTCCCCAGGGCTCTATCACTTTTTAATTGTACTCGATACTTTTATAGAACTCAACTCTAATGCGTCCCTTTTTAAAGTTGCAGTAGATAACTTCTGCAAACGAGCTAGCAAGCTAATGTTTATCCGTAGCATGAGATTCGTTGGGAGGCAAATCCACTGCAGCTGTTTGCGCCAGCTCACTCTTTATTTCGTTTGTCGTCACTCTCTCTTTTAAGCTCAGTTTGAACTTGTACCGACGTCACCTGTTGCTAAGAAGGGCAGCGTAGACCGGCGAATTAGGCCAGAGAGTACAGGGAGCATCACTGGTTTTTCATTTTTCTGCGAAACCCTCGTCCCGGTGGCAAAGAAAACATCATTGTAAAAACGGAGCTTATTTGATACCAATTTAGCAGCGAATGGTGTCATTTTTTAACCACTGTTACACTGTTTAATCAGGTTAT
>JAPZDX010000009.1:2631993-2646415 GCA_029783625.1 Naso annulatus | reverse complement strand
CCCAGCCAATCAGCACAGAGAGTACAGACAGCATTACTGATCGGGCAAATAGAATGGGAGTGATAGGATTTTTACCAATCCTGAATACAGAGGCATGGGAGAACTTAGAGATCTCGCAGTACTCTCAGACCACGTCACTTACTAACAGCTCTCTATGGGTATTATGACATTTTTTCCAAGCAGAACACAAAAAAGTTACTAATGTTTACCTCAAAGTTACCAACTGCAGCTTTACCTCAATGCAAAACACATTCGTCAAACTTTCAAGTGCATCAAAAAGTATCCACAGTGGAGGATGTTTGAAAACTCTGTGAAGTGAAAAATAAATTTTTCCAGTTTAAATCCTGTGTCTACATATTTATTGCTCATGTATCTCATGCTAAATGCCAAATATATGTTGAAAAAAAATCATTTCTGAGTATTTTTACAATCTGGTCTTATCTTATTGGAAAATGTTTTTAACTTTGTGATATTTCATCCTGCACTGGGGGCACAAACTAACGACTAACGTAACTTGTTACTTTTGACACAAAGTAATAAGTAAAGTAAATGTATTACTTACAAAGAGTAATCAATAATAAGAAACTTAGTGCTGTTTCTGAGTAACTTGCCCAACACTGATGAGCTATGGCCGATATGACCGTGCTTACTGCATTACATCAGTTGTGGAGGTCGGAGACAGGTTGGAAAACTAAATAACTTTGTGTCCCTGTTCATAAAATAAATCTGAGGTCTGTTAATGTGTCGCACAGCTCTGTGTTTTAAGACACACCGCCACAGTTGGGACGTTAGCTTAGCTATTAGCGTCAAGAGGGAGGTGGGCTTTCTATTATTAACCAGTGCCAATATAATTATTATTTCTGCACTGTATCAGTTGTAGAAGTCCCAGAATCATTGTTGTCAGCAAGGGAGGAGGGCAGGTGTAGCGCACATTCAACCCTATTGGCTACTATTACCATCAGTCAATATCTATGACAAATTCCTGCCAGTGGTTCCTGCTTAGAGGCCTGTTTTTCCAGAAGTACGTCAATATGTGGAACATAATCACACTCTGACTTCCGTTTCACGAGTCTTTGCACACGCTTTTAGCTTTTTATCTCAGAGCAGTACTAATAGCTGCCATTGCACAATATATATTGACCATCCCAGTTCTTTAATTACCTTCACTTGCTGTGGTTTTGGTACCACTGCAGCAGATGGTCTTGTAATCTGGCCTGAGACTGTAACACTGAATACACAGATAATCTCTTCCCATTGTGGAGGAGCAGCCCACCCCATGCAAGGCTACACAACGACCCCCAGCGTCTGGCCGGCCTATTCGGAATCCCTCACTGGATATGATAACACAAAACAGTACAAAATAAAATTACATAAACAATGCACTGCATTTGAACAAAGAAACTGAAAAAGAGAAAAATATGAATGAATGAAATATGCTGGAGAAAGGTAAAGATAAAGAAGGGTATAGCAGCTCCAGTAAAGGAGAATCTGATAACTTTTCACTTCTATTTCCAGTCCTGTTTTATGTAGTCTGATGTAACTTAACATCACAGTGAGTTATTAATCCCAGGGATGGCAGATGGGATTGTAGTTCAAGCAAATAAAAGGCATAGAAGTTCCCCAGATGTTGACCTTTACAGTGTTAGCCACCTGCTTTGTTTAATCCTCTGCTTATACCTCCAGTATTTAACTGTGTCTTCCAAAAGGTGTCATAGTGGTGTGACGTGGTTATCCCTTTAATCTGCGAGACAGCTGTCTGGATTTAGGTAGTGATGACCATAATCCCATTTGGCACTTTGAGGGGCCGCTGGGGTGAACACGAGGCAGAGTAACTCGAAGGAGTGCTGCGGAGGTTTTAACCCCAAACACAGGAAGGCAAGAGGACAGAAAAAGAGGAAGAAGAAGAAGAAGGGAGGAGCTCTATTTTGTGAGTTAGTTTGCAGGATGGGGAACTCAAAGAGTAGCACATTGTCGAAGGAGCTCCTGGAAGATCTGAAATCCAACACAAAATACTCAGAGGCCGAGCTGTGCACCTGGTACCAGTCCTTCCTGAAGGAGTGTCCCAGCGGGAAGATCAGCAAGGAGCAGTTTGAAGGCATCTACGCCAGCTTCTTCCCAAATGCAGACCCCACAGAGTATGCACGACATGTGTTCAGGAGCTTCGACACCAATGCAGATGGCACTTTGGACTTTAAGGAGTACATCGTCGCTCTGCACCTCACATCTGGGGGAAAGACTCTGCAGAAGCTGGAGTGGGCCTTCGCCCTGTACGACGTGGACGGGAACGGAACCATCAGCAATAATGAAATTTTAGAGATCGTGAGGGTACTTAAACCTTCTTCTTGCATCATAATGGCAGTCCTTTATGCCTTCAGCATTAATTTTTCATCCCGTTCAGCCTCTTTTCTAAATCATTTTACATCTTTAGCCCAAATAAACATTGAAAACGGTGGTATATTGCTCCAAAATTTGTCTTAATCTATTTTCTTATCTTTACTGGCAGAATAATTCAATTATTATGATTTCTTGGTAAAAATGGTGTATTTTGCAAATGTTACAGTTTACTGTTGTAAAAAGCAGCTAGTCTTTATATTTAAAAAAGCTGACACCAGCAAATATTTAACACAGTTGCTCAGTGAAGATAAATTTTCAGATTGTTTCAGCTCTAACTGTGGCCATTCTAAAATGCAAGAATCTTTTGCTCTGTAGTACATTATTCTACATCCTGTATTCTTTAGCATACTGTTCTGTACTGTCCATGCACTGTTAAAACATGCTTAACATTAATCTCATGCAGTCAATATTCAAAATGATTCCTGCTGAGGACCAGAAGAACCTCCCTGAGGATGAAAACACACCGGAGAAGAGGGCTGCAAAAATCTGGGAATTCTTCGGGAAGAAGGAGAACGGTACGCGATTTCACTATTGATTAAATCCCGGTGACAAATGTCTTAACGCTTTTCTATGTTTTCACCCATGTGCTGATGCTCATGTACCTGTGTGGTTTTTCTTTCTTCCTCAGATAAAATCTCAGAGGGAGAGTTCATTCAGGGAGTGATGAGCAACAAGGACATCCTGCGGTTGATACAATATGATGAGCCTCAGAAAATTAAAGACAAGCTCAAAGAGAAGAAGCAATAGTGCATGGGCTTAAAAAAGGGAGCGGAAAGCCTTTATGTGGTTTTAAGACTGTTTTGTTTTTCTTTTTACACTCTTACATGATCTGGCTGCTTGTCTGTTTGACCCATGTTTCTCTCTTTTTTAAAAAAAGTTTCTTTATTTATGGACTAATGTTTTGCATTTTGTCTTTGTACCCCAACAGCAATTAAATATTTGCATCTGATACCTAGAAAACAGAAACAAACGAACTCTTAAAACGGCAAATTCAGCCCCGAGCTTGAAACTTGCATTTACATGTACGCTGTGGATTTATTTTAAATGTGTAATGAACTACATCACTACAGGTCACTGTATCCCGACTTGACCTCCTTACACTTTTGCAGCTGCCAAACCGTGACCAACCCCTGTTTGCATACCAGCCTTTTGCAGAGAGCAAGTTTACCGTCTCATCTGGCAGCAGACCGGCGTGTTTGTTCACACTTGGATTCATTCATTAGGTTTATAGCAAGAAAGTCAGAATGAGAGCTCCTTATGAAAGGAATTAGGCTCAGGTTAACAATCCATCTGTAGCCGATCCTATTAGGAGCTGAAGGTCAGTTGAGACAAACAACCACTTTACTCAAGTGTCTAGCTGGATAATATACCTACACTAAGTTAAGCAAAGAGGAAAACACTAGTTTAATACGCTGCTCTGAAAAGCTTACATGCAGTCTAACTTTAAATCCAGTCTCTTCGTAGAAATAAGTTTTATTTAATTAAATATCCTCAAGCAAAGTTATAATACCTAAATCAGTGCAAGTTTTCAAGTTTTAAATTTTAAATATGCAATGACAACAGTGTATGTTCACTGAAAAGATGGCCTCCTCCCACACAGATGAGTGAATCATCGATGGCAAGAATAGAAGAAATCCGCAGTCACTTTGATTACATTTTGCTTTTTGTACATTTATTGAGCATTTCTTTGAAACCTCTATCTAATTTCAAAGGCAGACTGTGAGGTTTTCTAATGCTTTGTGTGTATCCACAGCTCTCAACATGATGAATGGGTCCATCCTTATAAAACATTTGCAAAACAGTTTTATGACTTTTGGGGGGCAGATGGAGGGGGTTAGAAAAGGGGGAGGGTACTGTAATTTTTCTTTAGGTGCTAAAGATTTTACTCAGATTTAAGCCTGACTTTAAAGTTTATAATTAAAAAAATAAGATTATAATAAGATTAAAAAAAAAGTTCAGGTTATATAAGGCTAATAAGACATAATGGCTCTCCAAACTTCATTATCTCCAAACTTTTCCCCAAAATAGTTTCAAACCAACATGTCTATATTCATGTGTGCTGGCCAGCAGCTTTTCTTCTCTGCTTTTTGTTGGCACTTTGCTTTATTTCAAGGAGCAGTACTGTCACCATTTGCCAGTCTGTGAAATAACCTGAATTTAATTATTTGTATGTTGAACATTTAAATATTTCACTGGTTTAGATCCTTCCAATTCCTCTTGGTCACTTTAATTTTTTGGGGAAGATATAACCTATTTCTATTTTCTTTGGTAAAACATAACTGGTTCAAGTTTTTTGTTTTTTATTTCAGCTTCACTAAAAAAAAAAAAAAAACAACACCCTGAAGAGAAAAAGAATGAATGTCTTGAAAAACGTGAAGTTTTCCTCTGTTCAAATCCTCCTGATTGCCAGCGACACAGCTAACGCAAAAGTGCCGAAACACTGCATTTTGTTAGACAGATTTAAAGTTGAACACTTTATTATTTTGATTGGCTAGATTCTCCACAATTCAGACTCTTAATTTTACAGAAAACATCAACACAAAAGCATAACGTTAAATTCATTCATTCATTCACAGCATTGTAACGTTAATCAAAACAAGAGGAAATGGTTTCTCCTGACTTTACCTTCGAAGTGGACATAAGTGGAAATATGTGTCCATTTCTTGACGATTTTGATTGTTTTAGTCTACTGCACAAAATAAATCACAAAGATTTTTCATGAAATTATTAGTGCTGTGAATATCGAACTCGGTGTCTGCTAACTGCGTAAATGAACTCCCTCCCAAAATTGTTGGGTATGTTTGTTTTATCGCTTGCTGCCTTCAAAATAAAAGTGTCCAAAACGTTTTCTATTAGTTTTCACATCAGGACAAGCCCTGCAGTACAACAAGTGCTCCTAGTTGAGTGAGCCAATCAGCTCTGTCATGAATATTTGCCTCTCTGGTACAATGAGCTGTCATTGGCTTTTAACTTGTCAATCACTCACGATTGTAGCCAATCATATCTTTTCAATTAGTGACAAATACATATGAGGGCAGGCCTACCTTAACAATCTTGAAAGGTTAGCTATGCTAACAGGCTGCTGTAGCTTCTTGACAGAAGGGTTGGCTTTTTTTTTGAGCAGTGCTAATCACTGCTTCAACATTTATCTTCAACATCTGTCTTTGTTTTGTTTTTCATATAAAATTATGCAATACAGATAATAGCCTACTCTTTGTACTCTGGTGTACATTACAGGAGGTTGCTTTGTATCATCTTGTCCTTTAGCCTTTGGTTAAAACCTGGCCAGAATACAAACTAAACCAGTGCTCATCCACCTGCCTTCCTTTCATTTTCAATCAGCGTTGGACTGATCAGGTAGAATTTGATAAACCTGTAAAATGACCTAAAGGTGAAAGGATTCATCTGATTAAACAGAGGACTCAGGTGGTTTACCAAACAACAACAATATTACCTCCCAATGCAGTTACATAATAACACACCGTTATATATAATTTTCAAAGAGGAGATTTATTTTGGACACTGCATTCCACAGTACACCGTCTGGACAGAGGTCACCTATGATCAAACATTCTCAAAACATTGGGAACATCGGATTTAATGCACATTATGAAAATGTTCAACACGGAAGGGCAGTAAACTCATCCGTTACATCATGATTCTGTCAAGAACATTTAGTTGGAACATAATAACTTGTTACGTTTAGTGCACAACATTGACACACACTAATAAAACCTCTACAACAGAGATGCTATTTAAACCTGCATGTGAAGCCTTTTAGGTTTAAAACAAAGTTTGAATGTGCTGAATCCATTCAAAATTCAAATTAAGGTAACTTGTAAGCACTGAACTCAAAAACGATGCAATGCACTTTACGCATCATTTATGTAAGGCAGGTGTTTATGTATTTTATTCATAGCAGTTCTTCTCTTTTGCCGGGCAGCTAGATTCTGATTAAAACTTTTATCTTGATTTGATTGGCTTCATGCTTTTAAGAAATTTAGAACAAACAAACGAAAAAACGGCCACAGAAAGATAAAAAACCAAAAGAATCCAGAACAGAGACCACAAGAAAATGTAAAGACAAAGACAGACACATACATGTAAACACAGACACAAACTGTACATGCAGTCAGATAAAATGTGTTTCATCTGCATTCGTGCAGCTGGGATGAGTCAGTCCACTGGATCAATCAATGACATCCAGACCTGATCAATTCATATCACAAATTCACTACCTTATCTTCTCCGATTCTCTTTAAAATTAGCTAATTTTAGCCTTCTGTTGCATGTTGCCCTCTTTTAACCAAACACCCTCTTAAAGATTTTTCTCTGTAAATTTACCAAAAATAAAACAAACAACATTGTACAGTACAAACACCTCAGTGCCCCAAAGGTCTGGGACCTGTTAAACATTTGACAGCAAAATACATCAAGCCTGTATGTACAAATGTACACTGATGCAGAGCAGAACACCATATTTCCTCAAATAGAGACCTAGGCCTTTATTAACCTCAACTGCAGGAGGTATCAGGCTTATATTATAGGCAGGCCTTTATTTTCATTTAATTAATTACTTCTGTTTTTTAATAAAAATTATTCTAATTTTCCCAGTTGGAGTTAGTGCTTCACACTGTACATAGATTTTCAACACTTCCTGTGTCGGTTTCAAATTAAAAGCCTTCATTTCTTAACAAGGCTTTTAAATGTAAAACATTTGCAGGACATGTTTTGGAAAACTGGAAAATTGTTGATTTGCCATGTTTCCCATGCAGCACTTGAAATGTAGCTACTGCCACCATGTGGTGCTTGTACGTTACTACAAAATACAGTTTGGCTAAAACATCAAGATGCAACTTAAGGAAAAAATGGACCCAACATTTTTGATGAGTAATCCAAAACAAAGTGTTGATAATAGTACTTTACATTGTTGAATTTTTTTTTAATTAAAGCGATGAAAATTATGCTTAGTTGGCAGGCACATTAAAGACAGCCATTGCGAGTTTCTCCACCGGGCATTATTTCCAACTCGACTTTTATTTGTAGGTGTTGGCTGTGCCCTGCAAGAACTGGGTTTTATTTTGATTACCGGTTTTATTAGAGGAAATATGGCATTTAAAAGACATTCCAGGTATATAACCATTAGGCACTAAAGGGTGTTTCAGTGTAACTTGGACCACCTTTTTCCTCCGGACTGATACAAAATAGACCCTGGCCTACATCCGACCACATGCTGGGACTTGTGGCGAGCATAATCAAATTCACATTCCAAAAACAATGCGTGTGTGTGTTTTTAAACAAACTGAGGTTACTGGATTTTAACGCTGTACACATAAATTCTCAGTGTTGTAGTGAGAAAGCTCCTAAATTGATTCTGTCGCTTACAGGATGCAGAACACCTTGTGCCAATTTCAATGTACTACACCAACAACAACCATCATGGTTCCACAAATTGTGCAGCTCTCCATACACAGTAAAAGCAAGATTTTTTCTAAACATGCATTTCCACCGAAACGAACCAGCAAAATATGAAAATATATCATTTTCATTCTAAGATCTCAATATGCTTCAATATTGTATCTAAAATAAAGATAATATCAATATTCAGACGCTTTTTTTTTGTTTGTTTGGTTTACTCAAAGTGGAAAAGTGTCGATTGAAGCTAAAATAAACAATTTAAAATACATATAATTTTCAAACAGTGTCAACTTTACAACAGGTAAACAGCAGAATATGTTAAATGGCATTCAGTGAGTTAATGTTGATTACAATAGGGTTTAAATTTAGAAAGAACATGCTGGTACTTTGATCCGTTAGTTTCCTGTACTCAGACTGCGACAAGTATGAACCTTTTCCTCCAGGCGTTTCATCAGAGAGACGATGATCAGATCTCGTCTGAACAGACACTGTCCTGGCCCAGTGTTTTTAGACGTGTTTTGGGACTCTGTGGATGTGTTTCAATACTGGAGACAGGATGGCTGATCCCAGGTCAGAATGGTCTAAATGTCCATGTCCATGGGCCGAACCTCTCCGGTTTTATTCTCTTTCACCCACAGCTCTCTGTCTTTGGCAGGATCCACGTTCTGCAGCAGCTGGTCGACCGGCTCTACCATCTACAGACACAAACGGAAATATTACACCGTGACACCAGCATTTGTTCTCTTAGGTCAGATGCAGCGTGCAGATGGGATGGAGATGGCAGCTGACACCTACAGTAAGTTATGACTCAGAGAAAAAAAACAATGTCTGACAAAAACAAGTATTTACAAGACTAAATGAATAACAGATTTTGCTATTGCTTCTTTTCTCATTCTGTAAAACATGAAAAGATTCTTTGTGACTTTTGAACTTGGGTCAGCCCTGTGTGGGTTAAAACTTCATCCACGTGAGCTTTAACGTATTAATTGCATACTTTTCGGTGTCCTTTAGGTCCTGTTCAATCAAACGTTAAACTAAATTCCTGTTGTTTTCAGCATGCCTGCATCATGTGTCTCCTTCACCTCACATAGTATCTTGACCCTCCTACTCCTCTTGATCAAGCTGTAAAAATACTTTTAATATTGTTAGTTGAGTTCTATTCTAATATTTTAGGTCAGTTCTAAAACAAATGTCCAACATATTCCTTTGATCAAATAAGACAAAACTGATTTCTTGTGGTCTTGACAGCCTGTGTGAACTCCTTTTCACCTGTCATGCAGCAGCTGTGACTAAAGAATCTGAGATTTGCTTTGATTGTTTCTATTTTTATTTCAGTGCTGAAGACCTCAACGGCTCACATTTGCTTCAGATTAAAGCAGCCTTGAGAAATCTACTCTGTGAAATATGCCATATTTCTTTTTACCTTCGTATTATTCTTTGTCTTCCACAACAGCATTTGAAATGAGTCTACTGTACAAATAAAGACGCTGTTTGTACTTGACTTACATATACGTTCTGTGAATTAATCTATTAGTATAAATAATGTTTTTTTGCCTTAACAAGTCATATAATTTTATAGAATCTTCTATATCACAGAATCATAGTCTTGGCCAAAGACAGTCAGCTACGCAAGATCCCCCATTCTAGGCTTTGCCAATGCTGTGAAATGGTATACACACTTCCCTTCTCCTAAGTGGGTGGAGACATGTCTCCCATGGAGACAGGTAGGAACCACCATCCCTCCGCCTCGTCTGAAAGTGTTATAACGTCTTGTGAGTGGATTAAAGCACATGGATTTTGCATTGCATGATATTTATTTGATGTAAGTTTTCATTTTTAATTCATGGTTTCACCTGTAAGACCATTTAAATGTCTGTTTATGTCCGTTGTGAAACGAGGTGGGAAGCACCTGTCCATAAATCTTGCGAGAGTGTGTTGCTGAGACAGAGACAGGTCTCAAACAAAGTTTTCTCCTGACTTATGTGTCTGAAAAAGGTCATTTTGATGTCAGAATGTTCGGAAGATTATGTTTCTTGTGAAAAATGGGTCCAATATGTCTCTAGGTGACTATGAGGCAAAAGAATTGGTCATAATCTGTGATCACGTTCAGTTCTCTAGTAAGAATGAATGGACTTAAGACTACGTCTAGTCTCCTAAAGGGGTGGGGCCGTGGTGAAAAACCATGTGACACTGACACAGGAAATGAACTGACAGTGAGACGTCTCGCTCTCTACTATTAACTGTTTCTGGTTCAGCCTGAACAGGTCAAATGACAGAAGAAAGGCAGATACATCATATAAACTGGTTTTACCCCCCGCTGAATCTCTGCATCGGAGGAATTTAAGAGTTATGTTCAGCATCAGCGTAGAACATGTACAGTTAAATACGAAAACTAGGAGCCCAAACTTACACTCTGATTGAACATGTCTGTCTCGTGCCGCAGAGTCGTGTACTGACGTAAGTGCTGCTGAATCCACTCGATACGTTCAACCTCCAGTTTCTCCAACTCCTAAAGAGGCAGAAGACAAAAGTTCATACTAACACAGAAATACTCTGGCTTTACTTCCTCATCGTTTGATGTCACACAGACCTCACTGCTTTATGTGAACAAATAATAATTTGTTAAACCATTTTTGAAATCTTTAAACATCTTTTTATTTTCTTTCATCTTATTAAAATTTTGCGTGTATGAAAACCATTGAAGTTGTAACTCTTCCCTCAGATGCACATTTGATGAAGATAAATAAATACAGAAATTATTATAGAGCATTGTTACACTTAATAAGGAAGTAAGGCATGTTTGTGTTAAACTGGATTTACATTTTGAGCAAATATTGCTTATTAACCCATTTACAGTCACAATGAACGAAGTGAGCAGTGCGTTCATATATGTCATGATTTTACGTGTTTTAAGTCAATTCCCTGTTTGATCTCTTATGAACAAGCTGGAATTTAATAATTTTATTTGGGATTTGGGAGAGTAAAGCTGAATTAAAAGTCCTGTAAACATCTTTCACAAATAAAGATTAAAAAAAAAAAAAAATCAACTGTCTTTCATGTGTTATCTCAGCAGAATTACTTTTACAAGCGACTCTCATAAAATTAGGAAAAGTCACTCAGCATCACGGTGATTAAAAAAAAAAATTAAGAGTTTTATTTTTTTATCTGTTTAAGCAGAGACCAAACAGAACATCAGGATTAATCTCCAGTTCATAAAGAAGGTTTTACCATGCAGGTGGTGACCATCTCCTCAAACCACTTGGACTGTGTCTGGTTGTACAGATCCACGCAGCGCATCAGGTCGTCTCCTGCGGGACGGGAACATGAAGGAGAGGTCAGAGGTCACAGGTCAGTCCAGAAGCAAACAGCAGTCTGCATTTACAAAGTCTGTCCTTCAGTTAAGGTGATAACTATGAAGTCTGCAGTTCTAAAATAATAAAATGTTATATAATCTGGGAAGCACATGTAGCAGAGCCCACAAGTGGCCAGCAGAGGGCGCACACACATCATTTCCCCATGATTCTCATCTAAGTCTGTTTAATGTGGACATGAAGCTGCTTTCGTGATATAGATTTAATGTTGTTAGTGAAGTACTATTCTAATATTTTAGGAACATTTTAAAACAAATATCCAACATATTCCTTAAATCAAATAAGACAGAACTTTCTTTTGGTCTGATAAACTAAAGGATTAAAAACATTGAAAAAGCTCTCAAAGTTTGTAAAGATAAATAAACTGTTATTTTTAAAACCCTGTTGGATTAAGCAGAATAAATCCATTTTCTACAGAATAAGAATTTATATTCCTGATACTCAACTTTGCTGTTAAGAATCACATACTTTTATTTTTACTTATTCTTTTGTTTTGAATGCAGGATTTTAAGTGGTAGTGGAGTATTTACACACTGTGGTATGAAGTACTTCTACTAATGTTGTGGTATTGTTTTACAGTAAATGTGCCAAACACTTCCTGGAACAAAAATTAAGGATCAGTATTAACAATTTAATAATGTCACATGTAGTAATATTTTGAATATCAGTCACACAGGGACATTTTACTGCTTAAGAAAAAGATCTGAATACTTCTTTACATTTTTAATTTCATTGGTCAAACACAAATTTATTACTCCATTCTTGACTAAGTTTTAGATAAAACAGAGAAAAAAAAACTGAAGCTCATTAAAATTCATTCAGTGAAGGTGAAAAACTTCCCTGTCCTTGGCTGCAAGTGCAGTGAGCCGCAGTGACATTTGGCTCGGCCGTTATGCAGCCGAGTTGATCACAGACACGAGGCCGACATCATTTAAATGTGTCTCATGAGTGCTATTGATGAGTGCTGTGGACTGTGACTAATCTACTGAGAGGAGGAGAGACAGAACGAGAAAAGGTCCTGCAGTGCTTTCACTCCACTGACGCCTGAGCAGAACACAAAAAATTAAAACACAAACTCATCTTCTTCTTTATTAAAATGTCAAACATCTCAGGTAGGATTGTTGTTGATTACTCTGCTTGTACTTTTTCCACTAATTAAACTATTAATTCATGCATGAACAAATTTACATCTCATAGTCCTTATGCTAAGCTAAGCTAAACTAAGCTAAGCCAAGCTAATTGGCTGCAGATACATATTAGCCATGTCTCTGCAAGACAGTAACTAAGCAAATTTTTCCAAATGTCAAGCTAATAACAGATGAAGTAAAACAGATTGCACTCACTGCATGCTGTCTCAAAATAACAGGCTTTCCAGTGTTTCCATGTTCCTCAAACTGCTTCAAACACTGCGAGCTGTGACTGGCTCTTGTTTAAGCTCTGACTGCGTGACCTCTGACCTGCTTGCGTGGATTTCCGTCGGGCCTTCTTGATGTCCTCCTCTGTCTTGTTACTGAGTTTGATCTCCAGCTGCTGGGTCTTCACCTCCAGATCCTTCTGCCTGTCTGCCAGAGCTTTACGAGCCTGAGTTGCAAACACAAACGCACACACACACACACATACACTTTGAGCAGGATGTGTGAAGGCAGAAACAATGAGTCAGTCAGCATAATCCTTAGATTTACTGTACCTGTCTCTATTACAAGAGTCATTACAGCCTTTTTAAGTTGGCTCCTGACTTCTGCGCTCTGATCATGGTCTCATCCTTTAATCTTTTCTTAATCCATTTTTTAAGTCTTTCCTCTTATTCTTATGAGACACCTTTCCAAGGGCACGGTGTAACAGTGTTTGAAAGGTAAACACAGAAACAGCGATGCATAAACCAAGAAAATATCCTTTTCAAGAGACAAACATAGAGGAGACGTGGAATGGAGTTACACGAAATGTACTGATGAGGTCACAAAAGTTTGTTTTTGGTTGGAAACCATTTTCATAGCTGGTTTAACTTCAGTTTAGGTGAAAAATAAGTCAAATTTTGTTGCATTTGACGTTAACAAAAACTGCATGTTGTGTAAACCCAATAAAAGCACAGTAGAACAGTGTTCAGATTCTGCGAAAAAAAAATATGACTGAACTAAATAAAACATTTCAGACTAGAGTTTCTAGCTGATACTGTATGTAGTCGGTTAATTATTGTCTAAATGTTACAAAAAGACACAAGTAGTTGATGACTGGAAGTGTGGCAACAACACACACACACCATTTGCACAACATACACAACTGATTTTTAGCTAAACATACTTATATAAGTCTTTTCTCCTTGTTCTAACTGGTTCAGCTGGAAATATTCAAAAGTCAGCCAGCAACATTTTAAATCACCGATGAAAATGAAAAACTAAAATCATGCAAATGTGTGTTTTCAGAGGAACCAAATTCATTCACGGAAAAGATTTTAGCAGGTGGGAAACAACAACAAAGAACTGTGTTGAGATCTTTACGTGTGGGAGTAACTGAGGCTATTTTTATCAGGTCTGATTTCTGATGTAGACAAACACTGTTGTGTTTTCTGCCAAATATTTTCAAAAATTGTGCAGTATTTGGAGGAAAACATTAAAGATGGACAGGAAATTGAGATAAATTTGTACTTAAGGCCTAAGATAATGGCCTTCAGGAAATGCACAGTGACTCTATCTGGCCTGTAAATGAATCTGCAGTGTGTCAGACTCAGTACCTTCTCCACACCTGCGTAGCGACTTGCGAGCTGCTTCCTGAGGTCGGCGATGTGATGGTCGTACTTTTTCAGGTCCTTCTTAAAGTTGTCGCCCCTGAATGTCAGCAAGGGTTTTTCTACCTCAGAGTGAAGCTGTGAAAACAAGTCAGCGAGCTGTCAATCATTTAACGTGTCCTATTGTCTCATGTGAGGAAAGTGAATAAAAACACTGCTGCTCCATCACTGTCCCTCCTGCTATAAGCATTACATGAACTATACTGTTTTTTCTTTTTGTTTTTGTTGTGTTATTACTATGCGTGATATTAAAGGTTGTGCATCAAATGCGCTCCAAGTGGAAAATAAAACCTATGAGTACAATCTGTACATGCGTAGTTCAGCTCAGGTGAAACATCGGATACACACCTGTGACGACAAAACATTATCTAAAGCAGTGGTACTCAAAGTGGGGGTCGGGACCCCCCGGGGGGTCGCAAGACACAGAGAGGGGGGTCATGAGATGCCTTCCAAAGAA
>JAPZDX010000009.1:2557211-2574970 GCA_029783625.1 Naso annulatus | reverse complement strand
AAATCTAAAATGAATAATTCATAAAAACAAATACTGTCAATTGTAAGTGCACATATAATGAACATGAACAATATTGACGTGGCCAAACTTACAGGTTTCAATATCAGCAGAAGCCAGCTTTCCTGTGGTTCCAAAGTGAATCCTGATGAATTTACCCTGTAAAATACGAAAATATAAATGTTTTGTTACATAGATTTTTAGAATATTTAAAGAAGACATGGTTACAAGTGTTGGACCATTTCTGAGAGCCTATACTCACAAATCGTGAGGAGTTGTCGTTCCTCACAGTTTTGGCATTTCCAAAAGCCTCCAGCAGAGGGTTCGCTGAAATGATTTGATCCTCCAGCGTCCCCTGAAAAACACAGCCGACTGCTTCAGACTCACATTTTTTTTTTTTTCACTCCAGGCCTTTTTCTTATTGAGAGATTTACCTGCATTTTGCCTGACGAGTGCTCTTTCTTGTCACCTCCAGACACTGCGATTGTCGCAAAATACTGGATGACACGCTTGGTGTTGACGGTCTTTCCTGCACCAGATTCTCCACTGTGAACAAAGAATAAAGATCTGAGGACACCAAAAAAACATCACTCTATACATTTAATTGATTAAAAACCACATTTTTACTAATATGCAACATGACTCACGTAATCAGGACAGACTGATTCTCACGATCTGTTGATGACATAAAATGTGAACAAGTGTCAAAGACGGTTTTATCTCAACAAAATGATGCATCTGTTTAGTTAAAGTGTCACAGCTGCGAACAAAATTTCTGTTTTTACGTTTTTTTGCTCTGCTTTTCTTATTGGCTCGAAGTGGGCTGCGGCTCAGTTGGACAAATGTGAAGTCAGCTGACTCTAAATCGATAAAACCAAGGATGTTTTTTTCTAAACTTGAGCTTTGTTTCTTATTAAGTCATGACTATTTATTGTTATGTGGAAATAAAGTTTTATAAAACAGATGAGTTGAAAATTAATATCAAAGATGGACGGAGACAATCTGAGAGGCGGAAGGTGCCAAGGCGGAATCGGGCACAGCAAACACTTTTCCCCCTGTTGCCTGGCTAGGGAGAACTTTGCCTGTGATGTGGATGAAGTCCTCTGGCCTGATAACGCTGAAAGGCATGAAGCTGTGACTGCATGAAAATTAACTTACACTGTGCAATGCAATATGTACACTGTTACAGAGTTGTGAATATTAAAAAAAAAAAAAAAGACACACACTGTCGTCTGCACTTGCAATTACTACTGTTTCCAAAATATAACCGATTGATGTAGAGTGAGACGCCTGTCAGTAGTGTTTTAATTTTGACTGCTGTGTGCATGATGTGAAAACAGTGTTTCATTCTGAGCGCAGATACAACACTTTTGATGTGATTGTTTGATTTTGCCAGAAGAATCAGAAGTTTTGTGAATGTAGTTTTAAAACTGGGTTTTATGTTTGTAGTTTAGAGGAAAAGGTGAGAGGTTTCAAGAAATGTGTTGTGGAAAAACTGCAATTAAAATGTCTGAACCCATCAGTTCAGTTTGAGGCTGTGTAATGTTGGGAGAGGCTAAAAGAACTCTCTTACCTGTAAGCATATTCTGATATGCATTATCAGAGACGGAGAAAATATGTGGCGGGGCCTCCATGCGTTTTTTCCCTCTGTAGGCCGCCACGACCTGAGGGTCGTACACCGGCAGCCACTTGTAGGGGTTCACGGTGACACAGAAGAGCCCAGAGTACGTCTGCAGATTAGAATAAACAATGTGTGAGAATCAGTCAGACAAATAAAGAGGTGAAGATGTCCCTCTCCTCACTCACATAAATCATCCATGCTGCATAACGATCTTTGAGGTTAAACAGCACAGACGGCTCGTTGAGGTGGGTCATCATGGCCATGTCCTCAATCTTATCGTACTTTGGAGGATTCATAGGAAGGCAGTCTTCCTCTTTGACTGCTACAGTCTGGAAAAAAGATGTGAGAAGAGAGAAGAGAAGAGTGAAAAAAAAATACAATTATTAGAGGCAATAAAACATTCATGATGCAGAATATCCAGCATTCAGCAGCGAGAAAAGAAAAGCAAAATAGCACAGAAGAACCTGCTTGAATATAAAAAGTAATAATAAAAGTTAATAAAAAGCTTGTTTCTTTAAACAAACAAAGCAACAAACCAGCTGAGGATTAAAGTCACAAGCTCGTGTTTCTGTGAGTAACACCAAATTTACCACAAACCATTCTTTAGAATACAGGGAGCAGGTACAAGATACAGCCTTTTAAGTTATTTCAGGTAAGGCAGCCACTGGTCCCAGCTCAACTCTCAACATAACTTTATAGCTTTAATGATTCACTTTTTTGCTCAGTGATTCAGGCGTAAGTAGCAAATTAATTTGAAAAGTCTGCATTTCATATGAAGCACGATAAGCGATGCATACAGGAATTACCTCATCAGCTTCAGTCTTTACAGTGGCTTGGCCATTTTCTCTCGTCTGGATGACACCTTTGATGTACAGCTCCTTGGCGTCTGGCACAAAACAGGCGGTTCTGGCATCAAACGGGCGGTTCTGAGCTTCCACTCGCTCCTTCTCAGGTTTACGGAGAAAGACAGCCGCCGGCCCATACTGGGCCATCTCAGCATCACTACTCATGATGATATCTGAGGATAAAAAAAGCAAGAAAGTAAGGGACACTTAGGTGCATCTCATTTAAGATAAATAGAAATAACAAATTGTAT
The DNA here is from genome assembly GCA_029783625.1 of Naso annulatus. Classification (NCBI taxonomy): domain Eukaryota; kingdom Metazoa; phylum Chordata; class Actinopteri; order Acanthuriformes; family Acanthuridae; genus Naso; species Naso annulatus. The sequence continues at coordinate 2,572,256 of JAPZDX010000009.1, read as the reverse complement.
TACTTACTTATTATCTTACTTACCAGGTTTACACACCCCAGCAGAATTGAATCAGAGATTCTCCAGTGCTGCAGGTCTAACAGAAAAAAGAACAAAAAATAAAAGGACAACCAGTGCCAAGCCACCAATGTTGGCAGATGCCAGAAGGGAAAATGACAGATCTTACCAAAGGTCAGTGAATGGCAGGTCTCTGAGTGAACAGCAGCAGCAGGTTGGACTGCTTTTATTAAGATGAACGTGTTGCTGAAGCAAACCGGACACTCCAAACTTGGCAAAGTCACTCCATTCAAATGTCAATCAAGACGCATTATCAATCTCTGCTCGACACTTAAATGTGGGACGGGATCTTCAAGTGGTAATAGGAAGATGTCAGCAGCAGCAGGTGATGATCCTCCAGGACTATTTTTACATGCCTCCCATACTGTCAGCGACTGTCATCAGCTACTGAACGTTAATGTGTTTTCTGCTCAGTGAGACGACATAATTTGTTTAATGCATTATGAAGTCCTCAATCAGTGTATTTAGTTCGATAATGTTGATTTCCAGACAGAAACTGTCGTTTGTGTGTTTACAGGTATAATCATATGTGACCCAGTGTCTCCATGATGCATCTCGACCTTCATGTTCATTCTGGACTCCGGGACCACCTGTTCATTCACCTTCAAGGCACCTTGCTTAGATTAAGAGGATTAAACTCTAGGTAGATGTTGACGTAACATTTCAGGAATCTAAGAAAATGAAATGTTTTACTGTCAATAGACTAGACAGTTAGATCTTTTGTTTCTTTTTTGTAGCTCTAGCAAATTTTAGATTTTTTTTTTATTACACTGCTTCTGCTGAAAAAAGTTAAGAGTCTTTTCTTAAGTCACTTTAATCCAGCTGCTGTATTTGGACTTTGTAGTTTTTTTTTATTTCATTGGTGTCAAATGTTTTGTATACTACATATACAGTCCTTGTAAATCTGTGCACTGGAATGTTAACAGTATAAATAATATTCTGCAATATTTTTGTTATTAAACAATCCTCCCTCTTCACTGAGAGTAAATATCTCTACAGTCCGCCTGGAAACGTTGACAGGGTGCTGGTTTGTGTTTGTCCCCGTCCATCCACTACATGTCGCGTCCTAACAACAACCTGTCAGCTCCTCAAGTACCACCTGTCCTCCTCTTCGTACTCTCTCCTCACTTGGAGGTTACCTTTAGCATTCGTACGTAACCCTCCTCTGTTCAAAGTCACACACGATACACAGTAACTCTAACCGAGCTTCACAGGGATTTCTACAAATGTCACGCACATACCAGCTGCTGCTGATACCTGCCCCACTGACATGAGAGAAAAAGGTGGATTTTCCTTTGGTCCTTTGTAACTAACAGGCTCTGATATAAGGCATTAATGTCAGGCTTGTGTGGCTTCTAATCTCAGCTGTGAGCCAACGCTAATTTTATTTTCACAGTTGAATTGGTGAATGACTGCAGCGTTAATGAGCAGATTTTCATTATCAGCTGAGCTCTTCAGTTTTAGTTAAATAACGGTGGCATCTCAGTGTAAACACTTGAATGAATTATTATTATTTTTTTATTGTTATGATTCTGTCATGTCAGAGAAAATGAAACTGTGTCTACAGATTCAGGATAAAAAGTGACCAGAGATCTTTTTATCTTAATGAAGTCATGCATTTGTTTTGCCAGCGACACAGCTGCTAACATTCCAAAAGTCCAAAACAACATGAAAATAAAATTTTCAACTAAGGTGAAAACAAGTTTGGTTATTTTACTTTAGAAATTTCTGTTAGTTTTTTTTTGTTTTTTTTTTCTGTGCTTTTCTCACTGGCTTGAAGTGGGCAGGGCTTTGATCAATAAATGTGATGTCAGCTGACTGAATTAATAAAACCAAGGACATTTTTCCTCTGAACTTTATTTAACTTAACTTTATCTGTTTCTTATTCATTCATGACTATTTAATGATATAAGGAAATAGTAAAGTTTTATAAAACAAGTTTTTTAGGGGGTTTAAGTTTAGATAGTGTAAAATGACGCAGAATGGCAGCCACTGTGGCCTCATAGCAAATACAGGATATCAGCATATTGACTTTACGGGCAGCGAGGCTCTTTGTTCTTTTGTAAGGGACAACTGTGACACTCTTGATTTAAAGTCCAGTGTTTGTCGGCTAAAAGTACTGAACACTTTCATGTCAAAATACTTAAATTTAGCCTTTGCCGCAGAATTTTAAACACAACTGACACCAAATTTTATACACAAGCAAAAAGAAACGCAGATAAAAAGGCACTTTTATTACAAAAAACTCCCACATTTCCCAAGATGTTTTTCCTCTAGTAAGCGACTATTCTATAAATAATTATATCAGGGTCCCCGGGTAGCTTAGTTGGTATAGCAAGCGCCCAGTGCACAGAGATTGTGTCTTCGCTGCAGTGGACAAGGGTTTGATTCCACCCTGTGCTGCATGTCATACCCTCTGTCTCTCCCCCTTTTCCTGTCCAATCCCTCAGCTGTCCTATCAAATAAAGGCCCAAAAGGACCTCCGCCCCCATATATATATATATATATATATATATATCAGATTTCTTTCACAAATCTCAAATATGCTTTACCTTTTTGGGCGAAAAAGGCTTCTGACAGATTCAGGATATAAAAGGGGGTGAACAAATAAAACAGTTTCTCGTGGGAATTAATTGTCATTTTTTTCTAATCTTTATTAGTTCAAGACTGAACAATAGATGCATAAGCATGTTGTTGTGAACACGTTTCAAGTGTCTGAATGTTTCACAGATCATTTTTTATTGCAGGAAAAGACACCAAAACACCACTATGACACAGTGTGTACACTTTTATTTCATTTGTTATCACTGATTTAATAATTAACTTCTAAAAAACAGCTGTAGATCTGGTGAGTTGCTGCATAGTTTTTCATTTTATCACTGACTACAACCAGGATATTTAAGATCCTTTTTAATATGTGTTAATGATCGGCCTGTCTAAATACATCAAAGATTTATTGATATTATTAACTTTCCATTAAGTTCAGATACGCTTCACAGTACTTGACAGACACAAACTTTCACAGACACTTTTTTCTTTGTCTCAGTAAGAATGAGGTTTTAGTTCAGGTCAGTGCATAAATAACTGCTGTGTCGACACTATTCCTGGAACGAGTTGAGCCGTCACTGTTTACTTTGCTCGGTGTCGACTGATCCCCAGCTTAACGACAAAGAATGGTGACCAGATGCTGCCTATATGCAAGAAACTTTCTTCTGAACATTGTCAAATTTTCCAGTTGAACAGGAATTAAAAGGACACTGGCATGCTCAGTGCGAGTCTGGGTTTTTCACATACTTATAAGGTGCTTGTTGTTGGGAATAAAACATCAAAATGACCAAAAAATAGAAAAAATATATGCTTACCAGTGTGTGGCAGTGGTCTCATTTGGCTGGATCAAGGCACTCTTACAGAGGGGAAGGTAAGTACAATAGGGAAAGAGAAAGAAAACGCCAACACGTTTCAGCCAAGTGGCCTTCATCACCCTGTAGAGACCTCTCTGGCCTTCATCACGGCATAGGCCCCTCAGCTGAAACGAAAGCACTGCCACACACTGCTATGCAGTTTTCCTCTTTCTGGCTAGTTTAAAATTTTCCAACTCTAACTAGTCTGTCTTTCCATAGATGTTTAATAACTTTGTGTTAGTGCTAATTAGCCACCGCTGATGACATGAAGCTCCACAGGGAGTTAGTCTTGGAGACAGAGGTCGATAATTTTTATCCTGAGTGGCGCATAAGTGATGTGCTAATTCTTACTCAAGCTTTATGCCTTGAGGACAAAAGACACAGGATTCCAGAGATAGTTTTAATTTTAGAAGCTTTTAGTAATATCTGTCTGGGTAGCTCTGCTGATGGATCCTCATGTATTTGGCATTTGTCTCCTCTTGCTCTTCTTCTTCCACTTGAACCTCATTTCTTCCTCTTCCTCTTCAAAATGACCGGTCCCAACACATATTATTTATATTATTTCTTTTTACCAGTTGTAGGCCTGCTTAAATGATTGTATGTGTTGCTTTCTTAAAATTGGAGAGCTCCCAAAATTCATTGAAAAAGAAAAGTCAAAATCAAAGCGGAGGGCAACATTTCCCAACATATTTTATTCCCTTGTGTGGGACTGGAATCATGGTTGATACATTTCCCATAATGCAACTCGTCTGCATCTTTCCTTAGGCCCTCCCTGCCTGGTTAATGACTACTTCATACTCATGTTCGTAAACCAAAACTTCAGTTAAAAATTTGTCACCCCCACCCCCAAGGTTACGGGATACAGTAACCCTGATGACATCATCAGGGTTATTTTTAATTGACTCCTTCCAGAACTCTGTAAAATCAGTGGAGTTCCCCTTTAATGGAATCATGTCATTTAATTTAGCATAAAATCAGCTTTTCAATTTATATGACATATTAGCTGATTTGACATTTTTACTGATCAAATAAAGAAAACCCGGTCTAAACAACCTATTTTCAAATTTGGTGATTTAAATTTTGGAGGGCTTCTTTCTTTGTCTGTGGGGAGTATAAACTGTTGGATTAGCTATAAAAATGCAGAAAAATTACATTTTGTAGATACTCAAACCTTTTTTTCAAACTTTGAACTGGTATCTGGTACTGATATAGATTTCTATTCCCCTTTACCAGCAATATCGCGGCTCTTAGCTCGTAATTTATTCAGCTGGGATTCTGCGATGTCGGCTCGTTCCTCCGCCTCCTCCAGCTCATGTTGCACCTTCCGAAACTTCGCCAAGTGCACATTGGTTTGTTCCTCCTGCATGTTACAGAAAACAATATAGAAAGTGAAACTTTAGGTACACATCAAGCTGAAGTCTCACACAATATTTGTGCATTTTGACCCAGGGATTCCACTGGTTGTGTGTTGTGTGTTACAGAACGGCTACGCTGAAGGTTTGCTCCAACCACCACTTGCTGCATTTCGGAGCGCAGCACAGATGGACAGCTGGAGTCACAAGATGATGAGATTTCACCATAATCACAGAATCATGTGTGATTGTGGTTTCTGAAAACCTCTGATCTGTTGACGTCAGGTCTGGCTTAGCACATAATAACATTTTGCTTACGAAGTTTAGTGAAAGATGATCTGGCACCGCATGTTTTAATTTTGTATCTGTGTCTGACTTCCTGTCTCGCTCCATCAGCTCTTTGCTGAATTGCTGCATTGTGCTCTGTCATCTGGCAAAAACAGAAGCCTTATGTATCTTGCCATAGCTGTGACGGTGTAGATACACAACTCAGCGGAGCCAGTGGAAGCACACACACTGACTAGAGTGAAACCTACCAGCTCTGCTGCTGTGGTGGAGAGAAGACGGACCAAACACACATCAGGTGGAATTCAGGGGTTACTCACCGCCTCCTCACACTGCCGCTTATATGCTTTCACTTTCAGCTGAAGTTTGTTCACCAGATCCTGAAGTCTTGCCACATTCTTCTTTTCCTCCTCACCCTAAAACATTTGAAGCACTTCTCTCACTCTCAGTTCTGCATATTTCATATTCAGATTGAAGAAGTTAAATCTCATCTTGTGACGTTCACGGTTATATAACAGGATTTACGTTTTACCTGATAAGTGAGCTCTTTGATTTTTCTCTCATATTTCCGCACACCTTTCATCGCTTCGCCGCTGCGTTTCTGTTCGGCCTCCAGTTCATGTTCCAGGTCACGGACCTTAAAAATATATTTGATTCAGACAACTTTTCATTCTTTTTTCTCCCGTAGACTGATGTTTTTGTCCTTTGCTTCATACCCTGGTTTCCAGTTTCTGAAGCTCTTTCTTGCCTCCTTTCAGAGCCATCTGTTCGGCCTCGTCCAGGCGCTGCTGCAGGTCTTTCACCGTCACCTCCAGGTTTTTCTTCATCCTCTCCAAGTGAGCGCTGGTGTCCTGCTCTTTCTTCAGCTCCTCTGCCATCATGGCAGCCTGTATGCAAATAAGAACTCGCTGTAACATTTAATCTGCCTTTAAGTCCAGCAGCTCCTCTTTAATGTAACTCTCTCCATTAGTTTGGAAAAAGGAGGAAAGCTTACATCCATGATGGCTTTCTTGGCCTTCTCATCTGCGTTCCTCGCCTCCTGGACGGTGTCCTCCATCTCTGACTGCAGCTGAGTTAAATCAGCCTCTATCTTCTTTTTAGTGTTTAGGAGGCTTGTGTTCTGACCACGAGACATTTAAATAGGACACATTAACTAGAAATGTGAGTGTTTTGGATATTTTGAAACAAAATAATAGATGGATGATGATGATGATGGAAGAATGAAACCTGTTTGCTTTTTAAGTGTAATACATAAAGAAAGACTTCTGTAATCAATACATATAATGATTACTAACTGACTAGGTTGAACACCTTAATTCTATGATAAGGAATCTAGATTTGATTCCTCAGTTCAAGATGGTGTGGTGACATCGACGACTGAAGCCAATTCACAATATCAGTATGAACGCCAAACAGGGCACATTTCAGTGGGCAGTAACTGGCTTTATAAAGCCACATCATGACATTACTTCACTTGAGACAACTTTTCTTCTCCTGTCCAATCTTGTCCTGTCTTATCTGTTCGGTACTGTTATGATTTTTCTCGCTTTGTCCTATTTTGCATTATCTGGCAATACCAAACACAACTATTTATTCTGCTTCTTCCTGCCACATCCTGCTCATACAATCCAGTCGTGTGTGTTCTAAATTCTTGTCCTGTTCTACCGTTTTCTTTCCTGTCTCATCCTGTCCTCTCATGTCCTTTATATTGTCAAGTAACCTGGGAGTGCAGCAGCTGAATCCTCTCATTGACGTCGATCAGCTCCTGCTCGGCCAGCTTGCGACTCCTCTCGGATTGCTCGAGTGCCGCCATCATCTCCTCATTCTCGGTCATCATCAGAGTGTTGCGGCGCTCTGTGATAGCGAGTTGTTCCTTTAGGTCCTCCTGACTGTGAAGCGCTTCGTCCAGATGGACCTGGGTGTCCTGGGTCACAAGGCAAAGACTTAAATTAAACATGTTGATCTAATGCTAGTATAACTTCCATGAGTGGTGCATTAGCAAACCTTCAGCTGAGTCTGCAGGTTCCTCAGTTGTTTGGTGGCCTCGGCCGCCTGGCGGTTGGCATGACCCAGCTGGATCTCCATCTCATTCAGATCTCCCTCCATCTTCTTCTTTGTGCGGATGGCATCGTTTCTGCTGCGCGTCTCAGCGTCCAGTGTGTTCTGCAGAGTGTCCACCGTCCTCTGGTGATTTCTCTTGAGCTGGTCGATTTCTTCATCTTTCTCTGCCACCTTTCTGTCCACTTCTGCCTTGATCTGGTTCAGCTCCAGTTGAAGGTGAAGGATTTTGGCCTCCTCATGTTCAAGAGAAGACTACAGAGAAAAGACAAAAGACTTGAGGTTTTGCTTTTTTTAGTGAAAACATCAGCATGACGTCTTTCAAGGACATAATACAACCTCAGCTTCCTCCAGAGCTGCCTGGGTGTCTCTCTTCTCCTGCTCAGCTTGCTTTGCAGCTTTCTCCAGCTCATTGATGGTTTTAGCAGATTCTCCAACTTGCTCAGCGATGTCTGCGATCTCCTCTGAATGAGGAAAGAAAGGTCAGAAACAAACTTAGTAGTACAAACGAAGGATTTTTATCACAACACTTACGCTGAAGGTTTTTATTCTCTCTCTTCATGTTCTCCAGATGATCCAGAGCCTCTTCATATGAGTTTTTCAGTTTAAACAGCTCTGTATTTAGCACTCTAGACTCTCTCTGGGAAACTTCCAGCTCTGACTGACTCTCCTCATATTTCTGTTTCCATTCAGCCAGAATCTAAAAGGGAGGGAAACAGCAAGTGTAATTAATGCAGCCTAAGAAGATGCAGACGAGGACATGTTTTGTGCAGAGAGAGAAATGAAAAAAAGACCACACACCTTGTCAAAGTTCCTCTGTTTCTTGTCCAAGGCAGCACTGGCTGCGTTTGACCTTTCCAGCTCAACCATGAGATCTTCGACCTCTGCCTGCAGCCTCTGCTTGGTTTTCTCCAGAGATGCACTTTTAACATTTGCAGCCTCTGTCATTTCCTCAGACTCCTGCAGCCGCTGGGCCAGCTTCTTCCTGCGAAGCAAAGATAAATTATATTTAAGTGTAAGAGACCCTTCAGTGCTGAGTTGAAAAATATGCTGTGCAGTTCTTACTTTGCCTCCTCGAGCTCTTCAGTACGCTGGATAGCGTCGGTCTCGTATTTGGTTCTCCACTGAGACACGTCGCTGTTGGCCTTGGACAGGCAACGCTGCAGCTCAGCTTTGGCCTCCTGCTCTTCCTCGTACTGCTCTCTGAGCAGCTCGCAGTCATGACGAGCTGATTGCAAACCATGAGCCAGCGCATTTTTTGTCTGAAAAAATGGAAGCATTTTGACTATTTGTGTCTGAATTCAGACTTCTCCAGAAAGATGTAAAACTGCAGTTAAAGGTGCCCAGTAAAAAAAAAGAAGAAGACTGCTAACTAGTTTACAGACATGTAAAAAACTGCACAAACTTTGCAAAGTGTTTTTGAAACCCATGCAGCAGATGTGTTACACCTCCTCAAGGATACACACATTAAATTTTATTGATGATAAATAATTGTTTGTTCTACAGTCAGAAAATAGTGAAAATTGCCTTTACAATTATGTGAAATGAAAATTTGATTTTTTTGTTGTTGTTGTCTGACATACAATCCAAAACTTAAAGTTCTAACTGTAGCATCACATTACACAAACAAAAGCTGAAAAGCTTTTGAGATGCTACAGATGCTTGAAACTTCGACCGTTTCATAAATTATCAACAAAGCCAACTAATTTTCTGCTGACTGACAAATCAATAAAGTAACTCAGCATAATAGAAACACATTGTTTGTTTGTGTGTTTATGAGGAAAATCCACAGGGCACCTTTAAGATGGCTGAAACTAACAATGTTTACAATTATTGATTAATCTGCCAATAAATTTCTCAATAAATAATTTTTCAAATAAAATGTAAGATAATTGTGAAAAATGCCCTGTAACGTTCCTCTTACACCCAATAAATTAAATTTGAAACAACAATAAGCATTTATTCTAAGAAGTTTGTCTATCTCGCCCTTTTTTTAAAACTTTTTATGTCACACATAACGAACTGTGTACAATTTTCAAACATAAACACACTAATATAAATAAATAAAAATAAATTACTTGTTGCCATTTCAAACTCTTGCTTTGGACAGTTCCTCAGTTTGAGTTAAAATCATTATTAAGGCATTAACAAAAACACCCTTCAGACCTTAATTTCTTCTTCCAAAAGTCTCTTTAACTCTTCGATCTGATGACTCCCAGCAGATTTCGCTCTGTTTAACTGGGACAGGGTGATTTCTTTCTCCTCCAGCAGACGTGTAAGTTCACCTATAAAAGACACAAACTAACTTATTTCTTAAAGTCAGTCCCTCTTTTGTATCTATTTAATAATTTTACTTTCAGAATTCTACCATTTTCTGTCTGTAGACGAGCGCTCAGTGTTGTGTAATCACTCAGAGACCTCTGGGCTTCATCGGCTTTGGTCTTGTATTCATTCATTTGGTCCTCGAGACTCCTGCACAGTTTCTCCAGATTAGCCTGAAATAGAGCATTGGTTTTCATGAAATATATAAATGGATTGTGAGAAGAGAATAATTTAATATGCTGCAAATGCTCTCTCACCTTGTTTTTCAGAACACTCTCCATGTTGCTTGCCATGTCATCGATTTCCATCTTAAGCTCGCTTTTCTCTTTCTCCAGTTTCTGCTTCACTCTCTGAATGTTGTCAATCTGTTCACTGAGTTCAGCGACGCTGTCGGCCTGTTTCTTGCGTAAAGTTGCAGCGATGGACTCGTGCTGCAGGGTTGACTCTTCCAGATCTCGGCGCAGCCTCTGAAACTCTGCCTCGCGCTTCTTGTTCAGCTCAGCCTGAGCGGCGGTGGCTCCTCCGGCCTCCTCCAGCCTCTCGCTGATCTCCTCCAGCTCTCGAGACAGATCACACCGCTGCTTCTCCACTTTGGCTCGAGCCGAGCGCTCGGCCTCAATTTCCTCTTCGAGCTCTTCAATGCGAGCCTGCAGTGAAATTGTTTTAAATTGGGTTCTTATAGGAGAAAATGTATTTAAATAGGCCAACTGTTGTTACAAACCATACCTGAAGCTCTTTAATCATCTTTTGTAGTTGAGTGCCAAGGGCTTGCTCGTCCTCAATTTTGCCTTGCAGGTGGCTGATTTCAAAGTCCTTTCTAAAAACAAGAATTTATTTTCCTTTATCAGCACAGAAAACATGCACTCTCAAACATGCACTCTCAAAAGTCATTTTTAATTGCACAGTTTTTACAGCCAGTTCAAAATGAAGGGTTTTTCGGCATTTTATCACAAAGAATTAGTCCAACATTTTGGGGAATAAATGCTTATTGAATACCTACTGAGTATTAAATGAGAGGATTGATGTACCACTCTCATGTCTGTCCAGTCAATCTGTAACTGCAGTCAGCAGCCATTTGCCTTAGCTTAGCTTAGCTTAGCTAAAAGACTGGGGATGGTGGGGAACAGCTAACCTGGCTCTGTCCAAAGGTGACAAAATCTAATTTGTTTAATCTTTTTAAAAACCAAAGTGTAAAAACAGCAAATTGCCCTTTTAGAGGGGTCATTTGCCAGACTACTGAAGTCAACTGTCATGACCACAGAGTTGCCAGGCAACCGCCAAAAAAATCTGAAAGAAACAATCTAGCTCACAATCCCCCTACGAAATGCAGGGGCCAGCTGCACCTCCTGCGTCAGGCTTATTTACATCCAGTCTAGTGAGAAATACTTACATCAGTTGCATCTAAAAGCTGCAGGGCAAATTAAGCTGCAGAGAGCAGGCGACCTGTTATATGCTAAGCCAAGCTAGCTGGCTGCTGGCCATGGACTCATATTTACTGTACAGACATGAATGCTATTAATTACTGTTGAGTACAAAGCTTGTGTACTTTTTGGTACTAAATAACCAAACTAAAACTTGCTTTTTCAGTCTCTCCTCCATTTGCTGCCGTTCATTCTCCAGGTCCATGATGGTTTCCTGGGACAGCTTCAGATCCCCCTCCAGTTTTCTTCTGGATCTCTCCAAGTCTGCACGCACCTTCTTCTCCTGCTCCAGGGAGCCCTCCAGCTGCAAGACATGGTCATGTCAACCAAGAGCACCAGACCAGGATAATGACACGAACTGTCTTGATGAACCATTTCTAAGATTATTATTTTGTTGTTCCACACGTACATCATCAACCTGTTGCTCCAACTTGACTTTTATCTTCACCAGAGAGTTTGCTTTATCTTCCTCAGCCTGGAGGTCGTCTAACGTCTGCTGGTGCACCTCCTGCAAAGCTTTGGTCTCCTTTGAAGACTTCATCAGATTTTCCTCAAGAGTAGAAAGCTCCTCTACTAAATTCTTAACCTGAAGAGAGAGACATTTTTATCAGTGTATTCATATACTTAAACCGCAATGAGAATTGCCATGATGAAATTCATCACAAAAACCTTGTTTTCTGTGGCATATTTCTCTTTTTCCACTTTGGTGATGGTGAGCTCCAGGTCGTCGATGTCTCTCTTGAGCTCCGAACATTCATCTTCTAGCTTCCTCTTCTTAGCAGTAATTTCGGCATTGATCTCCTCCTCTTCCTCTATCCGCTCAGAGAATTCTTTGACTTTGGCCTCCAGGTGGATCTTGCTCTTAATCAAACCTTCACATCTCTCCTCAGCATCGCACAGGTTCTCCCTCTCCTTCAGAGCAGGAACACAATAGTACGCCGTTTAAGTGCAGCAAAAGCCTTATTTTTATCTTATTTTTCTTACACCATCACCTGTATTAGTAGTTTCATAAATTCCATACAGTTATTTTTAGTAGTCATCTGCACATTTGGACATATTGTGTGACTGTATGTGATCTGTTCAAACTTATCTTGAAAACCAGATTTTTTAAAAGTCTTTTTCTCATCTTTTTGATTTCACAACTCCTGCCGGCTCATCTTATATTCTGTTTTCACTTTGTTGAATTTTGCTCTGCTGTGCTCAGTTTCCCTGCAGGAATTAATGGCACTCCCTTTTATCTAATGTTACTATTGATTGTGTAGTTGCTGAATTTCAGAAAAAAAAACAAAACAAAACCTTTTCTCTCTAATCTCCTTATTCGATAGAATGAAATCAATACAAACAGACCACTTTGTTCTACATACTGCTTGGATTTGAAGGTAAAGGTCGTTTTTCTCCTGGACGAGCATGACCATTTTCTCCTCCAGCTCCTTCCTCCTGGCCTCCGACTTTGCAAACTCCTCTTTGAGTCGTGCGTACTCCTCTTTTATGGTCTGCATCTCCTTCTCGGCTTCAGCACTTCGTAACAGAGGCTTTATCTTGAAGAAAAGCCTCATCCAAGGCCAGTTCTTCACATTCATGAATGAGCGGATGTTGTACTGGATGATGAAAATGGACTCTCTATAGTAAATCAATAAAGACCGTGTATAAGAATCTAATGTGATGAAGGCCTTTTACAAAGCTAACTACAAACATTTTCACTTGCTACAATGCCTGAGTGTAGTGAAGATAAAGAAAAGAAAAATAAGTATTTTAGAGATTTAAACAGAACATATTTAAGACATGTGACCTTAAAAAATACACCACCACTAAGACTCTACGGCCATGTTAGCAGTTCCTCTGTATGAAGGTGCAGCAATGCTTTCAGCTAAATTCTAACATCAGCATGCTTACATGCTCATAATGAAGATTCTTAACATTAAAATGTGAAGACTTTTACTGTTTCCCATTTTATGCATCTTAGCCTGACATGGTAGCGTGTAATACTGCATGCTAATACTTAGCAAGAAAACATAGAGTGCAGCAGTAGTTTTGAAGGTATACAGTCATAAACTAGACTCACAAATTAAAATTTTGAGAAGCTGTTGATGCTTAAAGAGAAGTAATATTCATCCTTAAAACATGACTGTTTGCACAAAATGCCACTGGAATCTGAGTGATATTTGTTAAAACATTCAGTCTGGACCAAAGTGGTGGACAGAACCCTTAGGCTTTGTTGCTTGCGTGCTTAAAAATGCATATTTTATGGGAAGTTTGGATACAAGCTATTAAGTTAAGACAGGTCTAACTTCTCCTGTGCTTTCCATTAAACGAAAGCTGCAGGCAAACGAGAGAAATGGATTTGTCAGAGACCTCTTCTTCATCATCTCTTTGAGCCTCAACCTGGTGACGTATCCTCTGGCCACAGCCTGGATACGAGTCATCAGCACAGCCAGTCGTTCATCTCTCATCTCCTCCAGGAGACCCAGGAGGCCGGCTTTGAAAAACACCTGTGAAGGTATAACATGTGAATGCAGGTGAGGTTAACATAACCTGGACTGCTTTGGGCAGACTCCACAATATTTTCTGATTATTTCAGAATGAAGTAGATACTAAATACTATTAGATGAAAATATATGATGGGAATTTAGAACAGTTCAGAGTGATCAAAACATCGTAGCAGCTGATACACAGAGGACAATCTCTTGAGTCAGTGGGTCCTATAGTAAATTAATAAATCTAAATACTTTGCGTGCCATGTTACAGAATGATTAGATCTGTAATGTCACAGTATGTTTTTTCTGTTCTACTCTAAGCAGCTGAAAAAAATATCTGTTGCTGTCTGATGTTTCAGAAACTGTAGCCTTAATGAGTGCACATATAGAAGCAAACGCTGTGATTTTTTTTTTTTTTTAAGATACCTTTGTGTACCCAAATCTGTACTGGGCGTGGTCCACATCGATGGAGGAGAGCAGCTTCTCTGACGCCTTCTTGCTGTCGATAAACTGGCCTTCAGGGATCGCACTGGCATTCAGAATCCTGTATCTGTCTCAGAGAGAGTTAAAGGTCAAATTTGGGTAAATTTCAGGGTATTTTTGTGTTTGTGTGTGTTAGGGTTAGGGTTAGGGTTGTGTCACCTTTGTCTGAAATCTCCATAGAGGATCCTGCTTGGGAATCCTTTCCTGCAGATCCTGATTCCCTCCAGCACGCCGTTACAGCGCAGCTGATGAAGGACCAGATGATGATCCATCGACCCTACAGAGAAAAATAGTTCAACATTTTGGGAAATAGATGAATCGCTGTCTCACAGAGCTTTATAATGAAAGCTGACACATCCTCATGTGTGCAAGGTAAATATATACTTGGAGGCAGCAACTGATTAGGTAAGCATAAAGATTAGAAACATGTGAAAATAACCAACCTGGCTAATTAACAAACATACAAAAATGTTCCTACTTGTAATCTAAATCTCACTGAACAATGTACTATATCTTATTTGTTTCACATAAAAATATGAAAAGGTTAATAATATGCAAGAGTGGTATCAATCTCCTTGTTTTTCTCTTAAAACTTTATAAAACTTATTTTTGTTTCTTCTTACCTGGTGTCTTGGTTTCATTGGGGATGATACATCTGACAAAGTGTGGATGTGTGGACCTGAGGTTGGCCATCAGTTTATTCAGGTTTTCCTGGAAACAATACACAAATTAGTGTTTCTTAATATCCAACTAGTCTTAAACTTTTTAGAACAGATCAGTGTAAGTTACATATCTGCCAGGAAGTGGGACTAATGACAGACATTTTTTAGGTTAGAAGACAAATACATAATTGTCCAGAGTTCTGCTTTGTGTGTTTCATTTAGTGTCAAATAATGCAGCACAATGTTGCATTACTAAGTTTGTATTTCTGTTTTTATCCTCCAGTCCATTGCTGTGCATGTCTTGCATTACGTGCCTCTGTAGTACACATTGTAAATAGTATTAGATAATGTATAATGATGTCCTGTGTGATATATATATATATATATTTTTATCTCTCTGTTTTTAGGGTGTCTTTGTTATATCAGTTCAAGGAGAGCAGATTCCAAATAATAACAATGACAGCAATATTTATTAATGTGCAATGTCCCTGTTATATATATCAACAATGAAAGAGTAAATTAGAAATGGA
>JAPZDX010000009.1:2517335-2531593 GCA_029783625.1 Naso annulatus | reverse complement strand
ATGGCTCTGCAGAGTTTGTTTGGGGAGGACCAGCTTGAGCGGAGGGACAGACAGATACTGAAAGTCGGGGAGCTCTGGAAATGAGAACTGAAGGCAGCCAGGAGCTTCTGTACAAATAAACACCTTGAGTAACAACAGATTGTGCTCTGATGCAGAGCCCTTTACGGCGGGAGAGGAGCTCACAGTTTATTTTTTGTAATTTTATAATTAAAAAGAGGATTTATCTCCTCTGTAGCCTGTCTGCAGCAGTGAGCTGTGGAGTGTGAACCTGCACAGTTATTAGTCTCTGTTTGTTGATGCTCGCTGGAGAGGAAATGTAGTTTTACTTTGTACAGAGAGAAGAGGGGCAAAGAAAAAGACTGAAAGGAAATAGATGAAAGAACTGAAGTCTGAGTTCAGTCAGAGGCTGAACTTACAGCGTGTAAATGCAGACACTCTCTCTACCTGCTGTTCACGAGCTTACCGTTAATGTAGTTTATTGTGGCTGTTTGGGGCGAATCAAAACAAAAGATCAGACAGTCAAACCCACAAAAGTAACACCTTTTAAAATGTGCTTTTTATTTTAGGGTGATGATGTCATAAAACATGACAACAGATATTTGGTATAGTCCAAATAGGAACCGTGGTTGCTACATTTAGATATTTTGCTTGTTTCTGTGTCTCTAACATCACACACGCCTTTGGTTTCCTCTCAGAGAGAGGCTGAGAACACACAGTATCGAGTCATCGGGAAAGTTGAAGATCTCCCCGGAGCAGCACTGGGATTTCACTGCCGAGGATCTCAAAGATTTGGGCGAGATTGGCCGCGGCGCTTACGGCTCCGTCAATAAGATGGTGCACAAGCCGAGTAACCAGATCATGGCGGTGAAGGTGATTTACCTCCGAGACACACAGATCGAAGACTTCGTGTTAACTTCATGTCTTTGCTGTAAAGGTGCGTTGTGTTTCCTTCACAGAGAATCCGGTCAACGGTCGATGAGAAGGAGCAGAAGCAGCTGCTGATGGATCTGGACGTGGTCATGAGGAGTAGTGACTGTCCCTACATCGTGCAGTTTTACGGTGCTCTGTTCAGAGAGGTGAAGCTAGCTCACATTTTAGCGTCTGATTCATTCAGTGATGTGTTCGACCTCAGTTTCTCATGTCTGAATCTCTTGTGTTTCAGGGTGACTGTTGGATTTGTATGGAACTTATGGCTACCTCGTTAGACAAATTTTACAAATTTGTATATTGCTCGTTAGACGACGTGATTCCAGAAGAAATATTAGGAAAAATAACATTAGCTGTAAGTTTCCGTGACGATCGTGTCCCACTTTACAAAATATAAACGGGCCTCGTTTTCCACTCCTGCAGCTCAATCCTCTCTGTGTTTCTTACAGACTGTGAAGGCACTTAACCACTTAAAAGAAAACTTGAAAATAATCCACAGAGGTAAGAAAACACCAGCAAGTTGCTGATCTCATTGTGCGCCTTCAGACGCCTTTCATCACTCGTTTCTCTTCGCTCTCTCTCAGACATTAAGCCGTCAAACATCCTCCTGGACAGGAACGGCAACATAAAGCTGTGTGACTTTGGCATCAGTGGTCAGCTGGTCGACTCCATTGCCAAAACCAGAGATGCAGGCTGCAGACCTTACATGGCTGTAAGTAAAACTGAGCTTGTGGTGACCTGAACGCCCACAACAGGTTTTTGAAAAATGGGAACTGGGAGGATGTGACAGTGTTTTAGATAAAGGTAAACAGAAGGGACTTTGCCCATGAGTCTCAACAGTCAAAGTCCGAAGTTCCACCTTCTGTATCCCATAATTCAGTGAAACAAGATTGGGGTATGAACGAGGGCAGCCGCTGACTCAAGAACAGCAGGTATATTTTATGTGTCTGTCTGTGTGCGTGGATAACATAATTTCTGATGAATCACTGCAGGTGGTTTAAATGCTGCTGACGAACATTGCTGGGTGACTTGGCCTTGACTCAGACCTGTTAGAGAAAAGACGCCAAGTTGCGTTCGACCTTAAAAGGTGCAGTCAGTGGTTGTAACTCTCGTTATAAATTGATTTTTTTGTTTTGTTTTGAAGCCTTTGTGCCGGTGATAGCCATCGCTGTAGGCATTCTGCTTTCAGGTCGTCTCTCCATCTGTTGTTCTGTAGGTCTCATTCTTGTAAACACGACATCACAAGAACACTCATCCACTTTGACTCAAGGACGAACTGATTAGATTTTTTATGGTCAAAGGTTAATATGACCTCACCGTGAGTTTGGCCATAACTCGGAAATTCAAGCACTAATTTTGACAGATTTTCACACAAATCTCTAAAAAATAGAAAATATTGAAGTGAAGACATTTTACATCCCAAAGGTCAAAGGACATTTTCACTGACATCATAATGTGCTGCAGAAATACTTTTCTCTCCATAACTGAAGCCTCAGAACTCAGAAACAGAAGGAGAGATTGTGACCATATTTAACTTGTGGTCCGATACAGAACTGATGACGCTAATTTTGGGTTTTCACCTCGAAATGGTTTGGATCTTGAACGTGTGTGATAATCCATGTTTTAGAATTTATAGCTTCTCTGCAGCTGCATCCATAAAGCATTTCCGTTTATAACAAGCTCATTGATTTTACTGATATCTGGCTTCAGT
The DNA here is from genome assembly GCA_029783625.1 of Naso annulatus. NCBI lineage: Eukaryota > Metazoa > Chordata > Actinopteri > Acanthuriformes > Acanthuridae > Naso > Naso annulatus. The sequence goes on along the minus strand of JAPZDX010000009.1, from coordinate 2,528,955 downwards.
TGATTGTTGTTGCACCACGTGGTGAAGCTCTCTATCAGTATAAAATAGTCTTTAAGGTAAGACTACTTTTTCTTCCTGGGAATCAGGTGATTTCTGCAGAGCGCTTTACATTTTAGATGTGGAATGATCAGCAGATTTGCACATTAAAATATTTAAATGATCAAACGATTGTCACTGACTCTGCTGCTCGTCAGTGAGAGTGTGTTTTCAGTGACCAGGCACTGTGTGTGTTGCGTGTATTAACCGAAGTGCGCAGATCTTTGGCAGATCAGACAGGTGATCTCATCACGTCGTCATCACTCCAGGTTATTTTCTGTTGGGGGGTTACGTCAGCTTGGGGCACCTCCCCCTTCCTCCTCACGGCCCCTCTGCTCTCTCCATGGCAGTTTCCATTCTAAATTTGGTGAGGCACTATCAAGACACACACACACACACACTCACGCTGCTCTCTGAAAGGCCCAGGCAGGAGCTTCATTCATGACAGTTTGAACGGAGTCACGCAGGAACTTCCCACGGCTGTGAGCTCACTCTGCAGGAATCTCAGCTCCAGTTTCTGGTTTCCAGCTGGCAGACGCTCCAGCTGTTTGATCACTGCTGCTGGTTACAGCAGGCTAAATAATGACAGAGACAAACTGGCCTCAGTACAGCTGGGAGTTTGACTTATTGTGTGGATATGAAGCTGTGAGAGAGTTCAGACAGCATGTGTTTAACCATAATAATAATAAAAAACCCTAATGTATTCAGTTAATGATGTTGAGAGAAAAGATGCAAATTGTCGCATTAGAGACACTGGAATTCACAAATGTTTGACATTTTTATTCCATAAATGACTTAAAATAAATCATTAAAATAGTTGTTTAATTGTTTCTCCTCTAATCCAGTTAATATGTTTAACAGTTTATTTGCTGTGATCGAGTGCAGACTAAACACTTCCAGTCTTGGCAGATGTGAGCTGCTCGATGCAGCAGTCAGCTGCTGTTCCACGAAGCCCATCAGTGCCGCAGCACAGACTGTCCCACTCTGCTGGGTGACATCAGCATCTAAATCAGGCCTGTAAATGGGCCAACGAGGTGCTTCCTTCTCTCTGCACAGCAGCAGGAGACTTCTGCAGCATTCGACACACCTCATTACCGCGTCTGTTGTGTGGGCTGAGGCGAGCTGAGGAGGAGGCCGTGAATGACAGAATAGGCGAGCAGTCTTGTGAGGCATGCAGAGCCATGCTGCAGTCCTGAGAGGCAGGACTGAGAAAACATCTTGCTGCTGGTGTCTGAGCTGCAGAGCCGATGGCGTGTGGTTGTGCAGGTGGAAACATGCCCAGAGGTGATGAGCTGCTCTGGTATTCTGTGGAGTGGTTTGTTTTGGTCCCGTTTGTTTCTTTTCTTATCACGCAAAAACATTTAAGGTACCTACACTGACATATTTAACACCTCTTACCTCAAAAAAATCTCACTCCTGATAAGAACCTTTGTGGTTGTTACGTGTGTGAATTTCCTACTGGTGTGCAAATGAGGTTTTCTTTCCGTTAATGCTGAGAAAAGATTTGAAGCGTCAGGGCTTTAAACTCATCACGCACAGTGACACCTGGTGGTTTGCAAAACTTCAAGCAGCCCTTCAAGACTTTTCCTGCAAAAATCTTCTTACTCTGAATCTGATTCAGCAACACTTCTGAATCATTTGGGTCAGGGGCAAGAAAGGGCTGCGAGTTGTTGAATGCTCTAAAAACACCTGTTTGGAACATTTCTCAGGTAAACAGATGATAGCATTGTGACTGGGTGTGAAAGGATCCTCCTCAGAAAGCTCAGGCGTTGACAAACAAGCGAACACGAGTGTATAAAGGGTGTTACTCGATTAGCTCAGGAACACTTTGTGAAACTGTCGTCAGTAAACAGTTTGTTTGCAAATGAACTCATTCTGTTTTTGTTCACTGTGTCCCAACTTGTTTGGAATCTGTGTTGTATTTCTTTGTGTGGTCTGATGACGTGATGAGTCACAATAAAAATTTAATTAGACATTTCTTTTGTGCATGTTCTTTTTTTCAGGGTATCCGAAACGTTCATTTTATCTTTCTTTAAAATCCAGTCTGGATTTTTTAACTGTTTTGACCTTAATTTTAATCTGTTCTCTGTTTTGTTTTTAGCCAGAGCGAATAGACCCGAGCGCATCCAGGCAAGGCTATGACGTCCGCTCAGATGTTTGGAGTTTGGGAATCACACTGGTGAGTCCTAACTTGGCAATTACATGCAGTTTTCCCACCAAAATTAGCAGGTCTACACAAGTTTTTTGACAAGTGGAAAAGGATTAATAGGGGAAAAAAAGGAATAAAATTGGCAGATTTCAGGCTCTAAGTGCTGCTGTCTGAGGTGGGTCACAAACTCAGATATTCATAAAACTTTGTGTCCTTAAAGAAGGATGCAAAATGGTTCAAATGTGTAAGTGAAAGTTAATAAAAACAAAGTTTCTAAAATAGTTTGACTTTTGTGTTTATGTTTGATATGTTAGATTTTTTTGTGCCCCCTAATTTATTTTTATTTCCAATGTTATTTCCTGCCTGATTGTAGCATCAGAACTTCAGTCTGCCTTCATTCTGTTCTGTGTGTATTGTGTATTTCAGTACGAGCTGGCCACAGGACGGTTTCCCTACCCGAAGTGGAACAGTGTGTTTGACCAGTTGACCCAGGTGGTGAGAGGAGACCCACCACAACTCAGCAACTCAGAGGAGAGGCGCTTCTCTCCCAAATTCATCTCCTTTGTCAACGTGTGGTAAGCAAACACAGCTGTGAATGTGTTCTGCAGCGATATGCCACAGCTGTAAACACAGAGGATTATTTTTCTTGTTCAGATGATGTTTTAATGTTCTGAAATTAAACCTGAGGGATGTCTTTTGTAATAGAGGGTTAGAGACTACAGCTGCTGCCTGCTCTTTTGTTCCCCCTCGTGGACAAATGGCTGAACTGCATCCATCTTCTTTGTAACACTCTGTATTTTTCATCCTTTCTCAGCCTTACAAAGGATGAGTCAAAAAGGCCAAAGTACAAAGAGCTACTGGTGAGTTCAGACTGAAGGTTACTGACCTGCAGTTGTTTAATGTTCTGTTTTTCTGTCTTATTTTGAAGGAGTCTGTATTGATATATAAATTTTCTCTTTTGACTCCAGAAAGATCCGTTCATCCAGATGTACGAGGAGCGCTCGGTCGATGTCGCTGGTTACGTCTGCAGGTTGCTGGATCAGATGCCGGCATCTCCCAGCTCTCCCATGTACATGGACTGATAGCAGGACAACACAGTAATAAATATACACCAGTCTGCATCAATAAAGATATAAAAAAGACCACAAAGTAATAAAACAAATCCTTGTGTAAATTAGCTTGGTCCCCGTATTGCAGTGTTAAAGAGAATTGTAAAGCCTAAAAAAAAAAAAAAACACCATTTGCAGTAAAAATGGTGTCATTCAGTCATGTCTGTATAATATATCAACGTTAAAACACTTCTGTTTCTCTCTTGTGCACAAACACACACAGACGCACAATCATGTAAGTATAATAGCAGCCGAATCAACCAATCATGGTCTTCACATCTCAGTGGTTAGTTCAGTGATTTCAGTAAAGAAAAAGATAAACAATAACCTGGAACTTGTATTTATAAAAGCAAAATCATGTGGAGATTTGATTTGGAGATTCTTCAGCATACTGGAATCATGCTCTTTGTGAATTGTCCCACCTCTTACATGTACGTTAAAAAAGCATCGTGTTTCGTATCTTAATGGAACTTTGCTTCTCTGGGCATAAAAGCAGTTTTAAAAGTGTTGGTGGTCAGAATCATGTTAGACCTGCAGTTCCAGTAAGTGCTGAGAGTCTGCGGTCCTCACTTTGCAAAGGACTATATGCTGATATATGAATAAAGACAGAGAAAGAGGAGTGTGTTACGTCTCTTTTCTGAATTGGGTTTGATTTCTGTGTATTCTGAATAAGAAGATAAAAGACAGAGGGTTTGCAGCCGCTTAAGGCCATACATAAGAACAGATAACCAGAGAAAGCTGGAAATTAATTGGATGTTCATTAAATAAAAGTTCTTCCAGATCACATTCAAGTGCAAGTAATATCATCTAATGTGATAAAGAAATTACAGAGAATGCTAAGTCAAAGGTTCAGTGCGTTAAATGTGATCTGTTTTTTTAATAAATCTGTCTAGACTTTACAGTTACCTCTGTGAGAGAAGAGGCAGTTCACATTTTTATCTGTGCATGCTCCCAAAAACTTCATTTCAAACCAGAAATGTCTTCATCAGCCAGACATCTATCAGAAGTTAAAACAAACTGGCTATGCAATGCAGGAAAACAGACTCACATTGTTTGTTTTGAAATAGATTGGGAGGTATGGAGGAGATAATAAAAATATATCTTATTTTGATTAATTTATATTAGTAGAGATAGTTTGTGTTTTCCTCTCTGTACATTTGAAAAATGTGTATTTCTTTTCTGCTCAAGCTACAGTCCATTTCAAGACATCTGCTGCATAAGGGCATCTCCCAGTCTAGAGAAAGAGCTGTCAGTTTAATCTGTATAAAAGTGTTTTACATCATTTTGTTCATTTAGATTTATACTATCACAGTATTTATACGCTAATAAGTAACGAGCATGTTTTTCCGGTTCATTTTATAGTTCAAATTTTGTTTAAGAGCTAAATATTCGTACAATTACTTTGGGGGTGGTTTATTTTGTAGTAGTCGTCGTGAAACCACGCCCCTTTTTCAAGACGCCGCTGTGATTGGTCCACAGGTCGCTAAAATATTCTATGCATCAATGAGCGATAAGGTTTGTAAACGTCATCACTAGATGCCGGAAGAAGAGTCACATGTGTCAACCAACCTCTACGGTCCGGCTCAAAGTACATCCAGCTATTTTTAGGTAATAAGTTCTTCAAAAGGCGGCTGGATATGTATGAACGACCGTTAATCGAACGTTTTTAAATGTTATAAACCTGCGCTGGTCTTTAAATTATTGGGTGTCGTATTTATTATGAATACGGTCCATCTGAAGCTCAGGTCGTTCTCATTCCTGCTCGCTAAAGGCAGATTTCTCTCTGCTGCTTCTCCAGCTGCCGCACGCTGTGATTTTTGTTTCCATCGGACTGTTTTCCAGTTTTTCCGAGCAATGTCGACCAATAATAACCCGGAGACGAGACACCTGCTGGGTGTGAAGAAAGCCCAGCAGAAGGAGCTGCTGCGGCGGGTGAAAACCAAAGAGAAGCGGAGCAAACGAGAGGACATTCACGGACCGTCCACCGTGTACGTGCAGGTGGTCGGTGCCGGGAGCAGAGATAATGCTGCGTCACTGTACGTCTTCTCCGAGTTCAACAGGTAAATTCTACAAAAATATGAGTTTCCGTTGCAAGAGCTTTTACTTTGAAACCAGGACAGTCTGTCGCCAGACTCTCACACAAATATGAGGTAGGCCTACATGATGTTTAAGGTTAATATAAAGTACTGACTTCTGAGCAAAATATGGCGTAAATTGGCATTATTATGAAATTATTTGTAAAAGACCAATATTTTGTTTCCCTAAAGAGCAACTCAACAAGATCTTGTTTTTTGCTGACCTCTAGTGGTTTAGCTTCAGGGTGTGTCAGCATAGCCTGGTGAACCAGACCCAAGTTTGGCTGTGCCAGGCTAGTGCAAGCAGGCTGTGATAAGGTCATAGGGCGTGGTCACAGCTGCAGCAAAATGTACTTCTTACTCGCAAAAGTGCACAGCTATGAAGTAGGCTGATGGTCAAAGGAACAAATTTAAAGTTAAGTGGTAAAAATGTATGGAGCAGAGGCTGAGAAATCCTGAGTTTGGGCTCAGCAACAAGACCGCTGTGTCCTGCACTTCATAATGTGCAACAATATCATGTTTTTATGTTGAATACCAACATTTTTCAACCTCTGCATGCCCAGTTTGTTACACAGGCTTTCTGGTAAAAAATGTAAAGTGTAGCCCAGCCTAAGAAAACTCTGGAGACATCATTTGGGTTTCATAAAAGACAATCAAAAGCTCTGCCAAAGTGATAATAGAGCACCTGCTAAGTAAACTGAACTGATGAAATTGATGAATTACACATATGAAAAGTAAGTCTACTTCTATTGTGTATTATGAAAAAAACAATATGAAGGAAGCTCCAGTAACAATCAGACAGTAACATGTTCATGAGGTCAGGCAGCTGCTGATATGAACATCTTCAAGCATCCTCTCCTCTCTGCTGCAGATATCTGTTCAACTGTGGCGAAGGAACACAGAGACTCATGCAGGAACACAAGTAAGCTGGCGTGAACATCTCACTGTGCGCACATTAATATCACTGAGTCATTCTGATGATCAAAGACAGGGAGAATTAATGTTCCTGTGTTTTCCTCTGACAGGCTGAAAGCGACACAGCTGGACAACATTTTCTTGACCAGACTCAGCTGGCAGAATGTGGGAGGTTTATCAGGTCGGTGACGTCTGTTGGATAAATTATATGATTCATGTTGCTGACTGCAGTGGGTCATAGTAAGACGCTCTTTATTAACTCTGTATTGAAAGTTTGTTTATAGCAAAAACAGCCATAAACAGTATTTTTATTTAAAATGGTGTAAGGTGCGTAAACTGCAGAAAATACAACTAAATCTGCAGCTCCCTTCAGCTTTATGAAGATTTAAAATGATTTCGATTCATTTTTGTTTCAGCCAAAAACTTTACCGTTTGGTTCATTCTTACAGCCCTCATGTTGTGTGTTTTTAAAGAAAAAACTTTAAAGCGCCTCTGCTCGGTGCCTGCTCTGCAGCAAGCGGCAGACAGACACAGAGACGAGCTGGTGAATTAGCGGAGCCCTCTGCAGCTGCTGCTGCTGATTTTTGTCACCGATGTTGTTTGTTATGTTTGAGATTGAAGATGTTTTATTTTTAATGCAGCATTGTTTCCTCTGCAGGGATGATATTAACCTTGAAGGACACCGGTGTCCCAGAGTGTGTCCTCTCTGGACCTCCACAGCTGGTGAGACACTCCATCGTGTGCAGGTTAAACATCAGTGCAGCAGCTGTAATGCAACATTTATTCACTTAACTTCTGCGTTTTTTAATTAAAGGAGAACTATCTGAATGCCATCAAGTTATTTTCTGGACCGCTGGAAGGCATCGAACTGTGTATGTAGAATCTACTGAGCTGAGTTACAGAGTTAATTTTGTGCGTCATGTCTGATAATGACAGTATTATTCTCTTCTAGCGGTTCGACCGTACACTGCAGAGGCGTATTCGGACAATACAATGACAGTTTATCAAGTGCCAATATTTGGTGAGTTCAGACACTTATTTATCGGCGTCTTTCTTGTTTTGTTTTTTTCATTTACCTTCAGTGACCCTTTCTGTCTTCACTTTTCAGCCCAGTTACAGGGTGACGGCAGAAAACTCTCACCCAAGTCAGGCAGGAGCAGCGCCTCTGGCAGTCCTCGCTCTCCCACGAGAGACGACTCTCACAGTTGTGGAAAAAATCCAGGAAGTCCAGGTGAGTCCAGTTGTGGGTCACCAAGCCACATAAAATCACTTAATGTTTAAGTGTAGTTTTGATGAACACTTCTGTCCCACAATGCAATGCACAGTGGAAATGAAGGAGCTAAAATGCACCGACATAAAACAGCTAAAGTTTTGTTTTTGTGTTTTTTGAAGGTGAAAGACGAAAAGAAGGTAGAGACGCTTCTTTAGTTGTCGCCTTCATCTGCAAGGTGAGACACTTTAATCTGCCGTCATCCTGAACATGATGCACTCATGAAGGAACTTTTTGTCTGACATTCTTCTTCTCCACTTTTGTCTTTTACAGCTTCACCCCAAGAAAGGAAATTTCTTGGTTCCTCCGGCCAAGGAGCTTGGTTTGCCTGTGTAGGTGAATTTTAAAAGAATTGAACAGAACATGCAGCCGTTATTGATCTTTAAATGAGGATAAGATGCATCTAATATGCTGCGTTTTCAGAGTTCACTGATTTCATTGATTGTTGCATTAATATGATGTGTTACTTTAACAATAATATTCACCCAGCTGTGTATAAATATCTGATTTTTGGTGGTTATATTGCTTTTATGATTATTGTTTATCATTCTGAGTTTGGGTTAACTGTGTTTCCATGGGGATGACTTCATTGTTATTCTTTTTCCCACTGTATGGGTGGAAATGGTCAGCTTTCTACAGCTTTCCATATTTTATGTTGTTGGCATAATTCTTATATGTACGATTTATATTACGTCAACCAATGTTTTTTTCTTTTTTTTTTTGATGAATAGATTTATTGTTTGTGGCGCAAAATGTCAGAAAAAATAGAGAATTGTCCAATCACAGCCCAAACTGATGTATAAATTGCTGGTTTTGTTTGACCAGCAGTTCAAAACTTTAAAGTTAGTTCAGATTTTTAAATTTGCAGTCTTAGAGAACAGAAAAAAAGCAGAAAATGTTAAGCAGCAATTCTGTGGATCGAAAACTTTAAAGTTACAAAACCTTTTTTTTTTGTCTTGCAGAGGCACGGCGGCCATTGGTCCTCTCGTCGCAGCTCTGAAGAACGGCAAAAGTGTCACATATAAAGGAAAGGAGGTGAAGATGATGATGATGCTCTTTGCTCTTCTGATCTCTGTTATCAGGCTGCAGCTCTGAAGCGTATTTCTGTTGTAGATCCGACCTGAGCAGGTTTGTACTCCTGCTGATCCAGGACCAGTCTTCATCATCATCGAGTGTCCGTCTGAGGAGTTCGTAGGGGCTGTCTGCACCAACGAGCAGCTGAAAAGGTGATGGTTGATCATCTGCGGTGTTTCTTTGTCTGAAGTTCTGTCAGAAAATATATTTAAATGAAGTTTGTCTTCCCTTTAGACACCAAACAGGAGGGACGGAGGATGCTGCTGTGCTGGTGGTGCACATTACTCCAGAGCCTGTTTTAAAAACAGACCAGTACAAGAAGTGGATGGAGAGGTTTGCATCCTCCCCCTCTTACGTCAGACTCCACAAACAATCCTGCTTATTTTGATTTGCAGTCGAACACACTGAGGCTGAGAGTTTTCTGTGTGTTTCTGCAGGTTTCCCTCCACAACAGAACACCTGATCCTCAACGAACACGTCCGCACAGTTCACAACATCAGAAGTCACAAGATTCAAGCTCAGCTGAACATGATTCACCCAGAGATCTTTCCAGAACTCAAGTCTTACCAAGCAAAGGTGAACATCGATTATTTACAGTAAAGCAAGATTTGAAAAGTAGCATCTCTTCAGGGCTCCATCTAAACCCGCCCCCTCCCATCAAGACTCATTCAAAAGCCACGCCCCACACACACACGCACAAGCATCGCCTATCACAACTGCCCCATAACAGAGTGGAGAGGGGACCCCAGCACATCGCTTTCAACCTTACCTAACTACATAACATTATTAGGCGGTCAGAAAGACAGCAAACATTGCATCACTTTCCAGGCAAACTCCCTCATCGCTGAAAAGCGACTTTGATATTGCCTGTGATTTACTTCTTACGCTTTTCAACTTTTGTTTGTTGCCTTCTCCGGCTTGGTCTTTCTCTTTCTGTGTTGTTTAGCAGTATTAGCTGCTGTGGGTAAAGCTGGTAATGCGGCTGCATTCTCGCTACTACTCTGTATGACTGGCTCGCTCAGCTGTAGCTTTCTGCCTCGCAGTTGCGTAGACATACTACAGCCATGCCGTAGTCACAGACAATGGAATTTTTTTTTTTTCTCAGAGCATTTTATATATTTATTGTCTTCAGGCTGTTAAGAGGTTTTGTACAAATATGACAACAAATGCATCTAAACAGAATTACCAACCTTACCTTTAATCACTGGTTCACAAGTTACTGCTTTTCTATTTTATAAATAGAAGCTGTTTGAGTTTTGAATTGTTGGTTTATAATGTATAAACTTCAGCATAGAGCCTCGAATTCTGACAAGCATTTTCACACCAAAGCCCGACTGATATATGAGTTTGCAGACATTAACGACAATATTGGCCCAGATATATTGATATATATCATATCGGTAAGAAAATGCTTGGACCAATGATTTAAAAAGTGTAATTACATAGTTTGCGCAGCAGAGGGTGGTCTGTTATTTTTTAGCTAATAAATGAAGCGTTTACTTTTCAGTGCACTGATCTTTGGAATAAAGTTTAAAAAAAATACATACATACTCACATATTAATGAAAAATAATAAGTAGATAAATGATAAATGCAGCTGTGTTTGTATTATGGTGGTCATTTATTTCTTAGTTTACATACATATCTTTGTACTTTTGTATGCATCTTTTTATCTCAGCAAAATCTCCCATTTCATTCATGACAATTTTTATATCAAATCATATTTTTTCTCTGCTCTGTTCAAGTTTTTTTTTACTGCAGTGTTTGGCTGTAGTTGCTCACATATTCCTCCTTTGCTTTATCATCCGAGTTCACAGAGCGATAGAGTTCAATACATGACAAGTAGTTATAAGAAAACATCAAAAACAAGTTTCTGTTTTTGTTTTTGTTGTTGCCCAGGAGCCTCAGGCTGCTCTGCACGTCCCCAACGTCAGAGCTGAGTGTCTGCTCAAGTTCCAGCTCCGACCCGTAATGGAGTGGCAAAGGTTAGTTTGTCCTTCTATCCCCCAATTTAGCCGACATTACTCTGCAGCTCGGAGCGCTGTCTTGTCACAGAAAACAATCTGGAATGGACCGTTGCACTCAGCCGCTTTCTTCCTCCTCCTCCTTTTATAGCCTCGTCTAACAAGTGTCAGTGTTCTTTCTTCACTGTTTCTGTCAAGTCATGTAGCAGCGTATCAAGGTCAGATGTTTCCCCTGCCAGTGTTTCTGCAGGCAGCGGTGTGTGTCTTCTTGACTCTGTGTTTGATTCGTTAGAGACGCCATCCCCTCCTGCAACACTGAGGAGTTTGTGAAAGAGGCTTCTGAGGTCCCAAACTTTCTTGAAGAAGTGGACGAGTGCAGGAAGATTTGCTCCACTGATGGCGCAGAGCTCTCTGGTGAGAAACCCACATCACAACAAAAAGTTTACTTTTAAGTGGACGGTTCTTCAGTGATGTTTAATGTTATGTTTTTAGTTAAACTGTCTAGATTTCAGTGACTGTAGAAAAATGTTTTGCTGCAGAACAAGGAGTAAAATGCCCAGAGGTGGTTTTCCTCGGAACGGGATCAGCTCTTCCAATGAAGATCAGAAATGTCAGCGGGACTTTAGTGAATATAAGGTATTTGTCTCACACACAAACCACAAATTGAATTCTTATTTTTATGTCAAAATCCACAGTGTTTTGTCCATGTTGAATGAAATCTGCCGAATGATAACCTAAAGGAGAATCAACCAATTTTCAACCAGTCATATCATGACATCTACCCGTCAGTCATAATTCATATTTCAAGCGGCTCAGAGCTCAAAGTCAGCAGAGCGGGAAAGATAGATTCAGACAGTGACAGAGAGACAGACAGATTTGGAGTAACAGTAACATTAGTGGTGACATTACAGGTATGTAGGTAGTGAGCTAACTAGTTTGCTTCGCTAGCAACAGGATGGTGAAGCGGTGTGTGTTTGTGGTAGTTTATACCTCTGTGTTTGAATGACCCGCCCACTTTTTAGCGTTCCA
>JAPZDX010000009.1:2404129-2414668 GCA_029783625.1 Naso annulatus | reverse complement strand
AATCTTTATGTTGCTTTAATATCAGAACTTTTTGTCTTTCTCACTGTGCTCTTCATATAGCCCACATAACTTGTTTTACTTTGAAAGTGAAAATACAAAATTCTCCACTTGGTTCCAAACAAACAAGCTCCAGCATGTTTTCCGATTTGCTGTACCAACACACACACACACACACACACACACACACACACACAGGACGTGGCGGGTGACTTGTGAGTGGATGCAGCTTGTGCACGCACTGATGCGTGAATGTGCACCGCCAGCAACGCCTCGCCTCTTTCACACATTTTCTACAGTTATCTCTCTCTCTCTCTCCCTCTCTCTCTCCCTGTGTGTGCGTGCGTGCGTGTGTGTGTGTGTGTGTGTGTATGTGTGTGTGTGTTTTTCTTCCTCCGCGACTTATCGAGTGAAGCTTGGAGGCATTTGACCGAAGCAGGGGAGAGAGATGCCGATTGATAATTAACTGAGGTACCTGAATCGGTGACGTGTGTGGAGGGATGAGGAGAGAGAGAGAGAGAGAGAGAGAGAGGGAAGGAGGGAGGCGGGCCGGAGAGGAGAGAGAGGTCTCGCCTCTTGTCTTGCTGAGGCTCTTTGATTCAGTGGCAGTGGCTGAGACAACCCCGTTACCGACCGGTAAGTACTCATCATCTAATTTAAACAGGTCTTTATTTTTATGCCTCATTAGGGAAAAGAGAAGTTTAAGCTCTGTTTCCACTCTGGAAGTCAGATAAATTAACGTTTATGTTTTTTTAAAAAATATAGGCTATTTTTAATCTTTGGAAGGCAGATCATATCCGTTTTCTAGTGTTATCACCAGGTTTTATGTTGAAAGTGAAATAAATTAAAATCACAATGTACTTTTTTGACGCTGAAACGCTCCAAACACCCAAATGGAAACTTGGGCGCTGTCCGTGGTGCTGAACGCGTTTTTTCTAGTTATTCAACCTCTTCTCCCTGTTTTACCTGCTCATTGATTAAGTTTCTCATGGATACTGAGCTGAACAAAAGTGCTGTTTTTACCAACTAAATCTTTCCTTACATGCGGCTCTTCTCCACAGTGTAACTGCGAGCTTCATCACACTCAAGTTAAACGTTTCATGGTAAAGACAGGGGAGATTTCCCTGGAGGACATCCGGTCTTAAGCGCGTCTCTGCAAAAGATATCAAAGACGACATTCAGCCAAAGAGAACTTTTACATGAAAACAGTCTGTTCACGGGATGCCAACAAAATCAGAAGATGCGCTGTGTGTCTGATGAGCGCAAAACCTGCCAGTCAAAGTCCGTCACTGAAAGCTTGGCACATACAGGAGTACCTGCGATGAAGAAACTCGCAAGAAGCTCCACTCGGTAAGAGGTGGAAGAGTGATATTCAGGGAGGAAGAGAAGTGAGTGGAGGCCAAAGAACAAACACCAGCGCGTCCTCAAATGATGGGGATAAAGCACCTTCTGCTTCTTTTGATTTACTTAGACCCGCTGAATGTCTTGTGCGCCGCCACCGCCAATAAAAAGAGCAAAACCCCGCCGAGGAGGATCCCAAAGGTGAAGGAGGTCAACGGCAGCACCACGGCGGTCCCGCTGGCCGCTGTCGTCCCGGGGAAGATCACGCAGGTCCAGGCTCCCTCGCTCCCGCACGACACCTGCCTGGGTTACTACGACGTAAGCGGGCAGTACGACAAAGAGTTCTCGTGCAACAACACCGACCACCGCTTCTGCTGCGGCAGCTGCTTCCTGCGCTTCTGCTGCGCGGACTGTGGGAAGCGGCTGTAGCAGAAGAGCTGCACCAACTACAACACGCCGGACTGGATCAAAACCCAGCCCCCCTCACCTGCGCCCACAGGTGACACGTACGACCCAGAGCTGGACCAGACCAACACCACCGTGTACATCTCGTGCGGGGTCGTAGCGCTCATCATCGCCATTGGGATTTCTGCTAAAGTTGCCTACGATAAAGCCACCAAGCCGCCTCAGGAAATGAATGTGCACAGGTAAGATTCACCATGTAATCACAGTTTTGGTGGAGGATGAGCCCTGAAATGGCTGTTAAAAAACAAAACAAAAAAAAAAAAAACTTTATAGAGCGTGAAGTCCCCACAGCACGTGATTTCAATAAAGACCTGTCAGCCTTGAATGGGTAAGCAAGATTTGGAGCTACACACACATGCATTTCTGTATTTCTGACTTATATGTTAGTAAGAAAACGAGTTGAATTAATGTTAAGCTTAATCAGACTGCTATAAACTATAGAAAATACCCCACACTGCCACAAGGCTGCATTTATCTGAGAGAATATAAGAGTCGAACACATTTCTCTCTCCATTCTCTGTAAAACTGGACTATAAAACATGACTGTCATTCCCTCCAGTAGCCCTTAAGAGAAAATCTGGCGACTCAGCTGGCCTACAAAACTTACAGCCTCAATATCACAAGTTCAATCAAGCTCATGCCCTTTAACACATGCCATTACTCTCCTCCCCAGAGCCTCCCTGTCAAAAATGTCAGCACTGTATACCTTTCTATGGTATACACTCCGTTCTGTGTGGATCCCAGGGGGGGAGTGGCTGGTATTCTGTGTCCGTTCAGCCCCAGAGGGATAAAGTAAATGCCACTGAAAGCCATTAGTGATCACGTTCGCCCTGATGGGAGTAGTCTCATCTTCAGTAACCACATGTTTAAATTCCTCAAGGCAGCTATAGTAATCGCCGAATTGCTCCACGAGCATGAAAGCAAACATTAAAACACATCCTGTGGCCATTTCAGTCAGCGTCTGGATGGATGATGTCAGCAACACACGTAAGGCAGCATTTTTTACAGCATCATCACAGTACCTAATGGTTTCTTAATGTTGGCAATTATTATTTTTCTTTGTAACACTTTCATATGAAGAACTGCTGTTATCAGCACTTGCGTCCTGAAACAAACCTCCCACAGATCCTCAGCAGAATTACGCTGCAACTCCTTTGTTGCCCCAAAAAGCAACTGACCTAATTATTTACATGTTACTGTAGATTGTGTTAAACATGACGGAGGCCAGGAGATTTCAGTTTTGTCAAAGTGATGTGAGCTGAATGTTTTTAAAGGGATGGTTCACCCAAAAATAAAAATTCTGTCATGATCTTCTCACTCTCATGCCAATCAAAGGTTGGGTGAATTTTTTCAGTCCACAAAACGCTGCTGGATCTTAACAAGAGAAAGGGCAGTAATCTCCCAAACAATTGAAGTGAATGGTGACCAGGTTTCAAACTTAAAAAAAAAAAACAGTAAAATGCCTCCAGACTGCTTGTCTGAAGTACTCCCAAGTGTCCTGAAGCCTCAACATGCAAAGATGTTTTGAAAAACACCACTGACACTATGTTTTTAGACTCCCTGTTCACTGTAGCCTGTAGCTCATGAGAAGGTAGTCACATTCACGTATGTTTGCGTGAGCAAACATACATGAACGCCACACAACATCTATGATGTTTTTTTAAAGCAACTTGACATGTTGGGGCTTCAGGACACTTTGATTACCTCAGATGAGCAGCATAGAGGTATTTTATGGTATTATTTTTTTTTTTTTAATTTGAAACTTGGTCACCATTTGTTTTAATGGTTTGGGAGATTACTGCGGCCCTTTTTCCTGTGAAACTCCAGCAGCATTTTGTGGACTAAAAGACCTGCCGTTCCAATCGGAGTGAGGGTGACTAGATGATGACTAAATTTTCATTTTTGGGTGAACTATCCCTTTAAGTGTAAGTGTGTTTGAATTTCATCCAGACAGATCTTGCGATAACATAAAATATTTGTGGCTGCAGAACTAAAGTTAAACGACAAGACGAACGTTCAGCTCTTGTGTGTCTGAGATTTCATCTGCTGTGACTGACGGCAGCTCGGCATTAGCTGTCAAAAGCTTTGGATTGGATGGTGCTGAATGCTGATTAGTGCACAGAACTAAATGACATCACAATTTCCCGATGGAGCCCCACCCACTTCAAACCAGCCACAGAAGCACAAGCACAAAAAATTTGTCACGTGATGAACTGTCTCAACTTTTGCTGATTATTTTGTGGTCATGTTGGATCCTTTGATCGTAGAGAAAATGTGAATAAGAAAATCAGTGAACAGGCTCTTAAAGGTGGATGAATCCTGTAACTAAATGCTTCTGTAAATATTATGACAACTGTGTAGTTGTTCTTTCTCAACAAAAATGACAAACATTTAGAGTTTTTTCATCTAAAATTCGAAAATTTGATGCCTAAATTGGTCCTTCCTATGGCATACCAAATATTTTGGGGATTTAGGACTCTGTATCTCAGTTTTCTTAGATCTGAGATATTTAATCGAGCAGATGATTAAGCAGTAATAACAAAAGTTGTTAGCTGCAGGCCTGCCTGTGACACTTGTGGCATAAAGTCAAGGTTTGTGTTGTGTGAAGATGCAATTTTGTTTTTTTCTGATTATTATAAAATTTATGAGACACATTTTTGTTAGTGGTTGGATGCGTGTTTTTGACCTGTCCACTTGGATTTCCTTTCACATGTTTATCTTTCCATGGGATACACACAGGACTTTTTGTGATGTATGCTGGGATCCGCTTCATCCCCACTGGAGCAGGTATTGGAAAGGATGGAATGGGTCTTTAAATGGGGTTAGGTTTTAATAAAACGGCATGTTTTCCACCCACTAGTGCAGAAAAAATCCTCATTACTTAGTCACTGCTTTTATCCAAGAGTCACCTGAGTTACCTGCCATTACAGAGTCCATTGTGGATGGAGCAGAGCAAGATGCCTTGCACTGATTTACAGATACGATGAATATTGAGCATTGTTATGCCTCGATCATTAAACTTTGCAGCTTTTCTGCCTTCTGCTTTAAAAATGTCAGGGGAGATTACTCAGCTTCTTGCTCAGACAAATACAGTTACACACTCCTGGTAAAAGAAAAATGTCTAAATTCCAGCCCTGACCACAACACAAAGGAGCTCTATCCGTAGATCAGTCGTAGATTAAATTTAAGCTCCACTGATCACCGTAAGAGTCTTCTCAAATGTTGGCTTGGTCAACTTTTAATATCCTTATGGATGCATTAGACTTTATAATACAGTGTTTGATTTGAAATGCCAGACCCAAAAGGAACAAAAAAGCTCATGATGCAGCACTTTTTCCATCTCGGCTCTGAGAAATAAAGAGATGGTGAAGTTCATGTCTTCTTGCTGCACTTTTATCCAAGCCATGGGGCGTACTTTCAAGTGGATCCGCTTAATGCTTTAATATGAGCGGTGGCCATGAAGGTTTAGCGAGAGGTTGATTAAATTAAGGGAAGACATGTCTTGCTGGCTGCTCCATAGTGTTTTTTCTTTTTATGATTTGTTTATTTTTTAGAAACCGAACATTTGGCACATAGAGCTGTCGTAATGATGTCTCCTGGAATAGACCTCAGAGACTGGCAGCAGACATTCACGCTGATAGCTGTGACCAAAAAGAAGTAGTGGAACATGGAATTAGCTTTATATTTGGCAAGGTTCTGCTTCTAAAAAGTGGGAGCTTCTCTGTTAATTTCCGGTGCCTCTCTGATGTAATTTAGACTCCTACCTCTGCTATGGAGGGAGAGCTGTGAGCAGAATACTGAGCTGCTGGCAGACCTTTGCTGTTTGGTCTGTGACCTTCACCGAAACACAAGAAATGCCGAGCGAGTGCTAAAGCCAGTGATTTGAACAGGCTATATTGATCACCTGCTGCAGAGCAAACCAAGGTGCAATTTATGCCGGTGCAGAGGTGAGAATAATGCTTTGTTCTCCAATTGCAGGAGCAAGAAACTGAGTAAAAGGTGAGACAACTGTGAGGATGCAAAAATAGCTGCAGCATAACTCAAAGTTCAATGTAAAAGGGACAGAAAAAGCACAGAGGAGCCGATTTCAGTTTCACAGAAATAATGGTATCAGCAAATATGTTGGAAAATAACACTTTGCAGGAGAGCAGTGTCAAAGATATGTTGTAGGTCATCATTGTTACTACACAGATTGTCCACTAGAGGATGATGACAAGGAATGACAGTTTTAGTTTTGTTCTTTTGCTTGGCTTGATCACTCTCAAACGATAAAACATACAATCTTTATTTTTGTTACTGTCAGTAATTCCCATGGATAGAATGAAACCAACAATGTCCACGTCTCTCAGTTCTTCCTATGTCTGTAACCTTCAGGCTTGAGACCCTTGGCGTCTACTGAAAATGAAAATGTTTTTTTGTTTGTTTGTTCATTTTGTTTTGTTTTTTTTATTTAAAACTTTATGTCTTTAATTATTCCTAGACGGGTGTTGTAGTTTTTAACAAAGGTTTATCAAACAGGAGGAAATAGTGCATTTTTTGGTGGGACTATTATTCCACGTTTGGTGCTCTAGTGAGTGTTTAGGGACAGCAAGTCAGTTTACGTGGGACTGAGTGAAATAAACTATATTCTGTGTGTCAAGGAACATGTCAGTCAGTGCAACAATGTAAAACATTAATGTGTTTTAAATAGTTCATGGATTTTTTGTTTTCACATTTCTGAAATAAATTTTCACTCATTGATCAATTGATCGATTGATTGATTGATTAATTTATTAATCATTCAACAATGGAGCTCAGTAGCAAAGAGGAAGAGATTCAGGCTCTGGGTACAGGAACAATATTTCTCAAAAGGTTTGATTTCATTGCTGCCTTTGATCTTCTAACTTACTGTTTTAGGATACTAAAACTGTAATGTTCACAGAAACTTTTCTGCTCCTCTAACGTCTGTTTCACTGTGGTGTTCCCCAAAGATCCAACCTCGGCCCATTGATGTTTTTTATTTTACACTTCTGTTTGTGAATGTGAGGAGGGTGGGGGTCCTGCTTCTCAGTAGATGATTCTTACCTCCTGAGATAGTCTCTTTTCCCTTCTGTGGTTTTGTTTTATAGGCCAAATGTTATACCTATTTATAGAAACACAAGTTAAAAGTCGGGCACTCTCCTGCAACTACTGTAGCTCCTGCCGCATGAACGTGACATATCAGCCAACTGGGACAAAGCAAAATCAGGTCGCCTCTGTCTGCAAAAAAGAAATGGCTAAAGTGTGCTTCTCCTGGAAGGGAAATGCTATTAATATTCCGTATATCTCCCAAAGTCACAGAGTTATCGAAAAGTGGACTGTGTGGTTGCTCTAGGTTGACATTGACACAGTTAAATTGCCCTTTGAGTTCCTTAAAGAAAACGCAGAGAAACCTCACTGTACCTCCAAAAGTTGCAGTAGGTGTTGGTGAGAAATGTTGCTTTCATTTTGAGCAGACACTGACTTAACTCTTAAAAAATGGGCTTTGAGCCTTAGTCCAGCACATATAATAGGACTTGTCTGTACCTTGTGTATCGCGCTTCTGAAACTCCCTTGTGACTCTGGCTGTAATTAGGATTTCCACTTTGCTTTGCTGCAAAACTTCTATGATTCCAACCAGAGCTGGAGCTAAAAAAAAAAAAAAAAAAAGGCACCAAGAATACAATTGGGCAGGTAATTAGGAGAAAATTTAAATTTTGGTAGTTGTTAAATATAAACATTTCAGTTAAAGAATTATTTTCACCTGTGTGTTATTTCTTTTCAGAGCTCTGGCAGATATTCTGAGGCAACAAGGACCAGTTCCAATATCTCAATATGAACACGAAAACATGGCAGCAATTGACGGGTCACCCAAAGACGAGACGCCGGTCAGAACCTCCAAGAATCATTACACACCTGTTCACACCAAGGCTTCAAACCATGGTAGGTGTCACATCTCTGCTTCTCACAACAGCTCTGACTGTGCATGTTTGAAAGATAAATAAAGTGTCTTATGGGTAGCTTTTGCCTGACTTTATATCACTATGATAGTGAAAAGCTTCAATGTGCAAAGAAAGACCCTGTTCGCTTTCTTTAATCTGCATCCTTTGACTGACATCCACTGAAATAGACGGATGGGATGAGAAACTTAAGCTTTTCTCCTTAATCTGTCTTAAAAGGGAACATATAAGGGAATATATAGCGAATTTAATGCAAGGCCCTAACTGGTCCCATAAGCCTACTCAGCACTGGCTCAAAATTGAGATGCAAATTATCAACTTCTGCGGGAGACGCAAGCTTTTTGTCCAGAGATAATTCCGTCGTGCAACGCCTCTTCTTCCTCCTACTTTTATCCGCTCGGTCTCCAGATCGCTGCTCCAGGGATCAGCTCGTTTGCTAAGTGGCCTAGTATGGTGTCCCAGATTCAACAGTGCTACGTTTCACTCTGGTGTCACCCTGCCTCCATCCTTCTCTTACCCACTGCCACCCAACATGAAGGGAGCGTGTCAGAGGAGAGCTGATACAGACTGTTCTGAGCTGCTTTTTTCAAGACTGTTTAATGGGTGCAAACAGTTGACGTGATTGAAATGTGAGCTGAGTTTTGCCAAAGTTCTTGTTCTGCTAAAGAAAAGTACATTACAGCACATGTGGTTGCCAGATCTTCTCATAATTCTACATCTGCACGATTAAAAATGTTGTCCTTTGCTTATTAATGATGCTTCCTGTTCTGCTTACTGTTTGTATCTCCAATGTTTTGAAACTTTACAGAGTTCAGAGTTGAGCCTCTTAACTTCAGCAATGAGAGCAGTAAGGAATTTCTTTCATTATCGATCACTTTTAATGCAGCAGTATTCGAGCCTGATATGTACAGCATGTGACATTCAGTTAAGTTCAGAAAGTCCAACGTACTTATTTTTCAGCGGCTTTTGTATTATCTGCAGAAAAATACCTGCTGCGTGAATTGATCTGTGAAACATACAAGATGAAACATGAAAAGACTTAACATCATTTTCGATTTAGATAATTGTGAAGAGTTCTTTTATAAAATGCAAAAACAGTCAAAGCTAAAGAAGGTTTTTCCTGCTGCTAATTGCTCTGCACTTACATTTTTACAGTCTCACCACAGTGCATTTTTTAGGCAACGTTGCCTCTGTTTGTACTGTAAACACGGAGCAAAGATTACTCCTCAGTGTGACTCACAAAGCCACACATTGTTATTTTGCTCCTCATAAGAGAACGCCCACGGAAAAGATGTCTTAATTGTCCAACCTGTGTCATCTTGGCCTCCTGTTGCCTTCTGGGTGAAGCAGGATGTCATATTGCTGCAGAGAGGAGTGTGGAGGGTGATGGAGGGGCTCCAGAGAAAATGTGAGTCAGATTTTATGACAAATTGATGACAGTAATGTGAATTTAAAAAAGAAAGTGACTCAAATGGACATGGCACGTGTCCTCAATAAGGCATTTGTTTGTGTCACTGAGATTTTATGAGGAAATATTAAGATTTTTGAGCACAATAGTGACACTTTATTAGATGTTTGAGAGAGCGATTGGGAGTTCAAACTGCAGAGTTAAATTTATAATGCAATTACAGTCTAGGTCAGGCGCCATAACCAAATAGTTTCGTATTAAGCTTTTGTCATTTTGACAGCTTTGTATTTTAAAGTCAGTGTATTTGTATTTTAAAGAGTGAGTCATCCTCCCTTTTGATAAGAAATCATTATAGAAAGTTACAATCTCTGTTTTTAAGGAAAAATTAGTTGAACACATAAATAACACATAAATAGCATCCAAATTTTAACCTCTAGAATTTATTTTGTGGGCATAACTTTATTTTAATGGCATTCTTCTTTCATATTATAAGGGTGCAGCTTGTTTTTGAATTTAAATTCAGCTTTATTAGCTGCAACCAGCAGCTCTTTAGGTTGCTCTGTTGGTTGGTCAGTCCACAAAAATTCCTTCTTTTGCAGTATGAAGATCAAGTGTGTGTGTGTGTGTGTGTGTGTGTGTGTGTGTGAAGGTGTGTGTTTGTGTTCATGCCAATTGACTAAAAGGGAGTGTGGCAATGGGAGTGGCCTATTGCAAAGAGACACATAACTTCCAAATGGATTCACAGACTTGCACAAGATTTAGTGCAAAGTTTTGTCATGAGCCAAAGGACAGGTGATCCGTCTTTGTCAGTCTTGAATTTTTTTGTTAACGACATCACTGCGGCACTACAAACTTGTTATTAGCCTCGAAACACGATTGTGATTTGTCTGTTTGTCTGTTTTGTTTATTTTAAACATGAACATAAAAGAGTTTTGCATTTTACATTATTTTATTTAAGAAATCATAAAATGTTCAAACAAGTGACAAAGAATAAATAATAAACAAAATTGCATCATATTAACTGAGGGCGTGTTTTACGTGCTGCTGTCATGTTTTACTTTTGCTCTGTTAATGTCAAGCTCTATTGTTTCATGTTATGTAGGGACAGTTTCCAGGTAAGAAATTAAGTAAAATGCTCAGAGTTGAGTTGTTTATATTGCTATATTTGAAAGACGGCAATTCGACCCAAAATGCACTGCGGCTTACGTCACCTGACAAAGACTGATAAACTGTCCAGGCCAACTGGCAAAAACAAGGCGTGGCAGTGGGAGTGGCCTGTAACAAAAAGGCGCTTCACCTCTAAATGTATTTATATTACATTGCCAAACTGTATTAGAAAGCACACACACACACACACACACACACACACAC
>JAPZDX010000009.1:2389415-2401952 GCA_029783625.1 Naso annulatus | reverse complement strand
GCTGACTGCGACAGCTCGTCGGACATGGCAACAGTAACTAAGGGGGTCATGGCTTTGCGAAGGGTGAATTAACAGTGACTATACTTTATTGCACTAAGAGACATGAGAGTAATATCAATCATCTCACTGATTATCGTCTCATTTCCAGTAAGCAGCCTGAACTATGAAAAACAGCTGTAGACCAAAATTAGACCAAAGTATGTGGACAGATCTGTTTTATAATTTTACAAAATTAAAATATCTGCTGACGAAGACGACATGACATGTGGCTAAAAGTCCTGGCATGGGTTTATTTATTAGACCTTGGGTTAACAATAAAAAGCAACACTTACTTAACTGAAACAACTCTTGCAGAATCCTGCTCAAATGAGTCACTGGTTTGATTACTTTTCTTTTCCTGAAGGTCAACTTAAAAAAAAAAAAAAAAAAAAAAACTTCTTTGTAGAATTTACTTTCATCAGGAGATTTGAGTTTTTATCTCTGGAATGAAACACCTCACTCTTTATTCATAATTATGTGATGAAAACTTTTAATAGTGTGGTTGCTCTAAGAGAGAAAGGTTACATCTTGTTTCATTATGCAGTCAATTTTGAGGAACACTTTCAGAGATAATAAGCGGCTATAGGTCTGTAGCAGTTTATATCACATCCAACATCGCCGGCTATGTGATTTCAGCCATCCGCAGAGCAAACGGAAGTTATGAGTCATAAGTGTTTCACTGTGGGAGACATCACATAGATGAACTCCACTGTATCATCTACATAGATACAAACTGTGCTGTTAGATACCACTAGGAAAACATGGGATTTCTCTTATATATTTGTAGATTTTTTCAAAGGTCCTGATTGAAAAGAGATGAGCAGCCGTGTCAGTAATGAGTTTGTGATCGTCCTCTGGGTTTGATAGAAGGAAACAAACGAGCTGTGCTGCTGAAGCTCAGTTGTGATGAAGACCAGGCTGAATGGTCTCAGGTGTTTCTTCTCATTATGATAATTTGAAATGCTGTTCGATCTCGGCTTTCCCAAGCCCAAAGGTCTGAGTGATGTTATTGACTTTGAAGTGGGTCCTCTGAGGAAGAAGAGTTTAACTGTTCACTCCAGTAGTTAATGTGGAGAGGGAGAAACAGAGAGGAAGAGAAGGTTTGATGAAGCAATTCCCCAGCTCTGGAAGTTTTTGTTCCTCTCCTTCTTTTTGTCAATACTACGTCCTTTAATTTCTTTGTACGACTTGCCTGTGACTGACAGACAATTGAATGTTGTCGGAGTGCTTGCAGGCACCTTGTTTTGCTCTTTTGTGTTCAGGCCACACTCAAAAATAACAACACTGGTTCAGAGTAGATTTAACAGTGATGTGAACAAATTGCATTACGAGCGATCGTTCAGCACAGGGAAATCCAACAGGGTGGATACCGGAGGTATGATCGAGTCCTCAAGGAAGGAGGCTTCAATCTATTCTAATCAAGTCATTCAAACCCCAATCATGTTTCCTGAGGAGGCAGGAATCTTTTCCGATTAAACATAATATTTCACTCATAGAAGTCCTGAAACCTACTGATTGCATCTCTGCTATCCTTTTACAAAACAAGATGATCCCACCTGACAGTCGGTTGTATCAGTTGTGAGCTCTGTTTGGTATTTTTATCATCAGTGGCTCCTCCTTAAAGGACAGGCAGCAATGATACTCGTCATTATTGAGGCCCAGCTTTTAAAATTTGGCAGCGAATTAATTTCAATGAAGTGCCTCCGGTCAGTGTGTTTGCCCAGTAAATCCACATTTGCTCTGACTTTAATTTCATGTCATTTGACCAACAGCAAACTCCCTGACTGTGCTGACCTTTGAGGTAACTGAGAGCTTTAGACTCCACAGTGGCAGCCAAACTTCCTGCAGGCACAGGGATTGCTCCTGTCATGAGTTGACATTTTGTGAAAAAAAAAAAAGAGGATCCATAGTTGCTGAATTCATCCAAACTTAACCCAGAATCTAAAGAAAATCAATTCAAGCTGCAGGAAAACCAAAAAGCTTGAGCCCTGACCTGGACTACTTGTGAATGTATCAGAATTTAGCTCTGTGGATGGATGTTTCTTGCTGTAAAGCATCTCCGAATCGTAGTTCACTTCCTCTGGAGTCTCTGTCGTGCCTGTCCACGTGTCTCTGATAGATCGAAGAAATTTTTGTCAAATATTTTCTATGTACAAGCAGTTAACTGTTTTTTTTTCTAATATATAAACCAAATAAACTCATAATAGCAACAAAAAACTCTTCTTACAAATACTGTGTATTTCTTATTGGAAAAGAAATTCAATAAAGCCATCAAGTGCCTCTCTTTTACCAAACTAAATCAAGCGTTTTTGCTTCATAAAACAACTCAACAAACCCTTCTTGATTAGTCTTGATCCGTTACAATCCCCAACCCTGGTTGGATGGAGGTCAGCTCCTAATTAACAGAGTTAGAAGTGAAATATTCTGAGGGCACTGCTGATGATTGAATTGAAGATCTGAAGGAGAAACTCTGAGACAGAGCTAGAACATCAGGAAGAATCAGCCCGTGCCTCACACGGATTCAGCTCCGATCTGCAGCTGGTTACAGGCGGGAGTAGGGTCAAACTTTCAGGATTAAAAAACTGATTTCAGTGGATGTTTGCCTCTCTTTGGCTGCTTCTCTCTGCTGTTTCTCACCTCTGAAACTTGCTAATTTTGTCCTGTTTTGATACAATTCACATTGTGCTTAAAGGGAAGTATTATCACCCAACGTGAAGAACCCAGAGATTTCAATATGTTGGACCTCAAAAGATTTTCCACTTTGCCCTCACACGGTTTGTTTTTCTCATCAGGGCACTATGGGAAAGAAAATCTGCGCAGCGGTGGCCAGGACTTGCACAACTTTATCTCCTCCGGGTTTGTGACACTCGGACGCGGCCACTTAAAAGGTAAAGTCCGTCCTCATTATTTGCTTTCACTTCACAGTTGCCTGAAAATCGAGTTAGACTATTTATCATTTCCCTCACAAGGCGACGGTGTCATGCTGTCGTTCCCCTTCTGCCAAACGAGTGTGCACGTGAAAACAAAATCAAATGATGTGACTGTGACTTTTGTCTCAGTGGAAGTTGGACATTGCAAAATGTCACTTTAAGCCAGTATTGTTCACACACACACACACACACACACACAATTTATTATCTGTGATTAATCCACACTTGCTATGACAAAGTAACACTTCGCACTTGGTAGGCAGCCAGTGCGAGTGCAGCTTTGCACAGCAGTAGATTCCCCCACCATTGTCTTCCTTTAGAGTTTTTTAATAAAACAGAAGAAGTGTTGGAGGGGGAATGAGCCGTAAACAAGAGATCTGTTGTTGTATTTTACAGCACAGCACTCCATCGACGAATCGGGTCAGATGTCTTGGCAGGGCGATCTGGACATCCCCCTCTCTTATGGTACGTTAAACGAATGCTCTGCACACAGTCTGCTCTCTGCTCGCACCTGAAAACGTTACTCACACACACACACACACACACACACATACATTTGAATGGCCTTGGCTGATGATCACAGCACAGTCATTGAGTCGGTTGTTTTATGAGCCAAAATATTTCTACTGGTGGTTGTTTGGCAGCTGGTTTGACTCAATGATGGAGGTTTATTTCTGACTTGACGGACAGGTGAGGACTGTGTGGGTTTAGAGAGGTCAGGTGTCTGCAAGGTAAGTGAAACTTTGATTTAGATGCTCAATTTGAAGCATTTTTCTCTGATGGAGACCAAAAAAGTCATTCCTTTTTGGTGTTTTTGCTCGTGCTTTGCGTTAATCACAGTGTGAGTTTCAAGTGATGGCTTTATCTTTGATGATGCTTGAGCTGCTCTGAGCTGCTTTTGCTCAATTAGAAATCCTTCTGTTTGCTGTATATCAGCACCTTGCCATGAAAGACAAAAAGCCACGCACACGTCCGACTCCCCTCTGGTCTCTTATTTTGAAATGTAGATTAGAAACAGTTGTTTCACACATTAAATCATTCAGTTTGTTGTACACAAGTTAGTGTGAGAAATACCCAGAAGATGATGAGCGTAAAAGTTTTTTTCTGAAGGAAACTTTTGTGGCAGGTCATTGATTTCACTGAGATGAATTGACTGTATTGATTTTAACCTGACAACTTTATTTTAAAGTCTTTGTCACACAGGGTGATTATCACTGAAAGGTGCTGCGATCACATCACAAACGTCTTACCCCACTTTCTTGGACTATCAACTCCCTACCAGCGTACATAACATGTATAGGAGAACAATCCAGCAAATGTGTGCTCCTCATTAATTATTTATGATTGAGAAAAATGTTCAACGTTCGGGTAAAAATCAGGTCAGACTTGGATTAAACCACAGTGTTTAGATTCTAAGATATATATTGACATTTAACAGCTTTTGGCTGTTTTTGTGTTGTAGAGTTCTGAAGTTCAGTAACATGCTGCAAAAACAATGTAGAAATCAAATCAAAGTTGTGTAACTGAGGCAGATCTGAGGACACCTGTCTTCCTCAAAGTAGCCACTTTGCTGTGGGGGATGATCCCAGTGACTTTCATCATTGCTGACACGTTAAAATGACTCCAACGGTGACGACTCGTTGATTAAGCTTCACTAAATATATGTCTTTGTGTATTATTCCACTGTGCTGAACGTAGATGGATGGATCAATGGATCAATATCGCAAAGAAAAAGAAAAAAATGCAGAAAACCAGCCAGCAACACAAGTGGGGACACACACACACACTCACACACACACACACACACACACACTTCTTACAAAATACCTGGAAGCAAACAGTCAACAGCAGGTTTGAAAACAGCACGTCACCCCTCTTGACCTGAGAGATGAATCACTCTATTTTTCCACTAGATTTGTGTGATTTAGCATTTTGGTTGTGACTCATGTTTGTGAGGAGAAGCAGTGGTGGATGAAGCGCTTAAGTATTTCTACACTGAAATGTCTTTTGTTTTACTTGAGTAAAAGATCTGTTCCAAAAGTACGTGTTAGATCAAGATGTAATTAAAGTACCAATGTAAAAATACTCAAACATGTAAAAATACTCACACAGAATGGCCCACTTTAAAGTTATGTCTAGTTTATAATTAATGGTTAATGGTCCAGAGTGTTGGATTTAGGAGGATCTACTGGCCAAAATGAAAGAAAGTATTTGTTAATATTCTAAGAATTTTTGTGTTCTAATACTTTAGAATGAGCCTTTTTTTATGTACTGCCACGTTACACCATCATGTTCCTACATTAGCTCAGAGTGGACAAACCGGACACTGTCTTTAAAAAGGGCTTTTTACTGTTTTCGCAAGTTTCTCCTTCTCGCTTGGAAGGGGAGTGTGAGCGGAGGTGTATTTAGGTGGTTGCATTCTGCAACCTCACAACCAGATGTCCCCAAATCTTAAATCTTAATGTTTGTGTCATTCTAATCCTGCAACTTGTAAAAGTGGAGCTAATTTTGGCAACTTTACATGCTGCCAAGTGTAATCGATAAAGATTGAACAGTGTTTATTTTTTGGATAATTATATATTCATAATCTCAATATGAATAATCCTCAAAATTATACCAAAGCAATAAATGAACTCATTGGGTGTTTAAGCCGCTTCAGCAAACACTGATATTTTAAATGTGCATGTGAGGCAGCGCCCCCCACTGACTGCACCTGTCAGCCTCTCACTGCACCTGTGACTGATGGCGGTAACTGTCACTTCAAAGTGAAGGGCCTGTCAGCCTCTGTTGTTTATGTTTTAGTTTAAAAGCCAGCTGTCGACGGGACACCCCCAGCCCTCACCCCCTCAAAAGATTTCCTGTAAGGACGAAACCGACTGACAGATGTGCACAGTATGAGCACTTACTGCAACCTGCCCCCCCTCTGTTGAACAAACCCCTCATATCTCATTATGTAGTAGATCACTTCTATTCGAACACATATCTGCACTTTCTTTCCATTTTTTCATCCTTCCTTCTCTGCCTTGCATGCTTTCTTCTTTCCGCCCTTCTGTTTCCTCTCTTCTTCCTCCCTACCTTGTATCGATCTGTCTCTCCTATTTGTTTCATCTCTACATCTGTTTAATGTTTCCTTCCTTCCCTTCAGTCTTACCTGCTTTTCATCCTTTTCCTGTCTTCTCCTTGCTTCTGCTCCTACTGCTCTTCTTCTTTTCTTTCTTCCCTTTTCTTCTGTTCTTTTTTCTTCTCAAACCGTTCACAAACAAACTTCACTCTTATCAGCTGTTTTGCATTTGGTACAGCAGCACATTTTACTGCCGATATTTGTCGATTAAATATTTGAATACATCACTTGAATTAGTTTTTATGTTGTGCTGTGTTCACTTACAGCCATTTATTTGCATTTCAAACTATGTGAGCTTCAGACAAACAAAGCATGTATAGTAATTCTGTGCTTTCTAAGACAAACCATGTCTGAGCATGAACTCGACTGTGTGTGTGACATTTGATTGTTTGCGTGGGTGCGTCATAGTGAAAGAACAGTACAAACAGTACTGATTTGAATGTACGTCAGGCCTAAGAAGCTGCTAAACAAAGCTCCAAGTAATGTTGTCATTAATATTCATGCATCAGTGATACAACACAACAGTTTGTGTGGATGCACACAGACGCTCAGACTCTGCCGCTCTACCTACTGAGTCTGACTCATGTGGTGAAGTGAGTGCGTGAGAGATGAGGAGTGGTGTGTTCACTGTCTGTCTCTGCTCCCTCTGATGGATCGTCTGTAGCGATGCAGCGTTTGTGGACCTGCATGTTCAAACTGAATCAGACGCTGTGCATCAGCGGTTGAGGTGCTTTAAGACTGAGATGATTTGGTGATTTTCCCTGAATGTTGGACAGTTTACTCTTCTTAAGTAAAGCTGGACTGTTCTTTATTGTTTCCTATTAGAAACAAATCTCATTTGAAGACCAAAACTGTTTCTGCATCTGATGCAGTAGCCAGTTCTCCTTAATGCATCCAGGGTTTGATACAGAATCCCATTTATTCCTGTGACGGATGCTCAGTGGTGCATGAAGCCAAAAACCTAAAATGAGCCTTTATATCTACCACCATGTTTCTACAGGAGCCCAGAAGAGACAAAGGACTCATATGTATAAAATTAATCAGATCTCCTGCGTAGCTTTCACGGTGTGGGGCCCACACAGTACAGGCTGACTTAAATAGGGCTTGTTTTTACATCAGTGATGACATCATCGTCACTGCCAAAATGTCGACCCTTGTGCTCCTTCATCAACTTTTCAGTCTGAGGGTGCAAATCAGGTGAACAGTTGGTTTGGCGACTGTTGGTGAGTTCAAATTCTCATTCCTGAGTGACTGCATGAAGGCTGATGTTGTTTACCTGAAACAGAAATGCTGCAACTTTTTTGCATTTTTCACCCCTCGTATTTTACAAACCGAGGTAGGAGTCGGCTGATGGACAAACATGAGCGGTGGAGAAGCAGAGAAAGCACGCTTGTTGATGCATACAGTCTGTGTGAACAATCTACAGTCATTTTTCAGACATGCAAAATGACATTTGAGCTTTTGAGAGGAATTACTATCCCTATCACTGTCCCTATTCTTGTCGACTTTATTTTAACTTTGACAGCAATACTTCCATCATCTATAAGAGTGTTTAGTTGTGGGGATGAAACCAAACATTCAGATCAGAAAACGCACATGAAATGTTTTTTTTAAGATAATTGTAAAATGCACATGAAACTTGACATGTTTTGAGGTGTGACACCTCTACAATACACCATCGGTTATTAACAGATGCTTTATTAGAGAGAACTCACTGACTTGCATTGATTAAGCTCCCAATAATTTAAATCCTAAAACCACAAGTTTGTCCTAGAGGTTGTGTGTATGTGTGTGTGTGTGTGTGTGTGTGTGTGCGTGTGTGTGTGTATGTGCTCATCTTTGAAATTAGAAGTTGTTGTCTGACCAACAATCAAAAGCTTCATTTTACCATCAAATCCTCACATTTAAGAAGTACCAGTTTGGTTTCTGCTTGAAGTATGAAAACATTTTGAATGATTATCAAAAGTTCTTGATGAAAAACATTTGACTGACTGTTTTCGTTTCACCTTTTTGTACAAACAAACACGCCGTATGCTCGCCGTCGTCCGAAGTTAAGCGATGTCAACGTGTGTGTTTAGCGAGCAGCCTCCTGATCTCTCGTGTACAAACATCCCTCATCGTCCTCTGGGCTCGTTCATCTCTCCTCGCCTTCTCCGCCTGTGGCATCCACTGATGTGCATCCTGCTTAATTACTTTTTCATGAGTTGCTCCCTGTTTTCGTCCCGAGGGAATTGCTCTCCCTCCTCATCCCAATCCACTTAAGGTGACCTTGTCTTATTGGGACGCACTGCTGCAGCACTGCCCCCCCCCCGCACTGTTATCCCTGCAGGCCTACAGTGCGTCTGTGCATGGGTGTGTGGCTCAGTGTGAGTGCAAATGGAGGGGAGTCGTCGTGTGCCAAGTGGGTATCACTTGCCCAGTTTGCCTCCATTTGCGACTCCTTATATGTCTCTGGCTTAAAAGCTGTTAGAGGCTCTGAACTTGAGCTGCAGTAACTGAAAACTTTCAACTTTAGACTCAGAGATCAATAAATCATGTAATGTGACATCATCAGCATGCTGCACACTCATGTTTACCAACCTGGCTATGATGATTTATATTGATTCAAAGAGATCGAACGGTGGTGAGTCAAGCTGGTCCTGGATCAGGTGCTTGCTCACTGCTGTTGCATCAAATCAGCTCTGAGGTTTCAGGGGTGAAATCACAAACAAGATGAAGAACGTGACGCGCGAATGCATCACGTGCAGCTGCTGTCTGACCTGCCTCAAGATTATATTCACAAAAATTATTGTCCCAATGATAGAGCAGCACAAACATGCCCATTAAGTTTTGCATTTGATTGCAATTTTGTATTAAAGGACTGAATGGCTGCAGGTTTAGCAGATTTGTGCGCTTTGAGGCTGTTGTTCAACGCCAGTTTTAACCAATTATTCACTATTTCTTTGAACTTTTGGTTGGTTTCTGATTTGTTTTTCGTTAACAGGAATATGGGGGCTGGTTTTGTCGCCTTTGTACAGAAACTTTGGGTTGCGTGGCAATAATAATAAGGTTGAAAAAATCTCTACAGACAGTGTTTACAGTCACTGCTGCCATAATCAGGGGAAAGTCTGGTGGTGAGATTCCTCATAAATGTGCCTCAGCCACCACACACAAACAAAACACACGGCTCAAAGCTGGAACCAAAAAATAACAGCTTTGTTTTGACCTGAAGTGTAAATCGGATTGGGCGTGTCATATTTTCTAGGTTGTTTGTCATGGCGCAGCGCCCCCTGTTGATGAGGCATCCTTGACTGCAACAGTTCTGCCTTAGACTTTTAGACATGCCAGCAGGTTTGCTCGAGAAACTTGAGCACAGCTGATTCAAGACATGAAGCTAATTTGGTCAAAAAGAAAACTGGCTGCACCAAAATGCTTTTAATGGACACAACCTACAAGTGAAGATAGAAAACTCTTTCCATGTATCTCCTCGTTACTCTCGGTAGAACTGTTGCAGGTTTCTGCTTACAGCGTCTTACTAGTGCGCAGGACCTTCAGTTATTAAAGAACATAGATTTAGGTGAAAAGGTTGCATTTTTAGAAATTTTTGCTTTTGCAGCCACTCCTTTAAACCTTTTGCAAAATATTCAGACTTAAATGGTCGACATTTTGCAACATTTTCACAATGCTTCTGTGGTTTAAATATTGCCAGAATCTGTAGATCCTGCTCTTATGTGTCCTTATTTTCACTTAATTTACATGAGAAAATGTAGTTTTAACGCTTATTTTTTTCTGCTCACATCCCTTGGAGACTGATTTGTTGCATGAAGTCATTATTCAATACAAAATTTTGAAAGCAGAGTGGTAGTCAACAGTTTTACTCCATTAAAGATATTACAAACTTTCATTTTAGACATTTATTATAGACTTACTTTGTAATTTCTTCATGTACTCCACTACTTTTGTGGACCTAAGACTTAATGCGTCGGCATGTTCGCCATCCCACGAGAGTTAAAAGAAAACCTTAAAATCTTCCAGATTCCCTTAATAAAAGAACGACAGGAAATCTGTTCGTCCCGCTGTGTTCCGGACAACGTGCTGCTGTTATTCTGGTTTAAACTCACCTCGTCTTCCACGTTTTACAATGCTGCATCATTACCACTAAGGAACCACAGCCGATCTCAGTGTTGGCCACAACCATACAGCACAACAGAAAACACCAAAGAAAATGGCAGAAGTGGGGCTGATGTGATCAAAGTGTTAACAGTGCTGAGGCTCAAAGACGCAGCATCAGAGAGCTTCTCCCCTGCAGGTTCCCATCACAGAGTCGTGGATGTTTTCATCCGTGTGATTTGTGAGACAGTGGCCCACGCTCTGCCTGTTTGAGCCCAGACGATCACAAATCTTGTAAAGCTGAGTGTTTTGACCCAACGACACAACTTTCGACTCTCAGATGTAACTACAGAAGGAGTTTTTTTTTTTTTTTCCAGATGTTGAAAAACATGGAGAGACTAGAGTATTTCTCAAGTTGTCGAGGCTGAGCAGCAGAGTCGTTCACTGAGAATAAAGCAGCATTTGTGACAAGGGTAAATGTGACGCTTTATGCATAATGTGCAAAAACGAATGCACAAAAAACAGTAATTGGTTTATTTGCATGAGGTTGGAACGACATTTTAATTAAAAGAAAGTCGGATATTTAAAGAAGCCATTAAAAACATTTGTCTCTGAGCTCTGCAGTGACGGCAGCCAGGAGCATCAGCCCCATCCTGCAGCTTTAAACACTCGTTTGTTCTGATAAACAGGACAGGTGATGAATAAATGCATCTGTTTGCTGCTTTTACGTGTTTGATAGAGGAATGAAACATGAATTCTGTTTGAGTCGAGAATAATTAAAAGCCAGAAAGTCACGTTGATGTAAAGGTTAGCCACTCTGCTGAAACAAAGTCACAATATTAAGAAGAGTTTTTCCCATTGTTGATAAATCACAATATTGTAAATTTATGCAAAATTACATTTAAAAAATTAAAATGTATTTGGAATCATTTTGTCTATAGAGACAAAACTGTCAGGTGGTGTAATAAAAAGTGTTCATGGTTCAAACACTGCATTTTTGAGGTTACAACTTATCACAGGTGCAAACGTCCAGATAAGAAAAGATGGTGACACACAGACTTCCCGCAATGAGGGGCGTTAAAATTAATCTTGATCTTGATCTTGATATAAACTCATAAAATGTTAAATTCCTGAGTCAACGTGTTTAAAAATCAGACTTAGACTTTTTAGCTTCTGGACTCGATAATCTCTTTACACTGGGACAAATGATGGATTCATATTAGATAAAGCTGACATTTTTCTGTAAGTTTTGATATATAACCTTTGGGTATTAGGTTGCACACTAGTACCTTTAAAAGGTGAATTTAAAAAGACTTAAAAAATCTCAAACGTATTGGTGCGTTCATTTAGTGTCGAGTATTTAGTATTAAGTCATACTGATTTTAACCCAAACCATAATCTTTATTTTAATCATTGACTAAATTGTTTCACACTGTCACAACTGTTTCACATGTTGATTATCATCCCCATGACGACAATGATCACCTGACAATGAGGACAAACGATGATGGTAACCTGACTCTGTCCTTTCCTTGCAGTGTTTTTAACTAAAACTGTAAACTGATTATACGGTTAAAATATATAATCACATTATAGTTGTTGCATTAGGTTGGAGTAAGGTGGGATAGTAATTAAAAAAACAGGAAGACAAACCTTCATAAGTCAGGAATCTAGATAAAGATTAGGTCTTTATTCATCATTCGTACTGATTTCCATTCATTGGCACCAATCATGACCTCCATGGTTTTTTTTTTCTTTTTTTTTTTTAAGGCTATCTCTGTCAACACGTTCCTGGATATGATTTACTTCATGCGACCCAGATGTTCAACATAACTGAGGCTTAAAACAAATATACTGTAAAGGAGTTTGAGCGGATCAGTGAACTCACACTCTGAAAAACCTTCATTGTGTCTCTGCGGCATCGGGACTCTGCTGCTGTTCTTTATCAGCTCATTTTAAGTCGGCGCAGCGTTCTGAACTCGTCGTTTCTGCTTCTTTCTCAATGAGCATGATTCTGAGCAGCAGGGAGTCTTTTCCTCTCACAGTGAACAGATCTGTGGCTGCCAAAAGCACAATATGAACTGATGCGTCTCCTTATCACGCCTGTCCATTAAATGGGAGGCTAATGAACCTGATTTGGCTGGCAAGATGAAACTCACACTCTGAGAATCCCACAAGCCTCCACGCCACATGAGCGAGAGTGAACATTGAGACACACACACACACACACACACACGCTCATGCATTATGAAGTGCATGTTTGTACACTGAAATCACATCTGAGGAGCTGACTCGACGTCAGCCTTTGCTATCTCACATTAAAGCTCCTCCAGATTTTCTTTATCTTAAATTGAAAAA
>JAPZDX010000009.1:2091894-2110918 GCA_029783625.1 Naso annulatus | reverse complement strand
TGACGGCGCACACAGCGATGGGCCACAGCAGAGCTGAAACTGAAACTATTTTGACAATCAGTAAATGCTAAAGCGAAACATTCTGCTTTCAGCTTCTCTAACATGATGATTTGCTGCTTTTTACATGTAAGTGTGACCAAAGACATTTTTCAAGTGCCATTGAATATTTTAATGGCCACTACAGTTAATTAAAAAAGAGAAACTATGTGAAAGATTGATCCATCACAGCAATAATCATTAGTTGCAGCTTCATGCCTGTTTTCTCTCGTTTTGTGCTTTTCTTTCACCAACTCTGTTTATTTACGTCCATTAGCCGTCGGCTCTGTTTGATCTTGCAGAGCACAAAAACTGTTTTTTATGTGCTCTCTCTGGTTTTCAGGAAATTCATCCCTCCTCTCTTCGGTGAGACTTAAGGAAGCTCTTTTTCTGTAAACTCTCTCTCTGCAGCCCCAGAGGACAGGGCTCAGTCAATGAGCCCCTCTTTCAGATTGTGTTATTTTGTTATTGTGTAATGGCCTCCAAAGGTTGAAGGATGGCTCCTCTACAGGTCTCCCCAAGGAGCAAACCCTCTATCTAGACATTAATCTACTGCTGTGAGACAGACACGCTTGTTTAGCCAGCACAAAGCCCAGTAAGCTGTTGTCTCTGAGAAAAAGCTGGCCGTCTCCAGAGCCACTGGAGGCTGCGATGGCTGGAGCCAGAGTAATGACCTGTGAAATTCACCGATAGACTTGTCCTGTTGCACACAGGTCCGCCGGCACCGGGCCCTGTTTGCGGCCTGCCGCTGATTTATCAGCGCGCCTCTCCTGGTGCCATCGGCTTTGTGGAGTTTTTATGTGGGTCGACTGAAGGACCCTTGTTTGAATGCCGTGCTTGTGAATGTCAAAGCTTGTAAAGAAGTATTTAATTAAGCAGTAAGTATTTAATTTTCCGACTTGTTTTGCAGGTAGTTTAGCCGAACAACTTGACTTTAAACTCCTAAAACTGACACTGAATCCTTTCTGTTGAAATGCCTTAAAAGAGCTGCTTTTTAAGTCGTTGTATTATTTAGTAAAATTGACAATATTTGAACTCCGTTTCCACTCGTGTATCAAGGCAGTGGTTTCAAATATTTATGCCGCTTTGTCCTGTGAAATAGTCAATATTTTCTCTCCTCCTCAATCAGATTAGGATGTGAGGCTGAAAGTTAAAGCGAGGAGTCTTTGAAGGTGGTAAGGAGAGTAGCTGAGTCGTCCCCAGAGTAGATTATACAAAGATCAGAAGGGCAAACTTCCCGCTGGCACCTTCTGTCTGCTAGATACAGTTTGACTTTGTTACCTCAGTTTCACAGCAGAGGGAGATTCCTCCTTATTCCTGCCCTGTGGTTGTTAAAACAAACTGCTTGCTGGGAGAGAGACGCGTTTTCATGTCTAAAACTGCTTTTGCACAAAAAACTCCTCAGACTCTTAGTCATACTTCCTTCTTTCTTACATTTAACTTGCAGTGGTTCTGTTCTCTCTGCTGTTTATTAACAGTGCTTCACCTTGTCGTATCATGATTTAATCCTGCCCTTAGGCAGCCAAACATTTTATACTAACATTGAATCAATGACAGTATGCTGTAAAACCGAGCAAATTTCTCAGCATAGTCACCCACTACATTTACATAATTAGTCCAGCAGTTGTGATGCCTTCGGATCCCTTATTTGTAGAAATTGGAATCTGACATTGTGATCTCTGTCAGTGGTGACCGCTGAGCTCCTTCTTCATCTTGAGGAAGAGGTCGTAGTCTGCGGGTGTCACATCAGGTGAACAGGGCGGCTGTTGGATGAGTTCACATCTGCATACCTGGATAAGTGCAAGCCATTGTTGTCATTTTATTCCTTGTTAACTTGCAATTTTTAATTACCTGAAACAGAAATACCGCAGGAGTTGTTTACGTCAAACTTGCTGCATAATCACTGAAAGAACTGAAGTGCATGCACATGTAACAAGAGCTAAATAATTATCTTCTTCTGCAGTAGGCCACAGACTAATCAGTCATCACTCAAACATTAGGTTTTCTCCAACTGCTCACGATCCCCTTATATTTAGGACTTATACAGTTTTTATAGATGATTTTTTTAATGAGTTCACCCTTTCAAATAACCACCAATGTGTAGTAGAAAAAGTTAAAATTATCAGTCCAGTAAAAAGTGCCATTATTATGTTTTATTTTTATTTATTCATTCTTTAATTTAAATCACTCAATAAATATAGTTAATTGATTTTTTTAATGAAATCATTTGTAGCGTGAAAACTCGATTTGCTTAACTGACTTTCAAATTCAAGAAATAAATTTTCACCTCCAGTTTCTCGTTGTTTGTTCAGTTGCTTTATATTTACTTTGGTGTGTTTATTCTTTGACATTTTATGCGGCTTGAAATGAATTCTTTTCGTACGATACGGCTCCAACTCTGCTCTCTCATACTTTACAGGTGGCTGAGTAGCAACTGAAAAAGTGTTTATGGAGCCGGGATGACATCAGATACCATGACTAATCAATAGGTTTTCTCTCCGCCTGCTTGCCCTTCAGGTGTCCACGATTTTCAGAGGGAAGGAGGCAGCGTTCATCTGGTGTAATAAAAGTAAGCTTGGAGGAAAATGTGACAGATGTGGAGGCCTGTGCCAGCGAGAAAAGCGAGAGTGGGACTGTCAGACATGTCGACTCCGGCGTAGTGATGGATGGAGAGTGAGGTAAGACAGATGACATCGTCTGTCTGAGGCCGTGTTGTCATAGTGGAGGATTGCCGCTTGTCTTAACCTCTCAATATCAGAGAGCAAACTGAAGTTTGTTTACACTGCTCCAGTGGAGTGATTTAGAATGAGGGGTGAGGGAGAGGAGGGTGTAGAAGGTATGCTCGCTGGAGGGTCGGATCAGGTTTCTAAACATTCCCTTTGAAATCGAATAGCAGCCATCCCAGGCGTTTTAAACTCAACCAGCCCTGCTTGGCTACAATCCTTAAGGTGGAGAGGCCGTCCAAACACAAATACAAACAGACACAATAAAATATCCATATCAGTGTTGGCCTTTAAAAACTCACATTTTTTAACATGAGGCCTACGAAAAAGCAAAAGACAAAAATGTGGGTAAAATCTTGCATCTAATTTGGTTTGCAGCCATCATAAAGCCATAAGAAAACATGTTATAAGAGGCACTAATGAGCAGAGGGCCCGTTCGGGTGACATTTTCATATTTTGTGCAATTCATTCACGTTAAAAAGATCGTTGCCTGCCTGCAAGGTCAGTTGAATCTTTCCTGCGAATAAAAATGCAAGTAAGATGAGTTCCCCTGTGCTCCTAACCATGTGTTGGGTTGCATCCTTTGTATCGGTTGCTTACTTTGAACAATGCATCATGGAAAAACCTTATTTCTTTCTTTTCTTTAAACAAAGGCCACAGTTAAGCAAGGAGCAGACTGATTTACTGTATTTTGTGTTGCTAAAACAATAAGATGTCCTGGGGAAAAAAAAACAAAAACATCCCTGGAGATGAACTTGCTGAATGT
The DNA here is from genome assembly GCA_029783625.1 of Naso annulatus. NCBI lineage: Eukaryota > Metazoa > Chordata > Actinopteri > Acanthuriformes > Acanthuridae > Naso > Naso annulatus. The sequence continues at coordinate 2,107,393 of JAPZDX010000009.1, read as the reverse complement.
TCTTCAAAACAGCACGGTTTAGGGTGTGTGTTATTGCGATGGAAGATGGATTGGAGTCTGGCTTATTTTGCCAGGAGTCAGGTGTGGGGCTGGCGGGGAGGGGGGGGCGGCAGCGGCGGCGGCGGTGCTGCTGCATCGGCGCTGGGGGTGAGGTGGGGGTTCAGGCTCATTTCCAACACCGGCCTGAAGTCAGTGCTGGGCTGGGTTGTTGGGTATATGTGTGTATGTGTGTGTGTAGGGCTGGGGGGGGATTACACTGTCACACTGTTCATACTGTTTATGCATACCAGGCCACTGTGAGTGCCTCTTTGTCGCGTAAGTGTTTACTTGAATTTATTTTGGGAGAATTCCACATGACTGGGACGGGGATCTCTATAAATTATGGAATTGAGCGCTTTGTGTAATGATAACTTCTGTCAGTTAGTCAGGCTGTGTGACAGTGTTTTTAAGAGTGTGTAAATACAGGGGTGGTGAAAGAGGGAGAGGGGTGTCTGCGTGTTGAAATGTGCTGCAGACTTTCTTGTTCATTTAGTCTCCTCAGCAGAACAATAACAAAGCTTTAAAATGAGCTTCTTAACGACACTTTCCGCACTTTGCCAGCAGAGAAACAGCAGTGGAATGTATGTGACTCCTTCTGTTCGCTCAAGTCTTGTCCTGAAACGCAATTTTGAGATATTTGCACTTCGCTTGAGTATTTCCATGCTATGCTGCTTTACTTTACATCTTTGCTGACGCATCGGATGGTTTCATACACAGAACCATCTGGGAAGTCATCAATAAAAACTGTAGGAGAAGTGCAGCTACTTTCAACAAAATACTTGGCAGGTGATTGGAGGAACCAATTGTCCATTACTGTCCATCACAGGACGACTTCACAGGCAAATCTTGCTACTCAGCAGCCATCTTGCCAACACCCTCAGGAAGTTATTTCGGGCTAAGATCAGGCCTCTATCTGAATAAATGAGGAGAGAGCTGGAACTAACTTATCGATACACGTATAGACATATAGAATCACCAATCAAGCCTGATAAAAACACTAAAGAGTTTGATGGATTTGCTTCAACATAAAGATCGAAACGCCATTTTTCCCACAAGTTATACTTCATTGCATTCACAAGCTTTAACTACACCAGCTGATGTAAAGCAGACGATTGACTTCTGAGGAGAAAAGACATGGTATGTGTCCTCAACTGTCATTTCTGGCTTCACAGACTTTTCTATTCAGAGTTCTTTTAGCGGTTTGTTTCCTTTCTTATGCCATCTCTCGTGCTTTAGCCAGTCGGATCAACAGACAATATCAGCTAGCCGCTGAGCAAAACTAGGGAAGCCAGTCGGGAGACAAGGAAACACGTCTTCAGGGCTGTTCTTTCTCTTCTTTTAATGAAGAAATACTCTCCGTTTCTGATATAAATGAATGGCTGTTTTCAAATATACATTTGTGCTGTCATCACACCCAGCGCTTCTGAATAGGAAACTACACCCACCTGTGGCGGCCAGAGGTCTCTCATTGTACGCTGTGGTTTATACATAAGTGCATTTAGCAGCATTTCAGTGGGAAATATACTTTAGGGCTGTGTGATATGACTGAAACTTCACATCCCATTATTAACCATTTCATATCCGGATAACATGTCAAACATATGATAATAAAGCAAATTCAGTTGTAAATTAAATGAATAGTTGATATTGTATCACCATGTGGAAAGGCTTTAATTATTCAAAAAATAAAAGGTAGTTACTCATGTTTTATTGTTTTCGCCTTTTATTCAAAATATAATTTTCATTGCCAGTCTGTAGCAAACTTTGCAAGGAATGGTTTTCTGATCCATATCAGACTTTCAAAACCACATCAGTGCATACAAGCTCCACGTTTTGTCTCAGCTGGTTCATTTCATGTTCAGACACACCTTGAGTTGTGTCCCCTTCTCCCTCCTCAGAGTTTGTTTGTGTCGCCCTCATGCCTAGTCCCTTCTGCATCTGTGTCGTTGGAAAAACAAAAACATCTTCCGAATGATGAAAATGAAGCGAGATGTGCTTTAACGCGTGCATATTAGTTAGATTATCTGTTATGGTTACAGGTCGTGCTTATTACATGAGGACAAAAGGGGGACAATAGCAGCCAAAGATTAATACAAACAAACAACGGCCAGTGCTGGGGGCTGTCTGCAGCAGGGGAATGATGGGAAACTGTCAGACAGACTGGCTGCATTGTCCTCCTTGTTGTTACTGAAAGATTATTTGATTTGAACGACTAAGTGCCGAATCGAAAACTGAGTTATTCTGCGGTCGACTCCAGTTCAGTCCTCCACGGTTCTCAGCAGAGTTCTGGACTCCAAGTTTGTGGGTCAGATCAGAGACAAGATGTTTTGGAAAGCCAAGCCACACACACACACACACAAAATACCTATGCAGAGTGGAGGCAAATCAAATGGAATGAGTGGCTGAAATTCAATCTCTTGACACACAGTGAACGTGTTGGCTTGTCAGAGGCATGTGCAGGTTTCCAAAGTTATCGAAATCATCAGATGAGGATGTAGTGGAAACAGAGGACATCTACATTTCTCTTGGCAAGCACTTGAAACTAGAACCTGTGGCCAGAGATAGCTCAGAAGTAGAGCCGTTGTTGAGTGAAAAAATATGCGGTTGTATGTCTGTTGTGTTATTATAGCAGAGATAGCACTGTTCAGGAAGAAGGACAAGAAGAAGAACCTCTTAAGGAGGCTTCAATGTGAAAGTCAGAAAATTTATGTGTATTTATGTTTGCTTCATATAAAAAGATACATTACAAGTTGAGGGAGTTCAACCCCAAGCGTGTAAACTAACAGATTATATAATAATGGCTAATTCAGAAACTGAAGCGCTTTTGGGTGTCTTCACCTTTAAGTGCAAGAGCACCATCTAGTGGCTGCTTCTGTACATGTGTCCATTAGTCAAAGGTTGAAAAAAACAGAAACTCTTGTTAACTGGGTTTCTTTCTGACATCTAGTTTTTTTCCTGAATGGGTGTGACTTATTTAGCAGTGGTGCTAAGACAGACTAAATGACACAGCTTCAGAGAGAATTAAAGATCAAATCCTGTCCTGACATCATGTGAGCTTTGGTGTATTTCTACAAAGTACAAGTCAGTCTTACACAAAGTAAATAACATGTTTTGAATAGCTGATTATATGGAGACTTGTCTCAGCTTCTTGCTAGCATGCTGTTAGTAGGGCTAAAACTAATTCAAACCAATTATGAATATTGAAACTTAGTTCCAATACACATTTATTTAGCTTACTATAACAGTGTAATACAGAGGCCACAGGTGGTGTCTTGAATTTGCTTATTTTGTCTTACTAACAGTTCAGTATCCAGACATCTAACTAGTAGCAAATACATGGCATTTTTGCCTGATTAAAAACCCAAGCCAGACATAAGTTTGTACCATTTATTAGTCAATTTGACAAGTGACAAAATACAAGGTTTGATGCCACTGTCCTACCCTGAAAGGCTCTTGTTTGAAATAAATAGACTGTCAAAAGAATACTCCTTTGAAATGGTTAGTAGAGCTTAAAAAAGGGAAAATATTTATGCCAAGTTGGTTCTTTTCATCAATCAAGAACTCAGATTATGTTTAAGAAGAAAAAATCATTAAACACCTTGCATTACCCCAGCCTATCACACGGTGCTGATAAATATCATTTTGATTGCATCTACACTAATTTTTATCTACAGCCTGGTAAACTTTGAAAGAGATTTATGCTGGAGATCTTTTGAAAAGAAGAAACCAAATGCTGTGTATAATGGTTTCACCTGTAACACATGGAATAACAGAATGCATTTTTGTTTTTCAGCTCATCCCGAGCATAAACTACTTTTCTAACTTTCACCTAAACCACTCTTACTCTTTAAATAAGGCATCAAATATTTGTTTGTTCGGTGCACTTGCAATAAGTCTTCCAGCAGTTTTTTTTTTTCTTTTCCTGTTTTAGAACAACACAGACAAGACCATAAAAGCGGTCCGGTCTCCAGGATGTGCTCTACGAGTAATCCTTTATTGAACAACCTGAAATTCTAGCTATCTTTGGGGTAATGCCTTTGTGTTCAGTCTTTGAGAGAGAGAAAGGCACAGTCTGCAGAGCAGGATTATACAGAAGAGTTCAGTCGAAGTGCTTGGTTGCTGAACTCCTCTCAAGGGAGCAGAAAGTAGCGCATATTGTTGTTTCTTTTCTGTTACATCAGATAAAACCCCTTTTTTTCTTCTTTCTCTGGGAGGCCAGGCCTGCAGCACCTGAACCCATGCTGGCGGGTGAAATGTGGCGTCTGCAGCTGCAAGTTAAAAAAAAAAAAAAAAAAAAAAACACACAACAAAAAACAGATCCAGTATATCAGTACTCGACATTTCAAAACACCAGGAGCAACAGACAGAATGAAATCTGCTGCTTTTTGGTCAGTGTCAAACAATGCTCAGCGGTTTATTGTCAGGCTTTGTCCACACCCAAACTTTGACAAAACTGCCTTCAGCAATCTCAAAGGCTCATAGGAAGCTCTCGCAGACTGAGGGAGAGGCATTGTCAGGTGCGCTGCCCACTATCATCCTCATTCTGTAGTTTTTGTCCATATTAATTGCAAGTCTGTTAAGATTAACATAACTGGTGGTAAATACCTCGTTAAAGGACAGAACTGATGGCTGCAAAGGCAGAAGAGCAAACCTCAGCCAGGATCGAGTCTTATCTGAACACCAGGGAGGAGCAGAGATACCGTATCTGACTCCCTGCATGCTTCGGCGCATTCGGAAAAACTGCGCTGATAAACTGGCTGCACTGTGGAATGAGACTTATTTTTTGAGGCAATAATGGTGCGCACACGCTGTGGAAGTCAGGGGCTGTTTGGATGGAGTTTTTTTTTTATACCAGAGATGAAGCTGTTGTCTGCTGCCTGGCTGGTTGCTGGTACTAAAGCAAATATACACAGCATTAGAGTCCAATACATATAGAGCTATATAAAAAACAATTATACAGTCACAATGATAGTATACCCTGGAGGGAAAGGTTTTCCTATCCCACAAGAAATGAATAAACATACAGCAAACGCTGAAAAAAAGAGGTAGCTAATTTATGAAACATTAAAACAAATACTATACTAAGAGTTAAAAACTGCTTTACATATGCTACTGACTAACATGGATTCTCAACACTGACACATCATGAACTAAGTGTCTGCTACCCATAAAAGAAGCTACCCCTCTTGCTCTTGTCTTCCCTTTCATGACTTCTTCAATAAGACATTCCTTTCATCTGTTGTGTTGTGCTGCGTGTTACAACATAACAGAGAATCTTGTCGACAAAGAGTATCAGTAATGTACGAATGCTAATAGTTCACATAGATTTAGCCATCTTTTCTGGGTATTTAAGTTTTATCTGGATTTCTAACAGAGGAATGCGATGAGTGAGTTATTTTTCTCCAGGACCACAATGACACAATTTTGGACTTCTGGTGATTTCTTGAACAATTTGTCAACACAAGAAAATAAATAATCACAGCAAGTGATGTTCATCTATTTTCAAACTAAAAATGGTCTTGGTCTCTTAATAAAAGAAGACGAAGAGCAAAGGAACCTTCATTTCTTCATGGTGTTTCTCAGGAATTCTTCAGCCACAGGTGTATCTCATTCCTTCAAAACCCCAAAGTCCCCCATTTGCTTCATAGCCCATCAGGTTTTTAGTATCCTGAATTCTGTCAGTAGTTGCGAATGCTGAAGAAGCCCACACTGGTTGGTGACTCCTTGACTGTGACGGTAACTAGATTAGCAGTGACATCCGTTACAAACACATGCTCTATCAGGCTCCGCGTTGGCTTCCAGTCTTGGTTCTGGGTCGCTATCGAGGGATTCTGTCCAACGTAGTCCTGGTCGGAATCCGAGCTGCTCTCGTCTTCACCTGTGCTCATGTCATTCATTTTGGCTTTCTTGCCATCTTTGGAGACTGGTCTGTCTTGCTGGCTCTGGATCTCTGTGGAAGATTTCTGCACACTGTTCTTCTCCAGCCTGCCTTGAACTCTGGGATTCTGGATTTCAGTTGCCTCCATGACCTTGTTTGGTCCAGGCTGGTTCTTTCTGGCCTGCGGTCTTCCAGGAGTCACTGGACTCTTAGGAGGATTATACTCCTGATTTTGTGTAAGAGTGCTTTTTCTTGCCGGGTTTGCTGCATTTCTCAGGCTTGAAACTGGAGTAGTGCCATTTCCAGGAGCATCACTGCTTTGCACCGGTTTGTTCTGAAGGTTGAGTGGCTGAAGGTTAGAACCATGATTGGAGGTCGCACTCTTGGTTGGTAAGGAAGCCACTGCTTTAGTACTGGGTATCCGCTGCAGTGCTGACACAGGAGCTGGGGGTTTCTTTTGTCCATTGGGGGAACTTAGTGTATGCTGAGTGGTTCCTTGAATGGGGTGTTTTGATGTATTCAAATTCAACGCTGCTACCCCTTTTGATTTACTAGCAGCTGCTTTCAAATCCAAACTTGCCTCACTGTTCATGCTGGAGATGGACAGTTTGCCCTCATTGACATTCTTGCTCTGGCTGGATGGTTGGACCGACCTTCCAGATGCCAGGGAGCTCATGGAATTTTTTGCAGCCCCACCCTGGGTCAGAGAGCTCCTGTTCTGACCACCCACTGGATCCCGAGCAGAGCCCCGATGAAAACCCATGAAGGTAAAGCTTGCAGGGTGAACCGGTTTCTTAATTGCCCCTGGGAGATCTGTATCTTTGGACGTCTTCAGGATTTTGCGAGGACCCTTGTTCTGTTGAAATTCCTTCAAGTCAGGGGGCAGAGGTTTCCTGCTCCGTTTCTTTGGGGGCTCCTGTTTTGCCATGACAATCTGTGCCTTCTTCTGAGGGACAGGATGAAGGTCTCGTGTTCTGACACTCGGGTTTGCCTGTTTATCCTGGCTGTCATCGTCATCGTCGTCTGATGAGGACGATGAGGAAGAACAGGACGATGAGGAATCGGTGGATGATGATGATGAGCCAGATGAAGAGCTGCTTGACTTTGGAACCTCAGGGACATTTTCCTGAATTTGAATGCAAATATTAGAAACTGTGTGAAGCCACCAAGGAATCATATCATCATCATACTGCTTCGGACTGTACTCACTAGGATTTTCCGGGGTCGTCCCCTCGGCCTTTTCCCTTTCTTACGGATCAGAAGCTCCTTTTCTTGCTCTCTATAAAAAATGTAATACAAGCTTAATAAGGGATAAATGAGTATTCATAAACTAATGCTATAGCTCCAAATTCTCTCATGTGAAAAAGCAAATCTCATTTTTGAAGACCATTTCTGTTCAATACTTTTTGACAATTTCTAAAGCAGGAAGCAGACAGATGACCTATTTAATGTCTCGACAAGGACACTCACTTCTTGTTAAACGCAGCCAACAGTCTTGGGTCAAGGATGTTTTCTTGAGGCTCCCAGCTGTTGTGTCTGGAACAAATTGACATTGAGATTGTTACACATCAGTCAAAATAAATAAAAAAAGGTGGCCTTGCAAGCTTAAACATACCCTTGACCCAAATTTAGAAAATGACATTTTAAGTTTGTTCACTCAGAAACACGAGACTCTCCAGTTCCAGCAGCCATAGTATATCAGCTCAGATAAATTATTTAATTAGCTGAGACAGACCATTCAAGTTGGCTTAAAAAAAATAAAAATAAAAAAATAGCAAAAACTAAAATCAGTACCAAACAGTAAATAAATAAAATGACAGAATAAATTAGGACTGCTTTCTTTGAGCCAGTGCATGCTTCACTGGTCTGTAACCATTATTTTTAAACCAAATACAGACAATATGAAATCACACCCATGTTACACAGCAACTGGCCTGCTGTCAAGAGGAGAGAGAGCAGGCATGTTTTCAAAAGACCTTGATAAACCTCTTCCAAAAATTAAGAACAAGCTTTGCAAAAAAATTTGTCAAGAATACAAGGAGGATGCAGGGTTAAGTGGGGAATTTGGTGTATTTTCTGAGGCTGCTACAGAAATATGTGGGGAATTTTTCAAAAAGTTTGGCTATTTCAGTCAGACGTCACATGGGTACTTTTCAACTCCCACAGCTACCAAATCAGATTCAGTTTCCAGTTGTCTTTCAACAGTGAACACAACTGTGGTGAAAACCCTACTGATCATCTCTGTCAAAAAACATGAACACACCAGGAGGGAAGAACATTTTTAGGTCATGGAAGAGCTCCAAAAACTTACGGGAAGCGTGAAAATAACAGCACTGCTGCGCTTGTGATGCCACAGCATGGGGTCTTTCAGATAGCAAAAATAACCTTTGTTTTTCAGTTGCACCTGTACATGGTGACAAGATCCAGAGCTTTGTTTTAGCTTAACTTTGCTTATTTTCTACGTTCAAAATCACAGCATCATTTCGCTCCCCTTTTTATAATTGTAGGAGTGAATGAAGAGCAGTACTGTGAAAGTCTAACATTTTGATAATCCATACAAATTTAGGTGAAAAACAACTCTTCCCTACAAAAACAAACAGACCACTTTGTTTTTTCTCAAAGTGGTCTGAACTACATGCATGTGTAATGACCTTTCTTCTCATCACTTGTTGTTGAATAGCCTATTCTGATCAGCAGTCACCAGGGAAATAATCAACCCCCACCCCTCCCCAGCACACACACACACACACACACACAAAGGATGTGGTTCTAACAGAAAGCAATGGAGCTGGCAGGCAACAGTGTGCACTGATGGTGAATTACAGCAACAATGTGGAGAGAACAGAAAGGGCAAGTGACAAGAAATGAAGACAGTGAAGCCTTACAAGGAGCAACCAAAATGCAGAGTAAAAACAGAAAATAACTTTAAAATGTGAGTTATGTAACGTTTCTAACACTAGGATTTATAAACTACTTCTCTATCAGTTACAAAATGGTCTAAATCAGTTTGAATGACTGGTAGGTTTTTGCGCAAAAATGAAAACACAACTTATCTCTGCTGTGGAGAATAAAATTTAACAACGCGTTTATTTAAATAAGAGGATGAAAACCGCGACAGATATAAATGATACAGCCTAAAAAATTGTCGCCTTTGCTTTTCCGTTAACTACCAAAATTTGAGGCGTTATGAACAAAAGAAAGCAGATGGAAAGGCTGAATTGTTGGGCTCTAATTTGAACAAACTGCCACCACAAACTAACAATACGCAATAATATCGCGCAGTTGATGCCCTTTAAACTCTGCGATTCAACACAAAAACGAACCAACAGTTTGACTGAAAAGCAACAAGCGACACGTTGTTGTTGTTTTCATTGTTTCGGGCTCAGCAGCTCCACTTGTACTTACTTGGATGACCATCCCCTCCACTTCACGAGAAACTCCAACTTTCCCTGAAAGAGAACCGAGAGACGGAGAACGCTCGTAAACAGGCGCGAGAAAACACGCAGATAAAAGTGGCCGTGATCTACGGCTCGTACCTTTCTTAGTCGTTTGTTTAAAATGCATTCGGCATCAAAAACCTGCTCTCCCACGGCGCTCAGCTCCTCCATGTCTGCCTTCGCCCCGAATAAGAAACCTCTATCAAAAGACCAGAGGCGCGCTAAGCCAATCACAATCACGTTCGCGCAGGCCGGATCTGGACTTTATTGCCTTCAAAATAAAAGTCTTATCAGCTCAAGCTATGACGATCCTGTGGGGAAAGTTAGCATTGTTAAAATTTTAACAGCTGGTTTGAAGAAGGAATTTTTATGTTTGGTCCAAGTGTAAGTTTGTTGTTTTTTTGTTTACAATTTACAGAAACAGTTCAACATTTAGGTTATATGGAATGCTGTTTTTTATAGTTGCTAACTACAGTTGTATTTTTCCTCCTACTTTTATGTACATATTATTATTATTATTATTTACTTTCCTGTATGGCTAATTCTATCTGGTAATTGCTCTTGGAATTGTCTGCAAGTACACTGAGAGCACTGGAGAATAACAACTCATATTCCTGTACACATATGTGGCCAATATAGCTGGTTCTGTTACGGTTATAAATGAAAGTGACAGTTTGATGTGAGTCAGCTCTGATACACCGTCGTCCAACAAATCCTCACACACTTATGGTAAGGTACTAGTTTTTAACAAAGCACATAGGGACATCTGCAGTTTCTTGAAACTACAGTGTGATTTTTATAATGTTTTATTATTTGAGAATTATTTCTGAGTTTTGGCTTGAAAATCTATGCCTGAAAACCTAGCCTACATTAAAACATTACAGTATAGAAACTTTATTGTGTTCTGTAGGAATGTATTTTAAATACATATTAAAACAACAACAAATTCAAAAAGGTGGTTTTGGATATGAATGGCCAGCATAATATTAATTTGAAAGTCATGACCGGAAGATCAGTGCTTTCGAGCGTAGTTTGAGTCATCGCACAAAGAGAAGCGGGCAACTGAGAATGTGCCTGCTTAAATGTGTCCTTTGGCAGCCACCGACTTCTGAATGAACCATTTCACTTGTTAGTGAAAGTACAGACACGGACTCAAAGTTTTGTTTATATTTTTATAAGATTTAGAAATAATTAAAACGTCTTCTGTAATAGAAATAAACGGGAAAATGGCTGCTTATGTTCATGGCAATTGATGCTGTTATTCAAGGCAACAAACATTAGATAGGCCTACACAGTAAGAAAACTTTATCACAAGTACATTCAATTACATTATATTTAAATAGATCTAATGTTTATTTATTTAAACAATTAATTACATGTAAAACAGACAGATAATAGTCTTAATAACTTGCGTACGTACACTGCATCAGATGTTTCAACCAAATGTGAAACAAAATAAACAATACTGAAGGATGATGAGTTATTTTGTAAATTTAATTCTACTCCCAATTCCCCTGTCTTTGGACAAAATAGTAATTTGCAAATGATTACACACATCTCTGCTCAGTCAGTTCTGTGTGCATCTCAAAAAGTGCACATCCTTAACTAATCTATAATAAAAAGAACCATTCAGGAGAAGATCCACAAGCAGGGTTGGGGTTTGCGTCAAGGTTTTTCCGTGTGATGTTCAAAACTTGCTTTGTTCTATCTTTTCCATTTCTGGAAAATCTTTGGGAGCTTCTTTTGAATGTCTTGATCTGAAACACAGAGAAAAGGAATTTCGTGTGACTGAGAGGCAAAATGTTACGGTTCATCATCTTTCTGTTAGAAGATCTCAAAATGATATAAACCTTGACAGTCATTACCTTTTACTCTTGCGCTTGCATGCATAGTAGAACGTTGTTAATATAAAGACTATAGTGAGAAATCCAACCACTGCAGTTAGTCCAGTAAAAGCATTTTGCCGACTGTTCATAGCATCATCTGAAACAAACCAGAGAATACAGAGAACACATTCACTTCAGGTTTTTTAATTGTTTTTGGAGACTTGCTACTGATGTTTCTCGACTGATATGCATCCTGCATACTTTGTGCTGATGCTGAATATCTTTAAAGGACCACTGTGTTATTTTACTCAATTTATTGTAAATTTTTTCCTCTTCTGCTTTTTCCCTAAAAGTTTGTGGATTTCGAAAACTGTACTGTACACCAGGCAAAATGTTGCCTCTTCTCAAGCACTAAATTGCATCAACTAACCACATGATGGCACTATAACAGCTTTTACATTTTTCCCAGTACGCTTCTGACTGCGTAGTTCAGACACAAATCTCCTCTGTAAGTTCTGAGCTCTGCAGTCCACAAGAAAACCCTGTTAACTGCAAACACTGATTTGTGTCATCAGTGTCTTGTAGCAGAAAACTTAACATTAGGTCTGTTTAGACAAGATCAGTTCAAACTAAAGATTTATTTTCACGTCAACCATGTAATATCAGTATCTCCAGTTTTTGTATTTTATTTTAATTGACGCTTCTTTCTATCTTTGCTACCCACTTTGCTGTAACGCCATTTGTTCTTTCTTTCTTTCCCTCTTTCTTTCTTTCTTTCTTTCTTTCTTTCTTTCACCAGAGGATTATTTGACCTTAAACTGCCCCTTTTCAAAGAAATTTTAGCCAACATTTTTTTTTAATTAAAATCAGAATATAAAGAAAAACTTTACGAAGTTAAAGAAATTTAATATTTTATCTTGAAACCATTTTATTTATTCCCCTGGCAAACTGGCAAAAGACTTGAGTTCAGCAGACAGGGTAGGAAAGTCAGAAAATATTGAGAGATGAACTAAGACGTTGTTTGTTTTGGTCTTCGGTTTGATCTTTGTCCACAAGAAGAAAACATATTAAATATTGCCAGAAATGTCTTTTATTTAACATCACACACTGGCATTGGGTTTTTAGAAATCCTTTATAAAAATCTCTCCAAACCTTCCGTGAGCAGAAGCCAGATCTACTTTCCAGTTTTAACCTACAGCAGCCCTGTATGTTTGGACATATGTGAAGTGGGAAATGATGGATGAATGGCCTGATAATGAAGGAGCAGGTGCTGGAGCGACATACTTTCGAGGCCACGGGGAGAGACTCATTAGTCTGGTACAAACTCACCCTGAATCGTGCTGCCTTCAGTGATTGGGCTGCTAACCAGCATGTGTTTGGTGGCATTCAAGTGGCCGTCGTTGACCTCCGGCGTGATGCCCAAGATGTGACACATTAAGGGGTAGATATTCACAGTCTCGAAGGGCCCCACCACCAGGTTCTTGTGAAACGCTGGACCCACCGCCCTGAAGAAGGGCTTCATGTCCATTTCATTGTTGTCATAGCCGTGCTCACCCCTGTTGAACTGAACAGGGAAATACTGAAAAGACAGAAACAAATAACATTACTTATGTGACCCAGCTGGTTAGATACAATTAGAGTGTAACTTTCATAAGCCAGTGATTGTAACAACATGACCTAATCAACAGCAACAGAGTTAACACAGCGTGGTCTTCTTTTATTTAATCAGCAGAGGGAGGTATTGCTCAAGTAAAAGAGGTATTTCCATCCTGGAGAAGGAAACCCTGTTTCCTTTTTCTTACTAATATCAACACATGAAAGCAACTATGTAATTATTTAAATCCATCTCTAAAATCTTAATTTTCGTAAAAAAAGACATGAATTATAATGGTATAAATGTCATACACATTAGGGTTTTCTACTAACAAAACATAAATGAAATATCAGCATGAAGAAAACTCAGTGTTCTTTAAGCAATTATGTAACAGTCTCAACATGCTTATCCTTCTTTGAGATTCAACTTAACGGTAAGTGGCCATAAATGGAGAGAACAAAGGTTTAGATAGTACAGTCGTAATCTAGTCATAACCTATGGACTCTAGATAACCCGTTCAATCAGTGGATTCACTTGACCGATTATTGCCTTTCATGTTCAGCATTTAAATGAAATTATCCCTGAAATTAAGACTCAGACTGACACATTCAGCAAAGATGTCAAGTGGATTGACTGAGTGTGGAGCCAAATGAAAATGGTGCATGTTATCAGCCAAGACTGGATTATCCCGAGGAAGTGTAAATGCACTTCATTACAATTGTAAATGCACCAAAAAAATAACATTTTAATCTTTGTTTCTGGTCGAAAGGAGTCCAGTGTCGCAATTTTCTGTGGGCAGAGTGCAACTGCCAGTGGTCGTAATTACATAAATCAATGACTATTATAAATCAGTTACTATTAAAGCATGAAATGTAAGCGTAGCTGCTTCCGTTAAGAGTAGCGTTTTCACATTTTGTTGCCGTTTTAAAGCTGTACTTGGCAACTTGGCAAGTTGATGGGGCACAAATGGCAACCTGAGGTAACTGTTTACTTTAAAGGGTGAATCAATAGGGCTTGCAGTGGGCAGAAAACTGCTGCTGCACATCTCTTTATGGTTTCAGACATTCCAGCACGTTTCATTTCTGGCCAAGCTCAAGTCAGTGAAGGCAGAGAAAACACATGATCTGACATGTCTGATCCCTGCTGCACCCTTTGAGTGATTGGGTAACATTGAACAGTTTTATTTCTGCAAAATTCTTGTCTTACAGTTCTCTCTGACAGCCAACTGTCAAGAGAAGTAATGACATCAAGAAAATTAAACCTGACTGCCAACGCACCCCGTTGATTACGTATCCGATGTCAGCCCATAAAATGATAGGGAGGATGCGATCATTTTTGGAGAAGCGGAGATACTCTGGCATTTCCTCCTTTTTGTACACATGGAGGTTGGGATGCGCCCCCTTCAAGGCATTGTAAACCTTATCCAGCATGCCTGGCTTTGGCAACAGCATCCCAGAGGGGCCGTAGTCCACCAGGTGGAAGGACAGGTCCGAGAACGAAAAACCCGGGATCTTGTACAGGGTGATCTCTTCCACCTGACCGTTGCGGTACACTGTGGTCATGCCGTGGTCTGCTGTGATGATGATGTTCAGGCGGTCAGTCAGCCCATGATTTTCAGCAGACTGTCGAATGTAGCCCACGGTTCGGTCCACTTGCTTGACCATCTCCTGACGCTCAGGGGAGTCCGGGCCATATCTGTGGCCTGTGCCGTCTGGCTCACCGAAATACAAGGATATGAAGTCCAGATCCTGATCTCGGAACCAGCTCATCACCTTGTCCGAGTTCTCTTGCCAAGCCGTCTCGTTCTTGTAGTTGTAAAGAATTGGCTCCACTTCCCGTACTGCTGCAACTTCTCCCTGGTAACTGGCGCTTGTGCCAGGAAAGTGAAGAGATCCAGATTTTAGACCCTGGATGGAGACAAAACAGAGATACATTAATGTTACACACATACATTTGACACTTTTCCTCAACATGTGTATCAGCATGCCAGGGGTTTATATGTCAGCGAAACTAAGCCATTCATTTTCTTAAATCTTACAGCTGAGCTTTACGCAGCCTTACAGAGGCCGTCATTTGCATGCAGTTAACATCTATACCAGCAAAATAATTTGCAGTATGACTGCGCTGATCTACCTGAAATTATTCAGCAGGCTTTCAGAGGTGTTTTGTCAAGAGAAATGGTTTCTAGTGTTGTCTCTTACACTGATAAGATGGAAATTGTGCTGCACAGACCTGTCTCTGCGCCGTGATCCAGATAGGCAGAGTGCCATTGTCCCACCACTCATTCACAAACTGGGTCTGATAGTAAGGCACCTTCTCGCCAGTGGTTGTGTTAAAATACATGTTGTGGATCACCCCATGATTCTCAATGTAGCGGCCTACAGGAGAGAATCACTGTCAGTCTGCTTGCACTCATTATTCATAGCGTGACACATTCACATTAAAAATTCTATCAACTTAGCTGGTTGAGTGGCATGACGCTTTTGGACAAGGCCTTATGACCAACTTCGGAGATTAGAAGAATTTAATTTCAAGGAAGTTAAATTTCTTTTAGCTGGCACTGATGATTTGAGAGTCAAAATAAGAAAGGAGGCACAGAATTCTTCCCTCAGTCATCCAAGCATAATTATCTTACTCAGCTATAAAAGCTGTTGGACCCTGGGACATTCAATTACAACTAATTCCCTTTTTCCCGTGGCTTTTTTGTCAATCCTTGCAAAGTAAA
>JAPZDX010000009.1:2038026-2051025 GCA_029783625.1 Naso annulatus | reverse complement strand
TTTAATAAGTGCAGGTGCCCTGCCTTTTTCTGATATCTAAGTAACCCCCCCTCCTTTGGTTTTATTATGATGATGACATTTTCTTATGTTGCAGCCATGTAGTCTGCGGGGCTTTAAATTAAAAAAAATTAATTGATAAATAATAGTAAAAATGACTTGCACTTTGAGTAATTTATTGATGAGGTAGTTTTTTTTTGTTTTTTGTTTTTTTACTTTTACTTGAGTATATTCTTGAATGTTAATTTTCACTTTTACTTGTTATTTTTTATGGTAGTTGTACTTTTTAGTATAGATTTTCACTACTTTAAAACAATTATATTTATATTTTATTTATTTATAGTTACATATGACATTTGTGTTGTTTTCAACAATAAAAACAATGTCTTGTCCTTCATGTCTTGTCATCATTTTATGTGCCATCATCCATCTGTCACACAGGAAAAAAGTTTAATAAATAAGAGGAAAGCTCTTAATCCCAATATAAATATTGTGAAAGGCAAAGCAGCACTTTTTGACATTTTTTCCCAGCATGCCTTTATTTGTTTGATGGCATTTACCTCATCTGGCATTTCTGTTGTTTGTCAATTATCTTCATGAAGACTCCTGTCTGACAGAGTTGTTGCTGCAAAGTGATGACAGCAAAAGGTAAAACCAATGAGCATAGAAATTAAAAATGTAAATATATATTTTTTTGCAAACGTTAGCTGTACTCTGTCACTCATCAGCTCCAGGCCACTTGATGCCAGAGCTTCCTCTCCAGTATGGCTATCTGCAGAAAAGTTGCACAGATGTATGCGGACGAGACAAGATGGGCAGTTAAGACTTAAAAAATGAGCACAATGCTGTGGTTGTAATTCAGATAGCGTGTCCTCCCTGTATCAGTTGCACAATGCTGTGACAATTCCAGAGGTTGTAGAGTTCAAACATAAAGAGAAAAAAAGACAGGAGACTTATGGATGCCATTTTGGATAGTTTTCCCACAGATGAGACAGACATTCAGACACATGTCCCCAAAAAAGCCTTATAAATCTTGGAGCATGTCCAACATTTATTGATGAGGGTGCCGAGTCACACGACCACCTGTCAAAACTCGTCTTCCTCGTTCATTTGAACATCATCCTGCTTTGTATTTCTCGAAAACTTGCTTTACTTTGAGATTCTTTGGGAAGAGGAGGGGGGCTGAAGCTGTATAATCTGTGATTGATAGGACACAGGCAGAGGAGAGCAACGTAATAGGAAGAGCAATTTATTTTCCAGTGCAAATAAAGATGGGAAAGATGGGGAAACTGCCAAGGGTGTTCATTTGATCTGAATGGAACTTCAATAAAACTAATTCCTGCGACAGCTACTACAGTTCCTCACGAGAGGCGCTTCCCTGAGCAACCGTCTGTCTTCCTGCAGCTCTGTCATTTTAGCTGATCTCATCTACTACCTTTTAAATGAATGTCTAATTTTAACAAAGACAAAAGATAAAATGTAAATGGCTGAGCAGGTTCAGGAATTTGGCATTTAATTTGAACCATAATGCCACATTGATATCAGGACCGGAAAACAAACTGCCAAGTTTGACAGAAGTCAAGAGAATTTGTCTTGATGTTACTGCAGATGTTTTAATATCTATGAATTACATTTTGTATTATTTTACACTAAACTCTGTGTTCCTCCCTTTTGATTTAGTTGGTGACAAACAAGACAAAAAACATCAAAATTTAATCTGAAGGAAAATACAGAATCTCTGAAGGTAGAAAACGTCTTTATCAAAACAGGTGGAATTCAAAAAACACAAACACAGAAGCTTTTACATGATATGAGACTGCCATCTAGTGGGCAGAGAGGTCATAACGTCAAGCAGCAGAAACATTTTACTTGTTAATATTTTTTAAGAAAAGGAGCAAAAATATTTCAAAACAATTTATGGCAGAATTGTAAACAAAATCTCACCACAATGGCACTTAACTTCAATCCATTATCTCATTAAATTGCCACTTAAGCTGAAGCCTCCTCTTGCCACAGACTGACTGCAGTGCGAATGCTAGAAAAAGGAAAATATGTTAGGATAACTGAAGACAGAGTGATCACAGAAAGTTGATTCTTTTGTGTCAGTTTAAAAGAAAAAAGGCAACATTCTTGGGCTTCAGCTCCAGTTTTCAGCATCTCCACTGTGAATATGTGAGAACATCTTTAAGTTTTGGTCTGTTGTTGAGGCAAAACAAGACGCCACCTCGGTCTTTGGTGAACTGTGGTGGACATTTGCTTTAATTTTATAGAAAGGAGATGAATTAAGAATATAATATGAAAATTAAATGATAATACAAAATAAGCAAGTTCCAGCCCTAATACACTGAGGCAATAAATTATGTAGATTATTAAATGCAGTACAGTACATTTATATCTACGGAAGCTCCTCGCGGTCGTGGATTCTTATATTCTATATTTTCAAAGATATTTTGCAAACATGGCAACTGCAGCAGCTTGACAAAACCCTTTTAGGTCAATATATTTATGAAAATTAGATCAGTACACAAGTTCTACAGGATGCTATTAACATTACATGAGAAAATGATTTTTATCAAACAGGCCATTTTGACAGGGCTTGTCCTGAGTTTTATGTGGTGGACTTCAGGAAGTGAAAGCTTGCTGACAAAAAGCCACAAATAAATCAGCTCTCACCTTTTCCCATTTCTCATGGTTTCAAAGGCTTCATTGATCCGATCCAGCGGGAGTTTGTGGGTGATAAACTCATCCAGCTTCAGCTTGTTGTCCATGTATTCGTTTACCAGTTTAGGCACATCCTGCACACTCTTCCAACCTTCACAAGATGATAGCAAGGCACAACAACATTAATGAGCTCTTCAGAAAAGGTATTTCTTTCTTTTTCTGTTTTCTTTGCCCTGAAAGGAACTGATCTCCTTCGGATACTCTTACGATGTGATGTTTGATGCACAACAGATTTTAGTTTGTGATCAAACCTGCCTCATTTTCTGCCTCCTTCAGTGTCTCCTGTGTTTCATGTTTGATGAATCAGATAATAGGAGCAGACTTGTTGTTTTAATCATATCAGCTCCTGGTTACACACTGTGCTCTTCCACTCTAACACTTTATTAGATAAATATTAGGACCTTTGCCTTTCCCTTACTTCAAGTGTAACATTTATTGCTGTACTGCATTCTGGTCGAGCTTGCTCGAGCCTTCTGTTACCCGCCTGCCTCTTCTTAATGAAACTGTCTTTAATAGAGACTCATGAGGAGCCTCTGCTCTTTGAATGTGAAGAACTTTTATCGAATCTCCATCTGGAACCAAAACTTGTGACAGGCATTTACCATCTTTTAACCAACAATGTTTTAATCAATAAGGAACACAGATCATTACTTGAAGCTGTAATCAAAACATGCTTGATGTTTAATAACATTTTCCCAGAGTCTGATATCAAACTGTGTCCAGACTAGTGTTGGGGAAAAAAGAAATCGATTCTCAGATGCATCATGATTGGTACGTGGATGATTCTGAATCGATTAAAAAATATCCAATAACTGATAATCGAAATTTTAAATAACATAAAATAGACGGAATGAAAAAGGTGTAAAATGGAATAGCAGCACGCTGCGCACCGGGACAGTTTACAGGGAGCAAAGAAAAAAACAAGACTGAAAAAAAACATGGCTGACCGCAAGATCCGACCAGCACCGAGTGGATTAAAAGCTAACGTCTGGAAGCTCTTTGGCTTCTACAAAGCTGACAGAGTGAACTGGACAAGAGTCACGCTACATGTAACCTGTGTCACACTACGATAAAATCAAGATGCATCATAATCTCGGGCTCCAGAGTTGTAATTGATTTAAATCGTTAGGTCCCAAGAGATTCCCGTCCCTAGTCCAGACATGCATCAGCTGTTCTATTTTAGGGCAGATCTTCACTTAAATAAAATCGACTTAAGGTTTTACTTTTCCTTATCATTGATTATGATCCCTAATACAATAAAGTGATCCTGAAGCTTTGTAGAAAGCCATTTTTGTCTGAATTAACAGTCCTGGTAGATTTAAGTTCACCTCCAAAATAAGTCCCCTTCAAGGTGCGTCCCATCAGGATCTTTTCCACCATGACGCTCATCGCTTCTGTCTCCGTCCAGCCAGCGATGACACAGACGCCCCAGGCATCTGTTGTCGACTCAAGCGCAGCCGTCTACGACAACAAAAAACACCAGCTATCTCAACTAAACTCTGTTTCAAATATTAATTAAACACAATAAAATTTTAAAAAAACTATTTAACTTTTAACCCCGAAAGAAATTAGGTTGTTTATGTAATTGCACCATATTTTGTCAGTGCAGACAAATAGACCACTAGAATGCTCCTACAGTACATCCTGACTGAGACAAACACCATGATGGCTGGATTTCCAACACACTCCAGAGCGAAGTCCACCCCTCCATCTGTCATCTCCACCAGCACCTCCTGGATGCTCCTGTTCTCATGATCTCTGGGGTTGACACATTCGGTGGCTCCCAACACTTTGGCTTTCTCAAACTTTTCCGGATTGATGTCAACCCCGATGATTGTTCTCGCTCCGGCCATCTGGCAGCCCATGACGGCAGCCAGTCCGACGGCGCCGAGCCCAAACACGGCGCACGAAGAAACTTTTTCAACCTGATGGTAAAAATACGGAAGTCAACCAAATAATCTGTAGGACATCTTATAAAGTCAATATAGTATATTTTGACTTAAAATCAATAAACCCATATTATTAGCACATTTTCTATTTGCATTGTATCAGCCCAGTTTGTTCTCATAAAAACTGATTTTAATTTAATCAGGTTTTCACGCCATGCTGGATTGTTTTAATTATTAGTCAAGGTTGTTGAAAGCTTGTGTTGAAGAGTGCTATTTAAATAAAATGTTAACAACATCTAAACTAACCTTCACTTTTGATTTACCTTGCTTTCATCTTTCACTACCTGACGTCATAAAGCAAAACAAAAATAATTTGTCATTATTTTAGTTTTATTCACAATTTCATTTTGTTTGTTTCTTTGTTTGTTTGCTATGTAGCAGTTCTTAGTTTGCTCAATTTTAAAAACCCTCTGAATCCAAAGCAGTTTTTGGCCGTTTTTTTTTTTTTTTTTTTTTTTTTTTTACTCGTTAAAAGTTGATCAATAATTTACATGCAGGTAAGTGCCTTATATATGTGAAATTGTTCCCATGCCTATAAGAATAATGGAGAAGTATGTGAATTGCAATACAGATGGTGAAAGCTGTTATTAGCTGGAAAGAGCTGTGAAAATTGATTAAAAATCAAATTGAAATCGCACAGGGCAGCGACTCCTTTTGTTGTGCATCTGCAGCAAAAGGACCCTGATTACATTCAGAAAATGTATTTTTAGAATATTTAGTTTTGCCTGTTTAGGTGTGAAAAAGCCAGTGGACAAAATATAAACACTCGTCTTTTTGTGCAGCCTGAAGGTTCTGCATTACATCAGACTGTGAGACCCACAAACTAAAATCAGTGTGAAGCTGGTCCTCCCACTTCCTTCTCCTTCAATGATAATCACAGATTCCCTCTCTACAGGCTGCTTGGGTCTTGCTTTTTCTCGCTTTAGCCTTCAATTTTGCTTTTGCCTCTTTAGCATGGTGTTGAAAAACCCTTTTGAATGCGTTTGTTGTTAAGGGAAGCCACCGTGGGCGGAGAAGCAGCTCCTGTTCTTTCTATGGACGGGTCGGACGCTGAGCTTGAAGGAATAATGTATGTGCCGATTGGTACTGAAGGCTACGTTTTGCATTCAGCCTTTTGTTTTGAAGTGGTACGACAAACGCTGATGGCTTGACAGATTTGGGTTAGGATTCAGACCTTGTTTTGAATCTCGCAGCTTTTGCCTTGAAGAAAGGGCCATGAATGTTATAGCAGTGGTGGAAATCCCTCCCTGGTTAAAGCTCCATCTGTGCACACGAGCAGCAGAGTGCGCGCGAGGCAGTAAAAAATGAATGTGAGGATTGCGAGATGGCCCAGGGAGTCTGTTACGCTGATAGAAAATGTAAAGTGCTATAGTCATGGATGTAATGTAGAATGATTGTCTGTCCCCCCTGTTTATTTGCCGGTGTAAGGGCTGTAATGGAGACAAATGCCGGTGTGAGCCTGTGAACCTGCTGCTTTGCAGTCTAACTCGTCGGTACACATAGCTGTTGAGGCAGCCTGTGTGAAGGCAGGTGAGAGGTCCTCAGGTGACTAACCTGGCTTTTATGCCTTAATGACTCCTTGTTATTCTCATAGCTATTTCCCAATTGCCACCAGCAATTCTACCCTTTGTGTCCATTAGATGCTGGGAACATGGATCAATATGTGATGCAATTTCCTTGGGGGATGAATGAGGCTTCTTTGGGGGTGGCCGGCCCACTGTCTCCCCTCTTTTTCATTCTCTTTCTCCTTTGTGCCCCGCTCCTCTTTTACATGCTGCGCTGAGTAAACCTCAGGTAGGTGTTGGTGAGACAAAAGGGAGATTTTGCTCCATCACTTATCTAAGCGCAGCAAAATTCACCGACGACAGGAAACACTTTGTTATAGCAGCTTAAACAGAAACCTGTCACCCAGGTCTCTTTAAAGCAGATGGAGAATGAGTCATCAGCGGTCCAACACCCACCCAGCAGCGAGGCTGGCATTCAGCATGCCAGCAACATCATCTGCCTTACAAGGAATGTTGCCCAGCTATTATCTTTGAACAATGAGACACGGTTTGCTAGTATTCGATTTCGCAAAGGTCAACATCATTTTGCCACTGGAGTAAAGTGTTGTTTTCATAATGAATATGCCCTAGATTATGCACAGACACAACATAGCCTATACATTCTGGGTGCAGTGCATGAAGGCACCGAGAGCAAAAGCACATCATAAGGCAATTTCATTCTTTTGTTAACAGAACCGTAAAAGGTGTTCCTTTTTTAAGTTTTAGTCATAATATTTTACTGCAAACTCGGTCATTCCTTTAGATGCTATAAAACCCATTAATATGAAAGCAATGCTGAGTTGCAAAGGTTATTTTAAAGATTCTTTTCATGTACATGACCCCTTTATAAGCTATCTGTGCTGCTTTAGACCAATGTAAAATATTAAGCTGCATCTCTCCTAATGAAACCCAGTCGAAGCCCACAGCTCTCCAGGGATCACGCCTGATGTTTTCTCATGGTTGTTTAATTTTGAATACCTAAAAATAGGCCTACAAATACAGAGTTATTTTAAAATAATGATGTTCCAAAGCAAAATATTCCACCATGACTCCTCATGACACATTTTCTAAAGACCTAAAATGTTTTAGCCCCCTCAACTTTTCAGACATTATGAAGAAGTGCTTAATTAAGAGGCATAAATTCCAGTTTTTTTCTACATCAGATTAGCCTTTAAGGTCATCGATGTGTTGTGCTGCTGTACTAACTGGGGCTTGCAATTAACCGAACTTTAAGGCCAGCAGGCCTGAAACCTAGTGGCTTTCCCTATGTGTATTCTAACTTTTCTGGAGGGGTTTGTTTGGCTAAATCACCAGCATAGCCAGGTTTTGCTTCCTTGTGGCAAGCAGAGAAACTTGCTCGACTTTCCTGGAGAGCTGCAGTCATGCTTCAAGCCGCCCAGCCTGCACTTTGATGGGGTCATTCATTTTTAAAAAGGTGAATATTTAGAGCTCATGGTGGGCGAAACAAAAACTCATTTAATCTGTCTGTTTTGTCTCCATATTATCTCACAGTTTGGGTACCTCGCGTATTTATATGTCCTCTCGCAACTCCAACCTGAAAGGCCTTTGTCCTGCTTCCAGGTGAAGCTCCTGACGTCTGATAAGTTGGAGCTAACACAGCCCCCCCTAATGTAATGTCATTAAGAGCCTGCTCCTCTTAGCCTGATTCATCACACTTACTCTGACAGGACACTTTGACAACAGATGTGCGGCTTAAATCTAACCATTCAGAAATGTATCTCTTCATCCTGACTCATACTCCAGTTATGATACCTACGTCTATGCAGCTATTGCCTTATTTGAATGCTGAAGTTTTGTTTGTGAAGTTGGCACTGTTTTGCACAATCACTTCTGATTTTCCTTTTTAGTGATACAGTTGGCTGGGTGTTGTGTAAACTCATTAATTCATTCAGTTTGTTTGGTAAAAGTCCTGTAATGATCGGGGATGTGGAGTGCTGCATTCAAATGCTCCCTTGCTGTTGTAGTTTGCAGCTTTTTCTCAAGGTTAATTGTTGCATGACAACAGATTGTAAATGCAAAATGTAATGTTTACAAGGCAATGGACCACATTTTTTCTCTTCTCCAGTCCACACTGTCATGGGTCAGTGATTTTCTGTGAGCTTTAGGTTTTGTAGTTAGCACCAGCACAGCAGTTGAAAGATGCGCATGGTGCAGTGGGTGATCAGAAAGTCTGAAATTGGCCCAGAGAGAGCACCGCTGTCAGAAAAAGACCACAACATTGAAGAAAAGAAATGGAAAATGCCATCTCCTGCTGAGTGAATGAATACATGAGTTTCTCTGTGAACTTTTAGTCGCATTGCCTGGATCACAGCATCAGCAAAAAGCTCTCTGAACAGTCTACAGGTTTCTAAAGGGTATAATAAAACGGGAAGAGTTGTTTATTTTGAAATGCATAGGTTAAGGTGAGGTAGGAGCCGAAGGGGGAATTCCTCTCATAAAAAATGTCTGTGTGACAGCAGAGGGAACCAACAGTTAACATCTTCACTCGTCCCATTGTTATATTTGTCCACGGGGAGATATTTCTGTCACACCTTCCATGTTGATTTGAAAGGATGTGTTAGATGTCTCTCTCCACGTCTTTCATCAGCTCACAATGTTATCTTGCACCAGCCTCGGCCCTGCATTTGTTTCTGTGCCATGGCCACTGAATGGCACCATTTCAGAGATGAAAGAGCGCTCAGTGCAAATGTCGTAAAAACAGCACACACACACACCACACAAAAAAAAAAAAAACACGACGGACAAAGAGGGAGAATGAAACGGACGAGACAAAAGAGACGAAAAGGAGTCTCTTGTTCGGGATCTGAAGAAGAGACATCAGTATGTGTGGGCAGTGTTAAATAATTTACTCCTCCCTGATCAGACCCTATTTAATTAGCCTTGTTCCGACAATTTAATCAGGCCCTCTTGGTTGGGGTGTTGGGCTGTGAACTGTGTGGGGCGAGGAGGCGTCATATGTTCGCCTGCTGTGTGATCACAGCGGGGTCTCAGGTAGAGGACACAGGGACACGTCCTGCCGGTTGACTACGGTTAATGCTAACAACACTAACAGGGCACAGCGGAAGACCCCAGTGACTCCTGTAGGCTTGCTAACAGGTTGTGGTCTAACACCTTTCATTGCTTCAGCTCTGAACATGTGAAACAATTATCTTTGTACGAGACTGTGCACAGATGTGTGTCGGCGAGGATGTTACCGAACATCCGACCCAGAACCTTCCCTGCGCTCCACTTTTTAGGATTAGCGGCAGCATCCTCAGAACTTGGATCTTTCTGGAAATGGTGGCAGAGAAGTGAGGGTGTATTTAAGTATTGTGTTCCCTAAGGCTAGTTTAGAGGAACTGCAAGCTGCCAGAGGTTCCAATTTCAGGCCATTTCCTCCCTAAAAAAATTGTCTGAAGTGGAAAATAACACCTGATGGTCCACTAGAATGGCTTTCAAGCCACTAGATGGTAGCATGGAAGTCTTTGTGCGAATCAGTTTTCTGAAAAAAGGGGTCATGATAAAAAAAGAAAGGTCGAACAAAAGTCCAGATTACCATCTGTGTCCTTTGGTAAAAGGCCGTGTTCTTCTTTTTTTCCCCGCACAGTGAAGAGACGGACTAATGGAGCAGGTTTTTTTTCTCACACTGTAGGATAGACATGAATCTGCCAGCGGAGGATATTGAATTTGTTTCAAGCTCCACTCCCACGATGTGCAGCCAGTGCTGAGGTACACACTTTGATTTGTGACATGCAGAGAAGGGGAAGAAGAGGAGACGATGAGGAAGAGGAAGAGGAAGAGGAAGTAGAGGCACATGGAATAGAAGTGTGGCGCCCCGCTGAGGTAATTTGCCTTGGGTCTTATAGAGCATATTTGCACTGCTGGCAGTCATACACGGGCTGATACAGGAAAAGGAGAAGATGTGGGAACAGCATGAGAAGCTGGCAGAATCCCAAGTGTTGTGGCTTTACCTTACAGCTTCAGAGGAAATAAA
The DNA here is from genome assembly GCA_029783625.1 of Naso annulatus. Lineage (NCBI taxonomy): Eukaryota > Metazoa > Chordata > Actinopteri > Acanthuriformes > Acanthuridae > Naso > Naso annulatus. Next base: position 2,040,820 of record JAPZDX010000009.1, on the reverse strand, counting down.
AAAGAGTAAGAGCGAGAGATGGCTGGGACTGGAGTAGGGTTTAACTAATACTCAAACAAAGGTAACTGAGGTAACGGAGCGTGTGTGCAAAGGCGCGCGCTCGCACACAGTCGTCATCCAATGCATCTGGGAAAGCTAAGGCCAATTTTCATGGGAGCGTAGCGGTTTTGAGCACACATAAGCGCCTGTGACACCTTTGGCAGTGCCAAGAGCCCACACATCAGCCGGCGCTGACAGCATGGCTGGCACATGCCTGAGGGGCTGGGAATCTTCCCCTCTATAATTGCATCCCGTGTCAACCTGTGACAAGTCAGGCTCAACCAGCATGGGAGCTCACTAATCAGCGGCCAGGCGACCTCCACCTCCTTTACCCTCTCCTTACCCACCTACGCCCACTTTCATCCTGTTCAGCACACTCTTGCTGTCTTTGTTTTGCATCTGTCAGGTTAGCACCCCTGAGCAAGCCATTATATCTTCATCTCAGCACCTGATGCCACCGGCGTGACTCAACACTTCTGTCTCATTAGTCCTCTTCTGTAAAAGTGTCTGTTAATTTAGTCATTTTCCATTTATTCCATCTGCTTTTCTCACTGATAGCATTTACTCACTTTATGTTAATTACATAATATTTGTTAAAATAGGTGCCGGGATGAAAATGATAATAGTCTGTCTGCTCTTGCACTGCTGGCTGTAGACTCATGAGCTTCTTCACACCTCCCTTGAAAAAGTGTGAGTGTGACTACGATACAGTCAGTTAGCAGACGCGTTATAGGAAAGTACTTTTGTGATTTAAGATGAGGGGGCGATTCACAACAAGTTTATGCGTGTGACAGCAAGTTTGTGAAAGTCTGAACAGCCCTTGTGATCTTTGATAAGAGATATCATCCGTGTGTGTGTGTGTGCTTGTGTGTGACCACATCTTTGATCTTTGCTGAGTGATGTGTGTGTGTGTGTGTGTGTGTGTGTGTGAGTGAGTGAGTGAGAAAGAGAGCGACATGGTGCTAGTGCCTCCTGCCTCCTACAGATTGAGGTGAGAGCAGCCAGGTGGGGCCCGGTCGTGTCTGTGTGCCACAGTAACTGGATGTGATGGGTGGCCTCTGGGGGATCTCTGCCTTAGAAGTGCTAAACGAGCGAAGCAGAGCAATCACACTGTTCCTGTGTGCGTCTGCGTGTGTGTGTGTGTATCGCAAGCCAAGCCCCCCCACACACACACACACCTATATATGATAGTCAGTTTGCTTTCCTGTTGCCACTGGCGCCGCGTCTGTGTAGGTGTGCGTGTCTGATATAAAGGACACTGCATTTATTCCCAGACTAAATATAAGCGCCACGAGATGGATGATGAGATTAAACAAGCCTTTAATGTTTCAAAAGTTGCCCGGTAACAAGCGTTTTAAATAACAAATCCACAAACATGGCCGCTGATTGTAAGTGCTGCAGACAGTCCACATGTGGTGGGGCTGCAGCGCTGATCTCCAGTCACAAAGGTGGTGACAAAACACAGGTTCCAGTCTAGAGATTGTGACCCCGCCCTCCTCTGAACACCTCCACCCCTCCACGTCTCAATGAGATTGTTAGTGTGACGCTCCTGAAAGGGCACACTGCCCCCCCGTCCCTTCATTAACCAAATGGAATTGACTTAAATTCAATTAAGGAGTAAAAATTTTCCTCCCATGAGACGAGCCCCTGTTTGTGTAGCTTCCTGCCTTTAGCGCATCAGCTGTGACTGCGTGTTTGTTCCTGTGCATGCTCGCACCTACATTACACATGCAACCGGCAAAATGAGCTCTCATGCATATGAAAACAAAACAAACGAGCGGGTTTCACAGGTCGTGTTCTTGCCGCGGGCCAGGAGAGGCCCCAGCAGAGGTACTATAGAGGCCTCCGGTAGCACCTGGGCCCCACGGCTCCACCCGCGCCCTTGTGCACCGCTGGAGCCGAGGTGAATGCCAAGGAGCCTCCAAGCCACTCCATCAAGCAGCCCCCCTCCACCCTTGGGACCACCAGCCAATGAATTACAGATTAGATCATTGTTACAGGATCATAACAGTGATCTAATTGCCAATTTCTCTTTTTAATTGAATTTGGTGGAGTGAAGAGGCAGAGATAGGATTCATGGGACCTTTTTGTGTGGAGCCGATTGGAGTCAGTCCTCTGTTGACCGGACACAACGGTTAATGAGGGAAAAAATAGCGGAGCTTGACATTCGGCTGCAGACTGGGCGTTGACTGCTGAGACGTCAGGCCTAATATACTTGACAGTGCTTCTTGTTCAGACTGAATCTAGTTTCGAGAACGTTTAGGGTGTTGGCTCACAGAAATTAGACAAATTGTATTGACAGTATTATGCATCACAGTGAAATAACTGGGTTGCACACCATTGCTTTCCCTTACCTTCAACGTTCTTTGTCTTGTTTGTGTTTTCTGGTGCAAATAGATTTAATCTGAACCTTTAGGCTGCTGCTCTCTGACCTGGCGTGAGATAATTGCAGTTTGTACGTGTCTGTCTCCACATCCTCCCTCTGTCCTCACTCTCGCAACCCCTACATCCTAAACCCAACGTCCAGTCCGACAATAAATGAGCTCCACAGTGTTGTCTGATTATAGCTTGGTTAAATTAGATGAGATAAGTTAGCCCACATCTCCTCTGCAGCCTTGCTTGAGAGCTGACAAGCCCAATACATCTGCCGTGGCCATGGTAATTGAGATAGGGAGGGGAGGAGGGGGGTGGTCTGTGGTAGGAGGTGGAGGAGTGATTTGTGTGTGTGTGTGAGTGTGTGAATTGGGGTGGGGGG
>JAPZDX010000009.1:1980924-1993593 GCA_029783625.1 Naso annulatus | reverse complement strand
TTGCTTTCCCTCCAAAACACTGATGTTAGACAGAGGGGCCTGCTTTTTCCCTCACCTAGTTTCCTTCTAGCTTTATCTAAGTTCTCTTTTTTCTTCTCTCACGAAAACCAGTCAGTCAACTTACAGCGGGGGCATACTTACTTCAACAAGCCCTGCTCGTGACAAAGATATGTAATTGAGTCAGGATATCTTACATTTTAACAAACTTCATTCTAAACATTAGTGCACTGTACAGGCAACACTTAGGTATTCAATAACGATCAGCTAATAGGGCCACTTGTTGCAAGGCTAACTAAGCTAACATTGTAACATCAGCTGGTGCCAAAGGCAGCTACAGCAAAGAGAATAGTGAGCAGCAATTTGCTGTTACTCTTATTTAACGTTGTCCCCTATCATTTTAATTCATTACACCTTTAAAGGTTTTTTCCGTAAGTACTGTTTCTAAATACACCAGTTAGCACGTATATTTCCTTTGATTTAAGATAAGATTCACTAAATTATATATCATCAAAATCGTACAAATGTACTTCTATTTATGGAACATGTCTATAAGGAATATGCATTGACAAGGCCACAGATCTGACCATTAAACTGTAAGTTAATGGTTAAAACTGAAAACACAGCGTGTTGGTTTGTGTTTCACTGTGTTGGCTTCTCATCCGCCCGTGTGTGCTGCCTCAGATGTCTCGGCATGTTGTTGACCGCAGTGTTTAAGGGAATTTCAGACGTTTGTCCGTCTAACCACCAGCTGGCCGACTGACTCAAACCCTCAGCAGAACATCAAACATCACAGTATCTCACGGCTTGGCTCAGTTTCACATAAACAGATCAAGGGTACCACAATGTTTTTATTCCGGTTGATATGGAAATGTCACATCATTTCAAAGAGAACTTCTGTTTTATTCATGTCTAATATCCTTTTACCTCTGACTGTCTAATACGGACCTGGAACAGCTCGAACCTGGCAGCTATAAAGCAAAAGAGGCTTTACTGAAGGAGGTTCAGTGCACGGCACAATTGTTTCGCTGCAGAAAACGTGACATTTTTAAATATTCGTAAATAATCTCAAGAGCAATATTACCCTTATCTGTACAGAGGGAATTTCTGTGTATAGTTTCAAAAGCAGATTGTTCTTTTCTTGCTTTTGACAATTATTGTTAGATGTTTTGCTGCACTGATGCCTTTCAGTTTAAAGTGATCATTAGATGAGTGAGAAATTGGTCAAAATGAAGGTACCTTTTTTCTGCACTTTTTTTTGGAAGCAGAACAAATTTGATATGTTTTGCCATTCTCTCTCTCTCTGTGATAAGAGCTGTTCACTGCCTTCATAATGGATTTGTTATTTTAACAGATGATACGAGGGCTCTTTAAAAATGAGACTATTTGGCATCAGACAGAAACGTGTGGATGTTGTACTATAACGATGCTAATTTCAATTTCTGTTCTCATAAAATTAAACATTTATATTTTTCTTTAATAATGCCAATGGCACTAATTAGTTTCTGTACTCAAGCAAAGTATTGAGAAGCAATTAGGGCCGAGTGTGTAGTTAATTACAATAATTTATCCAGGGTTGCAACTAATAGTTATTTTTATTATCATTATTATTAATTTGCCTGCTGTTTCCGCACCATTAATTGATGGAACAATATGCTGTATGAAATATCAGAAAACAGAGAAAAAAGCATTACGATCTTTTCATTCTTCTAAACTTAACAGTGAGTTCACACTTTTTAGCGATTTTCCTCTAGACGGCAGTTTTTGGAGGTCGCTAACAAAAGCCTCAGATCAGAGAAAAATGCCGCTTGCTTCAAAAAATGACAATTGTTGTGTGTGAATTTTCTTTTTTTTTTTTTTAAATAATTTTTTAATTGTTTTAGATCAGTAGCTACATTGTACACAAGTAAATACACAACAATAGACAGTAAATATCATTCCCTCACCACTGGTGGCAACCCAGTCACTTTATAGTTGGCCTTGTTAGATGAATAGGAAGAGATAATTAAGAGTTAAGAGATGTATGAGCGGAAACGAAAACAAAAAGCAGAAATCAAAAACAGACTAGGGAAAACAATAATTTAAAATATAAAGACAACTGTTGGTTATGAATATTAAAGGTCTTCTACGTTGTCAGCAAAGGATGCTCAGGCACTCGTGTGTGAATTTTCAATCCAAGATGCATCAATGCATCGCGGATGCCCGAGAGACATCTTACAGGTTAAATGTCTCGATTTGTTTGCAAACATACTGAAGTTTGAAATTTGTTTTGACCCGCGCTGAAAGCAGCAGCGTTCTAAAGCCAGTTAACTTATTCATCCTCTGTATAGTTTTAATAAACGGGCAAATTAGCTGCAGGAACCATAAGTGTGTTCGAAACTGTATACTGACTGTACTTTTCTATTTTCTATTACTATCTTATACTTAGTATAGTGAGTATGTGCCTTCAATGCCATTAATTGTGTAACATGAATTTATGAATGTGAGAAATGCCCGGATGTACACTACATAGGCAGGAATATCTATGCCGCGCTAGTTTACTGGACATACTCAGCCTTCCCAAATCGCATTGTGTCTCTGGAGGAAATCACAGACACAGAACTGTACAAGAACAATTTAAGAACATTTATTTGCCTTAAAACACCACTGGAAATCATTACATGGAAGAGGTAATGCTAATTTACATTTGTTATAGACAATTTTTATTTGACAGCAGTGGACAAGTAACTTGTCGACAGTCGTCACCTGACTTTCTTGTGTATACTCCGATGTGAACGATCTGCCGTAGTTGGCATACTTAATCATTCGTTTGGTAGGCAGTATGCAGTATGTACCTGGTGAGTATGTAGTAGGCAGTACGTTAGTGTGTAGTTTCGAACACACTTAACTTTTTATTGAACCAGGTAGTAAACATGTTTATTTCTGCTATGGTGTAGGGACTGACTCACTTTTAGAGCCGGCCACAAGTGGCCATTCGAGGAACTGCAATTTTTTGTTCTTTGTTATAGGCTTCATTTTTCAGTTACAGTTTACTGCGTGCATAAAATACATTACATACATTACTTCCTCTTCGCCACAGGAAATAATGAAGCAGTGTCTTAAACAGAGAATTGTAGAAGAATTAGTAGATGACAGCAGCAGTGCTTCACTGACTTGATTATGTTCTTTAAACTGGAAACTTAAACATCTCACAGTGTCACATGTGACCTCATCTGCCTGTTATCTCAGCCTGTTCCAGGGACAGGGCCGACACCTGCCTCGAGGGCCCCGCTTAATGTTTCCACTAGTATGTCTGGTGCCACACCCAATGTATCTCCACTCTCAATTATACATGGCTGGAATGGGAAATTAACATAGGGCACATCATAAAAAGCTGGATAACAGAGCTAATACAATTACATTAGAGTGATTAAAAAAGGTTAAATAGGTGATCTATTACATTGATCTTAAAAGCATTCAGACTTAATTTAATTTAACAGTACTATAATGCTGTAGTTAAAATATGTCCTATTAGTGTTTGGAGCCTGCATGTATAACGATTAATTATTGAATAATTGTTCATGCATTTCAACACTGGCAGGCTCTGACGGGTGATTTATTTTCTTCAGTGGCTGCACAGAGATAGGGCTTAATTACAGTGGATAGCCTTATCTCCCCTCTCTAATCCTCTCTTTGGAGTTTCCCGCGTTCACGCCATCTAGTCGTCGATATCATCAGACTGTTGGCAGAGCCAGACAGAGAAAGTGATCCCCAATTTCTCTGTCACATTAAGGCTCATTCATGAAGTCTCCGCTGTGGACCTGATTTAAGAACTCCAAAGTGGGAGGAAAGAAGAGTCGCTGAGTGCTGAAAACCTCCTCCCCAGTCTGAGGTCAGCGCCGGCTGGCACATTACCCACTTGTGCTGTCTTTGTCAGCTGGATGGACTGAAGAATGTGTGGTTAAATCTGATCAGATAATGGGCCTCAGTTTGTTGCCAGGAGCAATTTGTTGCGGATATTATTGTACTAATGTAGGCAATTTGATTGCTTACCCCCTCACTACAAGTCCAGAACTGTGTGCCTGTGCTATTCACAAGGATTTGGACCAAATATTTGCAAGATAAGAATTTTTTTTCCCCCCCGAGTGCATACAGACAAATATCCGTTTTGACTTTCAGTTGACCACTGGTTTGACTTGATGACTCACAATCTATCATGCTCGACTGGTGGTTTAATTATTGTGGATGGATGGAACATTTTCACTTGCATGTATTTAATAATCCTGGGATGAATTGGACGTTAACCGTTTAAATGGACTGCATTCTAAAGTGCTAAACAGGAGTGGCATCAGCTGATGTGATCAGCGTGATGTACCTGAACCACAGTAATGTGATGCTCAAGATAAACACTGCAATTAAAAATGTAGAAAACATGTCAATCATGCAAGGATACAATAAAGTCTTCCCGGTCAGTAGAATGTTTTCCAGTGAGTTTTTTCTTCTTCTTGTGGCATTGAATTGACATGTATATATATTTAAACAACAATTACACAATGGACCTGTTGGACAAACTTTTCCCTGATAATATCCGCACACCGATAAATCAAACGGAAAACGGTTTAAAAACATTTCTTGAACCCGCAGTGATGAAAAACTAGAGAATAACCAAGCGAATCACATTCAGCAGGCCAGTCTGACAAATTAAATAAAGGTCCAAATGTTGCCACACCCTTATCTCAAAAGTAAAAAACAAAAAAAACCAACACTAGTAAGATGACATGCAGGCTTGATGAAGTAGAATCACACACACTGATGTCTCTGAGTCCTTTGCTGCCTCCCTGTTTTCTGGCGTGATAAAGACAGTGCTGGAGATGCTCCGTATGCTGATTTCTCCGGGAGATGTCGGAAGATGCTCCCTGTTCTGCTGAACTTTCATTGGCTGAGTGAGTTGACGTGTGTCACAACTGCAGATACTTTGGTTTGTGACTAGGGCGTCCTAAACATCGGAGCCTCTGCTGTAGTCTTAGCTTTCAAAGACTGAAAAAAAGTCAAACTGAATGCACCGAGTAATTCAGTCCTAAACTGTCATTCTCACGTGTGCGGGCTCGGTGACAGCTCTACCTGAAACTGACACAACTCGCAGTGCAAAGAGACAAGTGAGCGAACTAATTAGACTAGAGATCCAACACGAATGTTTAATGAAGAGCTTTTATATCACTGCACAAAATCCTCGACGCTTTTTCTTTTCTTTTCTACATCTCTTTTTATACTTTTAAAGTCTTCACTTGCTTTGGAAAGTTAAAGCAAGGGTTTTTGGGGGTCTTTTTTCACTTTTTACTCAACATTGTCATAATGATGTACCTTCTCTTGGACTTTTTAATTTAGTTTTAGAGGATTATTCCATTTTAAGGCCCATTAAACTCATTCGCTTCCATTTATTTTCAACAGATTTATGTAATTTATTTCTTTTTTAAATATTTTCGAATCATTATTCTGCCATTAAGCTACATGGAGACCTTGTTTTTGGATACAAATAGAAACAACACTTTAGTTTTTACACGCACTCTTGCTATTCCCATAGCAAAGTCTCAGCTTCCCACTCTACTACTCAACACTTTTTTCAGTTTTAGCATTTTTGCTACCAAATTTGAATCTTTTGCATCCCATTAAAGTAGATTTTGGTGATGGTCGACATATCTGTGGTCTATATACTTTCATCCGATGTGAAACTTTTTTTCCCTATTATTACAATAGCTGTGCTTCTTTTGTGAATGTAAATGTTTAATGTTAATTTATTAATTGCATTGCCTGTCAGCCCTTTAAAAAAGAAAAAAATACCAAAGAAAGCCTGTATAAATAACCTTTCTTATCGCAAATTTAACTATCTCAAGACTTGTACTGACAGAAGCAAGGACCTCAGATAACTAAGTAAGCCTTTAATGTCTCCTTTATATTTTTACAAAGAGTAATGGTAATCTTTGTCTTTGCCCACCCTGAAATTCTTTATTGGTGCATCTCTAGTTTTCTCCTCACAGATTAATATTTTATACCAGCTCTCGACTGATGAATCTTTTTGTAAAATACAAAAATATTTCAGCTTTTAGATTAATGGTTTGTTCTAGTATCTTTAATTAATCGTTTTTTCTTTTTTTTTTTCTAAAATTATTGTCATTTCATAGCATAAAAACATTAAAAAAAAAAAAAAGCTAATAAGTCATTGCATTGCCTGGAATGCAATAAATATTCAAACGAGGTAGCTGATTTGTGCTAACTGAATACCATATGCCAGCACCTGATGTTATAGTGATGGTAATAGCACTGTCAAGTTTGACAATGTGGAGAAAGCAATACTGTCATTCCCCATATTCACTTTTGAAAATCTCATTTTGCTTTCATCTCTTCACTAACACAGAGCTGTCAACATGTAATTCAATGAGTGTCAACACTGCGCTTGAACATTTTCTTCATCTCTTTCGCCAATGGTGCTCACACCATTCAAAATGACTTTACTTCTGCTGTGTTTAAACCACGTTGTGGCCACTTTGGTTGTGATTGTAGTTAATTATAATGCGAAACATCATCCTACCTTTTGTATTCGATGCTGGGTATTGCTAGAGGTCTTGGTGTTTGTGGGGAACATTTGATCTGAAAGTGATGTGTTGATGTTTACAGTAATGCCTCTGCACAATAGCCCCCTTTATTCAAAGTTGTGGATGAAATGGGCTGTCAGAATGGAGGAAATTGAAACCAGTCAATATCTCAGGCATTGTGAGAACACTGTATTCTGCTTTCAAAAGCTGTCAAAGCACAAAACACAATCGCACACATATATAGTAGCTATATACTCTGCCCTCCCCCAACCTTCCACTGAGTGAAACACACCTCAAGAGGGAGCATTAACAAGTGTGCCTTAACCAAGGCCGCCCAGACGTTTGGACAAGAGCAAATCGATGCATCTTTTTACATGATGAAACTACCAGTATTCTGCAATTTTCTTTCCCATAAAAATACCAAAAAAAGCTACAATGAACTGACTGTACTAATAGGTGTTAAAAGGTTATGTAAAGCCTGATATATCTTCTTCCTCTGTGCCATAGAGCTCTATAGTTGTCCCTACAGTTGACTCACTAAAGCCCCACATTTAGATTAAGCAGTTTCCAAAAAAACCCTATCTCCTCCTGTTTGATTAACATTTGATCAAAATCTACAGAGAGCAGCTGTTTTGGGAAATTACTGATTCTTTTTTTTTTTTTTTTTTAAAGAGGAAACAATATTTTGTGAGATGCTGCAAAGATTTAAGTCTTCAGTAGGAACCAAAAGGGCAGGGGGAGCAAAACAATCTTATCTTAAGGTCCATTTAGAAGCTGTTCTGTTGCATAACAATCAGATTTTCTTAGAGATATTCTCAGATATTCTTTATCAGTAGGTGCAGTTTGCCTGAGTGTCATGGCATTAATAACTGCGTGGTCAGAAAAGTACTTTGTATCTTGAGACTTACAAAGTTAGCAATATGCTAACCAGCTAGCTCTGGCTCTTCCTTTTTGTAAAGCTGATTTGTACCTCAAGTGGTGATAGTCAGATGCAGTAGCTCATGATGTTGATGCCTGATCTTCCTCCTTCCACCTTCCTCCTTTCCCACTTCTCCTTCCCGCCTGCCATTCTGTATTATCCTACAAGTCGGATTCCTGTTCAGAGACACTGTAAACCACCTCAGTGCTGTGATCCCTGTCGTCAGCTGGCCTCAGTTTGTTTTGGAAGCTGTGGTCAGTTCAGGTCCAGCTGTCTTTGCTGGAAGGCTTCTGGTCCTGCTTCTGTTACCCTCAGTGTAAACACCAACACTCCCTCAAAGCTCTGGACTCCCAGTTTAGCTGGGGTGTTCACCTAATAGGGCCATTAGCTGCACAGCTAACTAAGATTATTAGCTAACGGTTGCTAGTGGCTACAACCAAGGACCGCTTCGGCAAAAAAAGCACATAGGGAGCATTAGTTAGAGGTTCCAATGGATGCATGCTGCTCTCCGTTTGTTTTGAGTTACCTTTGACAGGTAGCCACATCAAACACACTGCATATAAACTGTTCATAAAAAAAAAGAGTATTTCCATGACAACTAGATAAATGACAAAGATGTGATCTGATCAAAGGCTCTAAAACAGCAACTGCATGAAGTAAGGGGTGAGATTATTTTGTCACCTGCTGTTTCCAACTATCTCTTGTTCATTTTGAAGGTAGGAAGCAGGTAGAAATTGTCAGACTCCCGTGTTTTTCTTAGCACAGTAAAAAAAAAAAAATTCAAGACAGACATTTTTTCTCAAAGAGGATTTGAGTCACCTGTTTAATCTGGTTCCTTGTTAAATGGCAAATACTTTTATCTTCTCCCTTTCTTTACCGATCCAAAGATTCAAACGGATCATTTACATACAAAGGGATGATCCCTCTTTCTCAGCACTACAAGTGATGGGAATTATCCGGCGCTGTGCTACTTGTGTTGTTGGCTTGTTTCACCATAAGACGTGCGAACAACACTTCAGTTGTTTCCAAGCAGGCCGACACTACAGTCATTTTCATCAGCACTCTTGTTCAGGTAATGTTCCTTCAGGCTCGCTGATTTCAGGGCTTATCTTGTTAAGAGCCCCCCGCTTCGCCACAGATCTGCACGGCTGTCAGAGGCAGCGCACGCACATTTCAGCACTATTATTGGTGATCGTAGAATGACACTAATTAAAGTCATTGATGTTTAAAATCAAGCGCCACATGTCCCGCTTGTTTTGTCACAAAGGCTCAGATAGCTTCTCAACCTGGCTCCGTCGTGTAGTTATCATGTCATTTGTTTTCAAGCCATGTGGAAAAACTCACATGTGTGTCACTTCATTAAAAAACACACACTTTAGGATCAAGTAGAGCTCTGTCGGAGGTGTTTACGCTTTATTTTTAGTATGGGTATTCATTTGCTTATGCAAGGTGTAATACTATAGCTCAGTGAGTCAATATTTAATCTAGTTTTTATAACCATGAAGCAAAATGAAAATAGCAAAGACTATTTACAAAACATCTTCCTTCCCTCTCAGCTGAGTGAAGTGACATTTCATGCTGAAATCCATTCTTTGAAATAGTAAGTGAAATTAAGTCAAATTCCTTCTGTGCATGCAGTTTGTGAAAATTGAGTCTGAATGTTACTGCTTCATTGTCCCCAGCCTTCATGCTATATATTGTTACAGTTGGCCATGAAACCTCAGTCTTTATTAAATCAGTGAGTCTATTAAATATACTTTTATATTGACATTGTTTGGTGTACTTATTATTTTGTAGCATTTAAACTGTAAAGTTTTGCCACTCAGAGGCGACAGAGGCAAGCCACAAAAACTTTACTGACGTGCTGCATTAACTGCTTTTAAGTTGATTTTGCAAACGTACCAATCAATTACTTATTTACACATGCAGCAGACACTGAGACCACATTTCATTTGGAGTCATTTTTATGTCCTCCTGTTTAGGGTAGGGACTGACAAATACATTGGTTTGGCGATATTACTGGCCAATATCAGTTTATCGCAGATAAATCGATATTGGCGTATATGTTCTTCTGTATGTACCAATATTAAAACTGTTTTAAGGCTGGGAGAAAAATGCTCGGACTAGTGATTTAAAGTGGTGTAATTATGTAGTTTGTCCAGCAGAGGGCAGTCTGTTATTTGATAACTAATAAGTGTTTACTGCTCAGTGCACTGATGTTTGGAATAAAGATTGTTAAAATGTAAGATATCCTGCCTCCATTACATATCTTTGCCACAAGTATTTGATAACCACATTCAGTCGATACTACACACATATATATATATATTATCAGCCAATATGTCAGATATCGTAATTTACTTGTAATTAACCTAATACTGGTATTGACATCTGCCCCACTGATCCCATATCTGTTGGACCCTACCCCTGATGAATGTTAATGCAGTAGTTACTCTCCTTTTAACTCTGGCTGTCTCCTCATCTATTCCTTAAAAATATTGTGCTCAGCTTATTGTTAATTTCATCATCTGCATTTGTAACAACATGCATAAAGGTTGTCAGACTGAGTCAACAACAGTGACAACAGTCAAGTGCTGTGAAACCAAAACAATGAGCCGAAAGATGGCGAAAAGCTACAGAACTGGATGATTCTTTGCTTTGGTTTCATCACCATCAGCAGCCTCTTTCACATCACACATTGTCTTGTAACCCATTGTTAATATAAAAATATTGATTGCTACAGCTTCTGGTAACTGGTTTACTGTCAGCTTTCTGCAGGAGCCTGATTTCTTAAACGTTCCGTTTAGAGAAACCCAATTTCGATAATTGTGTTAAAGGATAGTCATGTTTCTTTTCTGCTTCTTGCTCTTGCGTGTGTGCAGGATTTCTGGCAGGGAAAACATTGCTGTGACAACAGTGCTGGGATGAGACGGACAATTCACCACATCAGGCAACAAAACTTTATATAGAAAATAAGTCAAAGTCTGACTTCAACTGAAACTGACAAGAAGTGGCTGCTTATTGTCTACATGAGTCAAATTCCCACAGCACAGCGGTTAAATTCAGACATTAATCCTGTTAGAAAACATGTGTTCTCACTCGAAATGTGCCTGCTTTACATATTGGAAGGCCTGTTTGAGGGTAGAGGAGAAGTTTGACTTCTGACCTCTTGCATGTAAACATGGATTTTACAGTGAAGCTGCTGACTCCAGTGCAGGTAAACATTTTTAACCTGCTTCCTCCCACTCGCATGGTTTATTTGTGCATGTAAACATAGTGAGTGTAATGATTCTGTTGCCATGTTTTTACTTCAACTCGCTGTTGGCAGAGGGACAGCACAGGACCCAAAACTAAAACCCAATAATTTATTCTCTTATTGGTGGAAATTTACACAAGACGGACGCATTTTATTGGATAAAATAATCAATACTGTTTTCAATTACCGGAATCACTCAGAGGGCCTTTCTGCAATGACTTAAGGGCCCAGTTCGACCTGACACCACCATTTGAATAACCCTGCCTCAGGGCGTAATGAATTGACAACCTTTGATTTGAGACTTTTGCTTCAGCAGCCGCACATCAGCTCTCACCTCCCTGTTGTTGAAGTGGCTTTACGGATGCTCGATGCATGTTCCACCTTTATTTATGGCCGGAGTAGCATCTGGCTGGCAGCCACAGCTCCCCCCCTGCTTAAGATGCAGTGGAGCCTCCATGGGTTAGGAGGGCCAGCTCTATCAATCTGCTCCCTTCCGGCCCCCACGTTCCCCAGTGCGGTTAATCACTGCCACTAATTAGTGCTAATTACTCATCGCTGCCCGGGAGAGCCCCCCTCGCTGGCTCACGCTGCTCTGAAGGTCCTCTGTGGCACGCTGCTGCTTGGCATTCCTCAGGTACGGGAGGAGGCACAGGGACGTGGAAGGTGCTGAGGGGACGCAGGATGCTGCAGGGAAGCTCATCTTTTCTAATTTACCTTTTTTTGGGGGTAATATTTTTGCTAAATAAAACACATCCCTGGTGTTTAGCCTTGGGTAACTGCAGGTACAGAGGCCTGCAGGGGCGCAGAGCAGACTGGTTTGTGCTGGTCTGCTTTGGTCTGGCTGGTGGCCTTGTCTGCATGCGCTGGCCCGGCCAGGCTTAATGAGCCAGCACCTTTCTGCTCCCTCTGTCATTAATTGTCTGCGGCCACGACTCTGTGGCTTATGTTGCGTTTGGCTGATTTTTTTTTTTTGTTGTTTTTTTCTCCCAGTTAATTTTGCTTTAATAGATTCAATTTGCTTTCATTTGCTTTGTATTGATTTATTTGTCCTGCTTTGTCTCGTCAACCATAGAAACCCATAATTTCGAGCAAAACTTTGGGGGGGAAAAAAAGCTCGTTTAATTTGCTTATATTGAGCGAGTTATTAAAAAAAGAGAAATGACAAATGATGTTGATACGGTGTGCGAGCGAGGCTTGACTAAAGCTGAACTCATTTCTTTGAGGCGAGAAAAGCCACATAAAAATATAAGAGATTTTAGATCAGGTGCAAACAGAGAGGCTTAATAACAGGTTGAGAGGTTGTTGAGTCCGATGGCTCATGCTGCTAAACGCTGTCATTTGATATGTCAGGATTTAACCCGTCCGAATCAACAAAACGTCACGGCGAAAACTGGTAACGGGAGATGAGCATGTCAGGTCAGCTCTAAATGATTTTACAAAGACAGCTGATTGGGGGTAATGAATGGAATGGTATTTGAGAACAACAGGTTAGACAGAGGGGTCGAGGATGTGTCTAAAATAGATTGCTTTAGCCTCTGTCAGAGGGACACGGAGCGCAGCGCCGAGTGTCACAGGGAATCAACGAGAGGGTAAAGCCTTTACCTCCCACTGACCTCCAAATGTGAAGTGTCCAGCTGTAGTAACTGTGACAGATGAACCGGCCACAATCATAACACACACACACACACACAAAATCAGAGAAAGACAAATACTCAGATGTAGAAGGAAAAAAGAGAAAAGTAAAACCTTTAAGTTCACTCTGAAGGAAAATCTTGTATTCATCATTACCTATACAAATGACTTGTGTGTATCTAATATAAAAGAACTGCCCCTCTTGTTCCTAGTATTGTAATTTTTACTACAGTGACTACACAGTGATGAATAATTTTAATCACTTCATTCACCCAGCAGTACTGTACAGAAATAAC
>JAPZDX010000009.1:1951700-1963422 GCA_029783625.1 Naso annulatus | reverse complement strand
GGCATCACAATACTTCAAAGGGGCAAAAATCACAGAATGGCCATCACATATCTGCAGGGAGGCTGTGACAGTTGTTGATAAATGTTAATAACTTAATGATTTCTGGAGCAGGCGCTGAGATTTCTGCCCGTGAAAGCTCACTCTGCCAGCACTCTGAACAAAAACTCACAGCCTGATGAATTTCATGACATTCACAGTCTCCTTCACTTCCACATGCATTTACAGCTGCTCAGCAAAGGAGGACGGAGGTTCAGTATGAGCAAGCAACATTCAGCTGATGAAAGCTTTTGTGCTTGTTTTAAAACCAAAACAGTAAATGACAAAGAAATGTTCTTTTAGCTGTATTTCACATTATCAGACTGTAATTTCCTGCAGTTCACAGACTGATAACACATGAAATACTTTGTATTTTACACAGTAGCTTAAAATAGCCATTAACTTGCACTAATTCACAACGCAAGACAATTTGCAACTAGAGTTTGGTTTGATGAAAGAAGTGATGATGGATCTTTTTGTAATGAAAATGATAATTAGTCTCTAAATCATCCAACCATACAGCCATAGTTACAAAAACAAAACGAAACAAAAAAAGGTGAACCGGCCAGATGCCACTTCACACCATTTCTCTAGTATAAAAGAGGCGGCTCTGAAAGCAACATAAGAATATTCAGACAACTTGAAAAGACAGCTGCGCTCAGATTGAAAATGAGCCAAAAAAATATTTTTTTTTTAAATCACCTGTCAATTTTTCATTCTAAATCAGTCAAATGAAATCTGTTTCACCGAGCGCAAATTGCACCGAAAAGGACAAACAAAGATTAAAAGTTGAAACCAACAGGTAGATTTTCAACATATACATCAGAGTTTACACGTTTGCAGTGGTAATTTATTTACTTCAAACATTAACTCTCTTTTCATGAAGTATTGTTGTCGTTTTATCCAACCTTTTTGCTGCGATGGGAACTTTAAAGTTTGAGGCAGCACAGTAATTTGGTTTAGTAACACCTCGTACACAAAAGTTTTTCACACATGACTGAATAATAATAATTCACCACCATAGATAGATGAACAGCTTTATGCTTTCTTCCCCAGATATCTGCAAGTTTTTAATTAGAATTATCTCCCTTTTCACCAACACAGCCTGATGTAATTTCTCCCTAATTGTTGTTATTTACACAGTAAAGGTTTACGGATATTTATCGACATTTCCTCTCCCAGATCCCAGTGTCTGTCGTCGATAATGAGTGGGGAAATTATTTTTTAACACTCAGTCATTATCTCTGTGTTCAAGTAGTCTTCCTTTTAATATGCTAATGCAGCTGATATAATCAGCTGGTAATTGTAAAACACTTCAAGTACGACACATTTTGTGGCACTCGCTCCTGAATGAAGAAATCACAGCCAGTCGGCGGCGCAGAGCTGCGGTTGGATGTGCCGACGGTCTGTTTATGTTCTCGGGAGACGTTGTTGAGGGAACGCCCGCCATTCGATCCTGCATGGCAGGAATCCAAATCACACACCGACTCCTATAGAAATGTGTAGGCTGGCGTGAAAGCTGTGTTAGTGTGATGCCACCGACACTATCAAACCACTTCTGCAGGATTGTTTCTTTTTCTCATCCTGCTTTTTATTCTTGGAAATCCACCTTTGATTAGCATTGAACTCCCCCATACAGCTGGTTTATACCTGCTCGTTCAACTCACAACATCTTAAATGATTTTTTTTTATTGTGTGTTAACCACAATGATGAAAGAAGTGTTCTCCCCTTGTCCTCTGGGGATGCTAGTGCTTTTCTGCGGGAGAGGATGGGATCCTGACTTTGTTTTTCTCCTTCGGCTGTTATTTCCCTGAAGAAAAGAGCCGAGTGAAGGGAGCTATGAGTGATCGACTCTGCCTTTATTCTCCAGGTTTTCGGGGGATTTGAAGTTATTGAAAGTCTGTGGATGGGTGACAGCTCGGAGATGTCTGTGTGATGCCCATCAGGCGTGCGCCGGCCGCAGCGTTGTGTGTTTGCGTGCTCGCACACGCGGCCATGCGTGTGTGTGCCGCCTCGCAGGCGGCGGAGACAGAGGGCACTTGCTCCATGTTCTCAAATACATGTTATTCTTGCGGCCAATCATTTCTGCTCACACATGACATCTCTCCCAGATTGATTTCATTCAGCTGTAGAGGGCGGCAAGATCAAACAAATGTTGTCTGAAATAGCGGCGGCGGTGCAGCGAGGAGGGGAGGGGGGTCAGGGGTGGGAGGTTGCTTGCTTGAAAGATGAAGTGAGGGATGGAGATGGAGAGAAAGAGAATCAGTCATCCAGTCAGAGCCATGCCATGCGTCGACATGGTATAGTGGTGGAAGGTGTTACTCTAAAAACCAACAATCCTTTCAACAACTGCTCCTCCTCACAGCGAGGTGGCTTTTGTGTCGAGGCTGCGACGGGGCCTCTATTCCTTCACGATGCCTCTGAGTACCCATGCAAGGAATAATGGATGCGTAATATGGAACGACAGCTTGCAGAGCACTATCATTAATGTTGTAATTCACTTTTAGTGTTTCTACTATTGCGCTGCAACAGGAGGCACAGATGTCACCTGAATCTGCTCCTTCTAGCAGCCAGAGCACACCCGGTTTTCACCAGCTGTCTTGGAACGCACCCTGCCAGCCCCCCCTGTGTGGGCAAATGTGGGCACAAGTGTGTGTGTGTGTGTGTGTGTGTGTGTGTGTGTGATCCATGTGGTCCTTTGCTCGCCTTTTGAATGCAAGTCTGGATTTTTTTCATTGAGGATTTTGTTTTTGTTGTTGTTAGATTTCATTTTAAAGCATATTTTGTTATATGTGCGACTAACATTTTGGTCCTAAACTCATTAAAGAGATGAGTCCCTATATATTCTTTAAGGTTTGAAAAGGTTTTGCTCTTTTTTCTTCATTTTCCTCATCTTAGGTAAAATAATTCATACAGTGAGTTTTCACTCCTCCCTCTAACCTCCCTGTTTCCTCTGTAGAGTTAATCCATCACTTTGAAGGAGAGGATGACAACCATGTCTGGCGCAGCATAACAGCGCAAACATCAGACTACAAACTTTTACATATTAGAAAATGAAAGCTCTGTTTATCACCTTATACTAATATACGTTCTGCAAGGCACAAAAGTTCTCCTGTCAATCACAATCAACCTAAAGCTGAAAACCAAAAGCAGCACAACACTGCCTGCTATACCTATAAAATATAGCAAAAACTCATTGTGAGAACATGACAAGAAAGGGGAAATTTAAAATCTTGGTACACTTTCTATGAAGCCTGTCCTTATAATGCACTATAACTCATTATGAACATGTATAAGACATTATGAACACACTTATAATGCATTATAGGTGGTTATGGTTATGGTTAGGGTCAACCCTAACCTTGCTCCTAACTATTATACAGTACTACTGACGCATTAAAACACATTATTAGTATGTTTATAATGCATTAATGATGGAAGTTTTACCAAAATCTTTTCTCTGACTCAAAGAGAGCCAGTGCAGTGACAAAAATTTCTATCCATCTGTACAGACACTAGGGGGCGTACCTCAAATATATTTATACTCTTGTCTTCTATTATACAATGAAAACTTTTTGTGAAACGTCATTAAAACATTAAACCACAAAAATTAAAAGCATTTTAAAATCTTTTCCTTGACACACAGGTGAAACAGAGGGAAATTAGCTCCAATCTCATGTCTGCTGTGCCATACTTATCTATCTGCACAGAAATGCATTTCTTTGCGTTGAACACTAGGGGGCATACCGTGTATACAGTAAGGAACTACAGACACAAAACCATGCAGAGTGGACACAAGACGCAATCATGAAGACATAAAACGGCCGCAAACATTTTGTTGTGTTTCGTGTTTCCTTGTAGTTATTTTCCGTTTCTTCGTCGTCTTTGTTTAACTTTCTAACAAGAGATGTTAACAACTCCTACTTTCTGACTCTGGTTAAGCAGGAGGCTCGATCAGTCTGGCTCCAGCTGACAGCTGACTGACTGGGCTTCAGGTTAAAGGAATGCAAATATTCTGTGAATTTCCTTCAAAGTGCAGCATTTCCTTTTCTGAGGCAAAATGCAAAACAATAAGTCAATATTGATATGGATTTCATGGATACTGGAGCTCTAATTGAAACAGGTGTGATTAGCATATTGTTTGTGCTTCACGCTGCACCGTGGGCCTTTTCGTGTTATGCGGGGTCCTGTATGGAAATGAGGGCTTTGAAAAAAAATCAACAGAAATGTATCCTATTTCTTTAAAAAGGGGCACAAATTTACTGTGAAGATCATCCTGGCAAAACCACAGAGGGAAATGTCAGGAAGGAGAAAAAAAGGTTCAAAGAGAAAATAGCTGACTGACTCCGTAAGTGAAGCTAAGCTCAAAATGAAAAATGTTCATTATATGCCCGTCAAGGTGAAAGGAAGCCATCTCCTCGCTGCTGCAGTTAAAATGTCGACCTCTCGTTCTCTGGGGGCGAAAAGAGGAGAAATGTAAAAAGAGGAGAAAATACTGCTCTGTGTGTGTGTGTGTGTGTGTGTGCATACATGTTTTGCGTGTGAGTGTGTGTGAGTGTGAGTGACTGATCCAAGCTCCAGTTCAGACAAGGGCAGGGATGTTAATGGTGCTGCTCAGTAAAATGACCCTCACATCCGTTTCTTCATACATTTTAACAGAGCCTCACAAGTCCTCATATTTTCCCCTCGTCAGCAGTGTTTGTGTATCATTCCTGTGTGTTGTGTGTGTTTGTGTGTTTGTGTGTGTGACCTCTACAACAGGCGCCGCGCCCTCTCGGACCTCTGCTTGTCTCCTTGTATGTACATGCTCATGTTAAGGCTGTTAAATCGCACTCAGGATGCATTTTATTCAGCGGCGAAGCAGAATGTTCCGGTCGACCTCTGTGGATCACACATGCTGTCCCCAGTGCCTCATTACTGACAATTTATATAATCTAATGTTACTTGAATCGCTTGGTGTGTTGGTAAATGTGTTTATTTTTAAAACAGCTCTCATTCAGCGTTAGCACTATGACCACCACGATGCTACAAATCCCTGAAATATAAAGCAGCAGGTGGGAGCTGAGCAGCTGACCATATTTTTAACAAAGAAAAAAAAATACAGAAACTGCCTTCATAGCCACAGACTGCTAATGAGAGGAAGCCTCACAGTTTTTGATTTGTTGGATTCTGCGCTTGTGCCAAAGCCCGTTACAATTTTCATAAGGATTCGATGCCAGCGTGCCCGAGCTTAACTATCTGTTATGGATTATGAGCTCACCTCCCACCTCAGCCTCTTATTTCTTGCAGCAGTGTTGGATCTGAAAGATTTTCATGCTTTTGTGAATGTGAGTGGCGACATTTAAGTACAGATTTTAATGTCCCGTCATTAGAAACACTCTTTTTTTCTTCTTTTTTTTTGTGTCTTTGTGATGTATCAGTAAATCTCTTAAAAAATCCCTATCTGGTAGAATTCTTCATTTTTACTTTCATCAAGAAGTCTCATTAAAAGACAAAGGACAGCAATGAACAAATTTTCAAACAAGTAATTTTGTGTGTATCAAAGCGTTTGTGCCACATAGCTCCGCTATGGTCTAAAAACACATCGATGTGTTCAAGTTTTCAGAGTTAGTTCAGTCATTTCCTGTTTTATTTTGTAAGTTTATCTCCTTTTGCGCCATGTGTGGTTTTACTTCCTGTCTGTGCTTTGCCACCTGTGCTTCATTAGTTGATTAGTCTCCTGTGTATTGAGGTCTTGTATTTTCCCTCTCTCCGTTGCCAGTGTCATTGTACTCAGTGTGTTCAGTGCTCAGCTTTTTGCTTGAGTTTAATTTTTGGATCTTTTTCCTGTTTATTGGACCTTGCTTGTCATTGGATTTTGATTCTTGCTCCCTCTTGGATTTTGTTTGCCTGTGTTGGACTGTTTTCCTGATTTTGACCTTCATCTTCCTCACCATGCTGTAGGCCTGTTGAATATTTCCTTACCGTTAATAAATCATTTTAACTACACCAGCTCTGCATCTGTATAGTCTGTATTTCAGGCCTGCTTCTTGTGTTCGTGTCCTGTGCTGGACACAGTGAGCCATACTGCTGCACTGGCTGACATGTTTCTTTTGTACTATAGAAAAAAACCCTGCCATGTAGTTTATTTTGAATCAATCCCACACAAACACAGTCCTGCTGCCCCAAAAACTCACCACTCACAGCACCTGAATAATCCCCGGTCAATGCATTATTGCCTCCTGTTTCATTAATGTCTGATTAAAAACTGCAGTGTGCATGTGTCGTGGGAATATGCATGTTCGAAATCACATTACATTGTTAGAGACCGTAAGAAAAAAACGGAAAACCTCAGACATTTCATTTACTTGTTAATTTTTTTTAGCATTTTAAAGCAAAATTTGGACGTACACCTATTAACTTTATCATCACATTATTATAAGTCTCTTCATTACTCCTGTGGATAAAGGATTTACTTACAAAGCAGACAATACTTTTACACTGAGTCATAGTCCTTGATATTTAAGGGTCAGTAGCTAAGACGACATCACCGATGTAGAGATTAACATCAGAGACAGGTGAATTTTCAAGTCCTTCAGTGTGAAATTTTTACCCCGACTGAAATAGTAATTGACAAACGACGTATTGTCTGCTCCGTTCCCTCCAGAAACTGATTGATTCGGTGTGGTGTTGACATTGTACTTCACTCCTTGCTCCTGCAACAAGTGATTTCTCCTCTTCTCAACACCTCCGCCCTCTGACCTCCAACCTCTCACAGGTAAGATGACTCGCTGTCACAAGACACGGACTGACAGATAATGATATAAATGTTCATGTTGTAGCTGTGAACCTGAGGGAAAATGGAAAGCATTTGCGCTAAGGTTGCAGCATTGCTCTGGTTTCATGGTATATATAATAGTATGTTTGCTTATCTCTGGTGTTAGATTTGGTTGTTTATGGTTATAGATAAATCTCCTACACCTGCACACTGAAACTTCCAAAACTCATGGCATTAGAAATGCAGTTTTCATCAACCTTCATCATGCAAACTACAAACACGACAAAGGATGACATGACAAGCAGCGATTGCATCCTGCTGACCTTATCGGCAAGTTAATAAACAGAATCTTACATTATATATTAGAAGCTTACAGTCAAAACCCTCTGGATTACAGAAAATCTGTATTGCTGCAAAATGTACACTTTATATTTTAACCTTTACATGTAGAAAATAGAACATTTACAGGGTTACAGTATAACATGAACCCACAAAAAATTCAGAAACTGTTAAAAAACAACAAGAGGAGTAAAAAATCGGAAGAATAACAGTTTGTGCCCTCAAATTGTAGCATCTAATGAAACTGGGCGGACTGTTTCTCTGTTTTCACACGAGAAAAAAAACAAACAACTGTTATTTTTTTCCCAGAGAACTAAATTAAAAAAAACATAAATTAATTTGCCAGCACTGAGATGACCTACAAGAGATAATAATAAAACATAGAAATCTTTCCCAGCACGCTGCTTCTAATTAAAAGACGTCTCAGCAGGTCTCTAAATGCCATATTGTCTTAAGTTACAAACCAGTGGACAACAAAGAAATACCATTTTTCTTCTTTTGCCATTTTGTGTAATGAGCCACTTTTTTCATGTTTCCTGTGTGCAGTGTTGAAAATGCTTTCTCCTTGTCAGCTCGTGCTATATGCAGCCGGTTAAAAGACTTCAGAACAGACTCATTGGAATGATAATCTAGTACGTGTCTGCACTTACGGAGAATATCTCGAAGCATGTCAGACTCGCATCAAAGCCGTTGTTGTAATTTTCTTTTCAAGGGCAACTTGAAAGAGGAGTCAGGAAGAAAGTGGCATTACTTTCTTGTTTTCTCCTATAAGGCAGGCAGCCGGTTCAAAAGTAACCCGGCGCTTTCCGATGGGAGGGTGGGATGATTCAGCAGGAACCCAACAGCCCGTCTGACTGATTCACATTTAAACATAAACAGAAATATGGCGGCTCCAGGGAGCTCCGCAGAGGAATGGAAAGTAGCCCCAGATTTCACAGCAGCAAATCAAACGTCTTTTTATTTAACTCTTCCTCTCTGTTTTCCCTTTTCTGCGTGGCTCCCTGTAGCATTGTGCACACATAACAGCGCCTACTGATTGGGCTTATTTGAAGCACGTACCCTGACAAAAAATGGAGAAGAGGAGATTTTCCCGTGTCACAACGGGATTGAATGTGGTTCTCCAGAAGAGGAGGGCCTGAGAGGATTATATGGCTCAGTGGGCGCTGCATTGTGTGGGGAGTGGATACAGCAGGTACCCACCGAATCCCAGCCAAGAGACAGACACAGTGTTGCTAGGGATAATGTTGCCTCCCAGCAATTAAACTCTGGAGGTTTTGGAGAGGTTTAGGAGGAAGCTTGTTAAATTATCCCATTGCTTCTTTTTCCCCTTTTCTCTCTGTGTCGCTCTGCCTCTCTGTGAGCCACGTTTCTTCCCTTTTCTAGCGTTTCACTGAAGACCAGACAACTATAGGGGGAAATCTTGTGCCTTGAAGACTTTGATGCTTTATTGAATCCTCTCCTGTCGGTTCTTGGCATCTTTTTTTTCACACATATAGCATGCACACAAATTCAGGCATCAAGCAAACCTGCGCCTACACCCTCTTTCTGTTCAGGTAAAGTGGCTCTAAAAATGCCAGAAACTGCCAGTTGATGGCAGCTGTGAATTAGGAACATATATACGTTTTTAAAAAAACATGTTTTATATGCTGAATGATAGCACAGACTCAGGCAGGATCCTCATCACTGTGACATATTAGGCTTGCAGTGAAATAAGCCCCCTATTTGCTTCATTGAACAGGTTCTTATATTGTTTTATTGTCAGAAGTTAAATGAGTAAATTGAAAGATGGCGCCCGTTAGGTCAGAATATGTTTATCGGTCAGCATGTTTATTCTTTGTGTTTTTCAGTCTATGTTTATTAAATCACATAAAATTGAGCAGTTTCTCAAAGAGGGGAATATTTTTACCCTTTTACCTGCTGAATCCCGTTGTGTAAATGCTGTTTTTTGTCCAGCAGCAACCTACTTTTCTGTTCAGAGTTTGGGTTTATTTATCAACTGATTTAAACAACTTAATCTTAACTTAATCTTCTCCATTTCTCTTTTGATGTTGCACCAATTTCGAAAACATTCCACTCTTCTACCCCCAAGACAACCCAGTTTTATGAGATCATCATCTTTTCAGCGGTAGAATAAGATTTAAGATTTTAATTGTTAAGTGATGCGAAGGATTTAAACTCTTCTTTCACATGATACATGAAGTGATCTGCGGTGAAAGCGATGGACTTGTCCTACATGAACCATTTAGGTTCCAGTTAAAAAAGAGAACTTTTACTAGTTCATTAAGTTTTTGGAGGGCGATGTCGCTCACTATCTTTGACCACTGTCTTGTCCTCGGGCAAACAAACAGCACATTTCAGAGGTGAAAGTCCACGACTGTCCTCTTGAAAATACACTCTGTCATTTATTTTCAAATATGACACCACGCCTCCTGATACCCTTGGGACTTTTGTGTCCGTAGTTCCAGGTCGGTTATCAACAGCACAGCAGTGCCGCATTAACCTCTTTTCCATACCCTTACACACGCACAATCACACACACCCCAAGGTAACTGTGGGTAGTAGAGCCCCAAAGCTTCGTCGTCCAGGACAAATTGGTAGCAAGCGGCTCATTTACTCGGAGCCGTCATGAATGGACTGTGCCGTGACTGTGTAAACAAGTGCAAAGACTCCCAAGGGCATTCCTGCATAAATAATGACTCCAAGAGATGTTTGCCATTTGTACCACTCACTGGTTGCAGACATGGGTCAGCTAGTCTCCTCTGTGGGGAGTCTTCAGTAAACAACAGCCGCCGTGTCCATTAACGACTGTGTGGAAAGTTTACCTGGTCACAGGTGCAAGGGCCCGTCTTCCCAGCGGGGGCGGGGGGACACACACAAGGATTTGGCTTCTTCTGATGTTTATTTGAAAGCTTCTGGTTTTCGGAGAGCAACTTACACGCTTTCTGCTCGAGTCTGAGCAACAGTAGATTTAAGTTAAAGCTTTCAAGTTTACTTTGTTGTATGTCTCCGGTTGGTTTATGTTCTCAGTGCTCAGTTTGAAACTAGACAGGACTTCTAAACCAAAGTCGCATGAACTCAGAAGTCATTTTGTCATGTGGACGTTTGAATGGTTGTGTTTTGTCATCTTGTCAGGGTCGAGGTTTCAGCGGCAGGTGAGGAGTCAAAAAGCATCAAGTCTCCTGTCATTTGTGCCGAGCATAGGAGCTTCTGCAGTCTAAAAACACATACAGCAAGAGCTGAGTTCAAGTTTCTGTTGGTTTCGCTGTTCTCTGCAAGCATGATGAAGTTTCCGGTCATTGTTGGTCAAATAAGTTGTTTTCCAGCTTTATTATGAGGATGCAACGATTAAAATCAAAAATGTCTGTACGCCTGAAATTTTAAAATTCATTATTATTGTTGCCTTCCCAAGCTAACAACTCTATTGAATTCAACATTTTTGAGTTTGATTGAATTGCTCCAAAGAGTCTCGGTGTGAATGCACCCAAGGCCGACATTACAGGAGGAAGTAATGCAGCTGTAAATAACAACGGGACTGCTTTTTATTTTGGTCTTATTATGATGAAGCTGTTGACTTTTGTCACTGAAAGTCCCTGTTTTCATGACTTAACTAGTTTTTATTCATTTTGGAGAAATTTCCAGAAGTAGAGCAAAAGTTCTGAAGTTTGTGGTTGTTTTTTTTCTCTGTGAAGAGGCATGCTGCTTAACGCGCAGCGTGTTAATTTGCACCACTAGAGATCTCTCAATTAAAACAATGAGAACACATAGTTTTATCTGGATGAAGTAGCACCATTGCCAGTGAAATTTATCTGACTGAAATTTTCATGGATGAGGTGAAGGATAAGATGTCTTACGCTTAGTCTCTGACGTTCAAGGGGTGATTGATAAATTTGTGTCCCAAAGCAGAGGATGAGATATCCAGCTTTCATTACACGCACGTTCAGCTCAATTCTCTGAGTGATTAAACAGAAAAATGTGATTTGATGAGCTGTTTAGGTCTGTGTGTTTTTGGTAGTAGAAAAATCAAGCAAAAAGAAAGTCAAAAAACAGCTTCAGCCTTTGTGCAGCCTGGTGTGTCTTGTTTCACCATGAACATTAGGGCTGCACGATTCTCGCTAAACTGTGAATCACGATTTCTCTCTCTAATAATTGAGATCACGATTCTCTCACACAGTTCTAATTCTTTCTACGAAAAACTTTATTGCACACAAGTTTTAAAAAAAAGAAAAAACCATGCTGTCTACACAAGGCTTTCAACAGGCATAACTTATAATAAAGTGCTGGACCTAAACTTAAAAGTCTGATGTCTGGCAGCTGAGATTTTTTGTGGTTGTTAACTCATACTGGATTCTGTGGTGACATTGGAGGTGGCTCTAGAGATTTGTAGTGTTACCTTGCGATGTTGCGACAATGCCAAAGCATTGCTTGCAGTTTTTAATTACCCCCAGTGCATCATCTGCAAGGGATAATGCCCGACGAGGTGTCCATTATCAGAAATGAATGGACGACGCGGAGGTTGATTCCGCGAAGTCCATTCATTTCTCATTATGGACACCTCGAAGGGCATTATCCCGCTTATACCATGGTCACTT
>JAPZDX010000009.1:1897179-1912406 GCA_029783625.1 Naso annulatus | reverse complement strand
AGTAGCCTCGTTTTTTTTTTTTTTTTTCTGACAAGCCTCGCTCTGCTGAAAGCAAACAGATGATTCCTTTTTCTGCAATGTTCTTGCAAAATTATCAAAAAGAAAACATTTAAGTAAATTCTCAAAGGCAAAAATACTTTAACGTGCAGAGCCTCATAACCACTATTTATACTCAGCGCAGTTTACTTCGGTGCTGAAGATCCAAAGCTGCTTCGTTATATTATCTTCTCTCTCTCTACATTTCACCGAGGTGTAAGTGTGTAGCTTTTTTTGGCTTCATCCCTGATGGTTTTTTCCTCGTCTAATGAGATTATTTCTCTGACCTCTGATCTTTCGTCCACACCTCTGCTTTTTTCAGCATTTGAAATAGATTTGGCGTCGCACTCATGGGCCCTTTTTCACAGCAGATACTGTGTCTTGTCATATTAGGGAAAGCATATATTACTAATGTGAGCAACAATGGCTGTTTCTGTCATCCCGGCACAGCTGGAATTCTGAACAAACAATGGCAGCAAATGTGGATGGGATCAGCACGTCTGCACTGGCAGTTTTTAAGGTCCAGTCTTCAGGATTTGATAGCATTTAGCGGTGAGGCTAAAGGAATGTCCCTTCCGTAAGTTTCCCCTTTCAAGCATGTGTGGAAACCTATGAGGAATGCAAAGATTTTCCAAAACGTTTGTCTGTTCTGGGCTACTGTAGCAGGATGGTGGACACCATGAAAAAGGCAGCTCCCTCTGTAAATATAAAGGGCTCATTCTCAATTGCAACACTATAACTCTTATTTACAGATGATTTTACACTAATGAAAACATACTTTTTTTTTTAAATATTTTATTACATTTTAAGTAAATTCCCCCAAATCTTACAAACTGGATCTGAAGGTCCACTAACAACATTTAAAGTTATGTATTTTTGTAGTAAACTGCTCCTCACAATTGCTACCAAAGCTTCTGGGTTGACTGGAAATAACATCGGTGTGACAGACAGACAATCAATCACTCATCAGTTTGGACAAAATAACACCCCCCCACCCCCCCCCACCCCCACCCCCTGGAACATCAAAAAACATCAAATATGAACATGATGTCGGATCGAAAAATGGAGTCAATGTGAAATTGTGATTATCAGTCTGATTATTTCGTCTTTCGCCCCTCTTTCCTCTCACACATTGATAAGCAAAAGTCTTGATTGCTGTCTCACCAAGCAAATAACACTGTGACCTTCAAAGAAACGATTACCGGAGTTTAGGTCAAAGAACTGCAGGTTGTGTGTGTGTGTGTCTGTGTGTGTTTGTGTGTCTCCGGGGTCGGGGATGGGTTGAGGGTAAAAATGATCATCTCAGGACAAACACAAGTACACTTTGTTTGTCATGAAACATGTTTTAGAATACAAACCATCTGCTGTTTTTAGATTAAGTTCTGTTGATTTACAGTAATGCAGTAGAAAGAATGCACCTCTTTAACATGCTTTTTAAAGAAGATTTAATTGAAAATAGTGAAGGATAGAGGCTAGGAAAAACACACAAAATGAACAATCAAGGGCTAAAAACTGCTTAAAAAAAAGATATAAGACGTAAGATTTTTGAGCAGCAGTTTTGGCTTATTGTCTCTTGGGTCTATTGCTTTATTAGAATAAGAATAAATATGGCTGTTTATGCATTTTATTTGCATTAAGTGGCTGAATTAAAGAGATGTTGGTCGATATGAGGCACGCACCAGCCAATGTGTCTCTCTGACCAAAACCCTCCTACCCGTTTATCTGAGCATCACACTCCTCTGCATCCCCAGCAGCACCAACATGAGGACGCATGTTGGAGCTGAGGCAACTCTTGGATGTCATAATGGGTCCGGACAGAATCAATAGACATCAGCGATATGATTGATGACGACGCAGAGCTCCGCACACCATCCCAGTTGTGGTCCACTTTTAGTAAGATGCACATTAGCATGTCTTTTTTAACGAAGGAACAAAAACAAGGCACGGTTCTCGGGGGACTGTTGTCTAATTTTTTCCTGTCACGCTTGATTGGGCTCGGTGGCGTCCTAGTAGCCCATTCCAGTCACCATCAACTAACTGCCGTACTCTGGGGCCTCCAGACCTGACTTAATCAGACCAGATATACATAAATAGCAGGACAGCCATATGGTTCCACCGTGACTGCTGGTTCCTCATTACATCGGTTCTAGCAAGCAGATATCTTTACTCCCTCTCCTGCAGGGGGTAAAATAAATAATAAACAGCTGTGTTATGAGTATAGGTATGGCCGACCGCAGTTTGTTCATATATGCTGTGTACATAGTGCAGTAGCCTCAGGCAATGTAGCATTTACCATATGCACCGACCTTCAGGTCAGTGTGGAGCTGAATTCACAACATGTAATTTAGTCATACGAACACTCTGCTTGTCAAGCAAAAAAACCTATCAGCGCTGCTGGCTGCCGAGATGGTGGGAGGGAGATCTATAAATGTTTGCCATATATTGTGTCAGAAGCAGTGTAATTGTAGCCCATTAAATCAGCAGGATGTCCGGTGGGCTCGCTCTGATGAAACACCGCTCGGCTGCAGCCTCCACCATCCGCAGCAGGGTCAGCAGGCTGGGGATCGCTCCGATGATTTAAGGCCCGAGTTGCTGGTTAATAGTTAATGAGAGTGAGTCGTTCAGGGGCTCTCGATGGTTTCCAAGGTCCGGCAAGCTCAGCGGCCGAGGCCTCACAGCCACTCGGGTGGAATTGAGAGGCAACAGAGAGGTTTAATCACTCTGTTAAATAAAGATGGCTGCTCCTCGTCCTCTGCAGAAACCTTTGCACACAATAAGACAGAAAACACACACAGTCGATACACCTGCACGCTCTTGTCGGCGTGTTCCTGCCTCATCTCCTGCCCCGTTCCAGAACCAGATTTACAGCCGTCCCCATCGCCCAGACTTGTTCCCTCTTATTTTTTTTGGTCCCGTTGTTCATCATTTTTCCATTTTTCAGACTCGCACACGTCAAGCCATAATTCAGGAGTCGTTGGATACCTTGTCATTCAGCCATAAATAAATGCGCTTTTTTTTTTAAAGGGGTGGGGATAAAACCTGCGGCTTTTACACACAGACGCTTGCAAGGGTACCTCTGTTGTGCCCCTCCATCCATATCCACAGCTGGGAGCAGTGATAAGTGAGAGAGAATCAAGGGCATATTAGTCTGTGGAGAGAAAAAAACGGAGCGAGCCATTATTACTACAGGTGTTTTGTTCATGCATAAAGTGGCCATTATCTGAGCTCAGCTGCCACACGTCCCCCTTTGGGTCAGAGGTGTTTATTGTTTTATTAGGACCCACACTGATTTCTATGTATCCGTTAAACTCATGGAATAGAGAAGAGGAATTCTTGGCGTTTGCAGGAGAAGATGAACCGTGTCATCTGTCTGTAGAGGTGACAGTGATTTCTGGACAAATTCAAACTCGCCAGCAGCTCCGATCCACGTCGGCCTTTCTTCACGTTCTGTGCGAATCTGTGCATACGGCGTCATGGAAGCAGCTTTGTGTGTCTGTTCCTCGTCGGCTGAGAGAAAAGACAGAGATTGGGTGAGAGCTGCAGAGAGACTCTCCAGGGTTTAGAGAGAATGCTCATTAAGGCCTCCTATAGCTCAGCCAGCTCATTCCTCACAGTCCCAGCGGCCGGCTCTACTACGCTCTGCTTCCTCACCACATCCTCTCCCCTCTATTTATCTGCTCTCCTCTATTTCTGTCTCCTTCTCTTTCTGTCTCCTTCCCCCGTCTGTGTCTCACCTGCTTCCCTTCGCTCGGTTCTCCACCTGCCATTTGGAAGCTCGAGCAGCAGATGTTTTTTACGTTGAGTCGTAGACAGTGATGGCTGTGTGACGGCTTGTGCGAACGTTGACGACTCCAGCAAATTAGAAATATAGTAAATTCATTCAGCGTCACTCGAATTAAGCTTAAAGGAAGGCTCACAATTTTCTCAACCTGCTGGATTTAACTGATCGTTTATTTTTCAGATGTAAGCCTTTTTTATGTCAGTATTTCCACAGTTTTTTTGGGGTCTTCACTGTCTCTCTGTGTGGAGAGGATGGAGGTGTTGAACAGGTGGGGCTTTCACTGCTCTTGTTTAAGAGACAGTTTCATATTTAACTCGCTCATTTTGAGTCTTCACTCTTCAGCTTGTCTCACAAATAAGAGCAGACGCTCTTCCTTGTTTCTGCCTCATTTCCTGGTTTGAAGTCAATGAGGTTAATGTTTTATTGTAGGAATATCTCATACACCAACTTTAAAAGATAATGCTGGAGTTATTTTACCTTTCTTTGTTTTAAAAATCCTGCTAGCTGACATAGCCGATGCCTCAATGCTACAAAGAGATTTTTGTTAGGAAACTATTAAAACACATGGAAAGTGCTTTTTTTTTTGTACTCAACTCTGCAGTCATTATTATGGAAGTAACTCTGCGCTGTGGAGATGTCATGAAGCAGCTCTGGGGGCCTGTTCAGTATTTACTGCAGTGTGACGAACAAAAAAGAAAAGCATATTAAACATCTTCATTGTAATAAAGATTTATGGTACTGAAATGCTACTTGTGCTGTGTTCTGAACACTTTTGGATAAAATCTAAGCTGAGATTTATTCGATACAAACATGAAGACGCTTGTTAGAAGCAAAAAAACTCATTGTTGGTTTTGGTCTTTAAAAACAAACAAGCTGTATCGTGGAATTACTGTTTCCATGAAGCCATAATTTAAGATTTAATAACATTTTTAATTGATACTTTTGTCTTTTTTTTGCATAAGAAACAATGAGTAGACTGTGTGTGTGTGTGTGTATTTGTCTGCTCGTGTGTACAGACGATTGTTAGTGACGTTATCCGTCACGCAGACAGGCAGCCCAGTGTCGGCTTGATTACCGCTGGCCAGCCAAACGCTTGACCCGCAAGCAGTTGAGACCCCGGCGGTGGCAACGGTGGGAGCATTATCCACCTCCACCCCTGCCTGTGTATAATGGCCGCACCGTGTGATCGATGGCCTGTGCACCTGTGGAGCCCAGCAGCTACAAAGCCAGACACACACATACACACTTATACAGCCAACCAGCTCTCATAAAGGCCAGGACACACACGGCGCTCCTCAGGAAATACCTTGAAGTCGCACCCTGACACATGGATCCATCATACAAGCCTGACTGCATGCATGCTATATTCTTCATTTTTGTCCAAATATGCCGTCGTTCATTTACTGTTGCAAGAACATGCAGTTAAGTAATCAGAGGGTTTTTAAAGAACAAAAAAGAAATTTGTTTTATTCCTCTAAAAAGTAACAATGAAGTGTAATTGCCGTATTGCTCAACAATAAAATAGCTTAAAGTAAAACAGGACAATTCTAAACAAATAATGATTGAACTTGTCCCAATATATTGCATCCTTAATGCTGTATTGCACAGAGCAGATTCAGTCAAATGATGAACTGTCCGAATTAGTTTGTCTCCTGTCCAAACTTGATTTGTTTTCTGCTCTGCTTCTTTTAGACTTTACAGAGACATAAACTGAGTGTACAGATTCCAAAATGCATTCCTGTATTATAAAGAATGTTTGACTGCACATGAACATGAAATGCCTGAATTATGACGGCAGCAGAGGAAACAAAAGGTAACACGTTTTACATATTTAAATGACGTCTTTAGGTGAGGACATATTCCTTGCCTTAACTTGATAGCCTCTGATTTGAATTCTTCTCAACAGAGGAAAGATTCAATTGACGACCCTTTCGCCTAATCACTAATCCATAAATTGGATCAGAATCCTGGAGGGCTCTGCGTATGGCACTATATATACTGTATATTCCCCATGTACACCTGAGTTCCCTGTACAGTCCTGTTCCTGTCCGTCTCCTCCATAAACAAAATCTCTCTTGCTTGATCTTTTCAAAACTCTCCGTTTGTCCTTTGGAGAGCCAAGGTTACGGTGTCCATCGCTCCCTCCCACCGCAGCAGAGATCTGTCAACAAACTTCTGAAGACTTTCTCACTTGGCAAACTTAAAGAGGAGCGAGGTTGTCCCAGGAGGTAATCAAGCTCCTTCTCCCGCAACCGGTATCTTTAAACAGAATAGATAAAGGAGGAGCGGGTCATGCAGGAGAGCTCAGGTACTCGGCAGGAAAAGTTCAGTGTATTGATGTGCTGCAAAGGGCTGCTGCTTCACAGAGAGAAGAGCCCGTCAGACCCCAGGCTTGATACCTGCACAGGTAGCCCAAAGGGAGTAAGGTTAGTGCCCAGAGAAATTGACTTGCTGAAAAAAAGATTACTCCGTCTTTCCATCTTTTTTCTCCCTTTCTCTCTGTCTTACCCAAACCAAACCCTCTTTCACTCTCAACTTTTGTGCAGAAGAAGAAAAAAACACATGGATAAATGACTGTCTTCTTCACAGGACTAATGATCCACTGGTGTCTTTCAGTCTTGGCACTGAAAGTGGAGAAGAGCTTTGATGATGGAGGATTGCGGCTGACAGATAAAAGCTGCATGCCCCCCCAAAGATGCTCCCCATCTCTCACACTACTAAATTATGTGCTCCACTGTTATTGCTATGGTAACTCATTGTTATTTTATTTCATCTTTGCCACCAAAGTTCAAGCTGAAGGCAGAGGAGCCCAGTACGAATCCGGGAAGCTTCTCACTCTGTATCTGTTAGTCTGCCTTCCTCGTCTTTGTCTCCATTCCGCTCTTTTACTGTCTGGATCAGTTCATCATACAGAATGCACTTTTGTAGCATGCTGGCTTATCATTGAACAGCGTATTTTCTATTGGTGCTCTCTAGGTGCTTCTGCAGCCTCTGTGTGAGCTTCCTTTTGTTCGTCTTCCTATTCAGGTCTTCAGCTAAACGCTTACATTTCTATATTTCTTATACCAGACATCCAGTGACACAACCATAGAATGAAAGGCCATAATATTGAGTGCAACATGTAGAAAAACACTGCAAAGCCTTTCTTGATTTGTATATTCTCCGAACTTACTTCTTTACCTTTCTATATACTTGCTGCTTTGTGCAAATTCAGATGCATTGTTTAGTAAAATGCTGTTCTGAGCTATTAAAAGGTTAAAAGGAACTTGAACTCCCTGAGAAAACGTGACTGTTTTCAAGCCCTTTTCCTTCTCCTCCCCTACTTTTTCATCCAAGCCCAATTTGATTTGACTTGATCTGATTTGAGCCCTGCCACTTTCAGTTTGAATAAGGTAACCAAGAGTTATTTGCTAGGAGAGACAAGGGCCTCACTGGCCGGGAGGTTTGTTGAATTTTCACACTGCTTAAAAATTCTAACTTTGCTTTATTCAAATGTAGCACATGACTACAAAGGCCTGGTGTTTGATGAGGTGTATGAGATGTAAATGTCGAATGGAGCCTCTCCACTTATCTGCCCCGGCGTCAAAGGTGCACAGCATCGTAATCATCTGATCTGAATGGATTCAAAGTGTGCTCCTTTCTGTGAATGAGTGCTGCTCCATTGCTTTGACGGGGGAGCTGTACAGTAACGTCCCCCAGGGGCCCGGTGGATCAGATGGAGCAGGCAAGGAGATGTGTGCTGCAGCTTCTCAGGGATCTGAGATGTAGAGTACAGTTGCTTTTCAGGGCGTCCATTTTTCCTCAAGGAGAAATACCTTAAGTCTCACACTCCCACTGCATTCATGCTGCATTTGTACCTAATTTTTCCAGCCTACCCTCAAAAATTCTGTACTAGATCTCTTTTATACATAATGATTTAAGTCGCATTCTTTTTTTCCTTTGTCATATTTTAACCTTTGCTCTCCTTATTGTCAGCTGCTTAAAGTGTTTGCAATCCAGTGATTTAGAATTATTCCACTCCTGCATGTATAGTAAGCCACTCTGGTTAAGAGTGTCAGCTAAATGTCTAAGATGTAAATGTATGTAAATGTGAGACCTCCTGTGTATAACTCCATGTCTGACTGTGCAAAACCATCAGTGGCTTGGAGGAAACCACATCAGCCGCTTTCATTCAGTCTGTAAAGTGCCCCACTGTTCAGCATCTCTCAAACTGCTCTGCAGCAGCATTCAGGGCTGGGGCTGACAGGTATCTACCCGATGCCTGATTGGCTTAATGCAAAATAAAAAAACAGTAAAAATAGCAGATGTTTAATAACACAGCAGATGTTCTCGTTTCATCAGCGGTGACAGGCTGCATACAGTCACCCTTTGCTCGTACAGTTACTAATGTGTGAGCTCATGGATAAGTGCATGTCTACCTCTGCACAGCCCTGAATCTGTCTGGGGCCGAGCTGAACCGAACCTTTGCTTACATTGTGCACGTGTGACAAAGGGAGTGTGTGTGTGCATGAGCATGCATAGCCTTGTATTTGTTTGTGTGTATTTGTGTGTGAGCCCTAAATCAAGCTGCTCACTGCCTGCCTGTCTCTGGTCCCCTCCAGAGGGTCATTCAGCCTCTCTCCCAGCTTCTAATCCCGTCTGTCCGGGGGAGATAGAGGGGAGCGGACGGCCGCCGCGCACCCGGGGCGCCGCAAACACAATCACCAGCCTTTCACAGACACTTAACGGGGCTTTGCGCTTGTTCAACAAGGCAAAACGCGGCAGGAGGGATCAATTTAATACAAGGCCTGACTCAAATGGAAAGAGGGTAAATAAATAAGCAATGACAGCGAGGACTGTCGCACAATTTGTGTAGTGGCTGTCCACTTTCTCTCAGTCTCTCCTCTGTTGCTTCACCGTAGCACCTACAGGATTCCATTTCCTCCCTCGGCGGCATATGGGGACGAGCTGAGAAAGAGCAATCCTGGCTCCTCTCTCTCATCAGGGTGTGTTATTTTAATAAATCACTTCTGCCATTGCTTGGTACATTAATTCCCCGGGCCCAGAGGGCTGTGTTGCCACTAGCAGCGATCTGCATGAGGCGCTAAATGATGTGGGGGATCCCCCGGTGAGAGAACAGAGGCTCTCTGAATCTTCCCTCCATCTCAGCCTTGTCGTTTTGGCTCTCACCCTGGGCTGGCCCAGCTCTCGGAAGACACCATAACAGAAGAGAGCCAAGGCCTCATTGCGGTGCACATAACAATGAGATGCACATATAGCCAGAAGGGAAGTCACCTGACACCTCACTCTGCAGACACTAGCCCCTCGCGTGGCTTCATTAAGCTTCCTCACTCAGGGACTTTATCAGAGGATTAATACGGCAACTACAGTATGTGCACGTTGCAGTGTGTACTCCGTCTAAACAGATTTTTAGAGTTGTGTGTATTCTTTTTGGGAGTTCCTTTTTTTCATGTATTCCAAAGACTGTAAGTCTCACAGCAGTTTAATCTCAGTTTGCAGAAATGTTCCACTTGTCTAATACAATTCTGTCATGTTGTTTCCCGATCTGATCGTAGCTCTCGGAATGAGCCATGTGTCTGCAGGTGGCGACATGCATAAGCACAACATAGATGTGGCTGTTGTACATGGCTGCTTGATTGAATTCAGCGCAGTGTGACTACACAGAGGCATTTGGTAGGAGAAGTGGTAACACTCGCACTAGTGTTGTTAATGGGAGTGATGCAAATGTATTTCTCCACTGGAGGTTCCCAGACATCCTCATGTCGCCTCCAACATCTTACGGCATCATGGACATGGACTTGTAGTGTCTTCCTTTCTTTGTACATCATAACTCCTTAGACAGAGGTGAGGTTGCCATTGGTATGCACAGACAACACCGACAGAATCACCACCCAGAATACCGCTGGGAGATTATACCCTTCCCGCTCCACGCAGCAGGGATTCGGCCACCGTAAATAGAGCGCTTGGGAGTCTGGGGTGTGCCCGGAATGACAGAGCACCGCAGCGGCAGAACACGCCAGCCAGACACCAAGCAAAAACTCAAGGACTGTCGCAAATACAGTAATCTCTCATGCTTTTGGTTGTGGTTTTTACCTTTTTCTACAGGGATGCAGAAACAGGTGCACTGGAGATCCATCTGGCTGATTGTCAGTGTCCAGTAAGGCAACTGTTGGGGCATGCAGGACATAAGCTGCAAACAAAACCTGTTGGACTTCAAAAAACGATATATCACATTAGACAGCAGAAAGAAAATGAGTCATTCAGGAAGCCTGTTGTCTGCGTGTTTCATCCTTTGTGTTAAAGCTGCTCAGTCAAGGCAAGAATTCAGCTCTAATCATAGTTTGTGGAAGAAGAAATTCGCCCCATTTATTATCTTTTTTGCTCAAACATTAAACTAGTTTATTGATAAATTATTCATTGTATGTTTTTATCAAATCTTCTAAGGGACGACGCACAAGTTGTAGCCGTGGTTCAGCATGCAGATCAAATCATAAATGAAAAGCAGGAGTTCCTCTGAAGGGCTTATGCGGAATCAGAGACAAAAACTGAATGACAGCGAGAACAAGTATAATGACTCGCTGTTGCTATGGTGTGCAATGACACACAGTGGATACACAGACGCAGCACAGTAAAATTCTAGATGAGAACTACTTTGGCATGCTTTAACAACAAGCAGAGCTAACTATTATATTGTGAATGGGTTTATATTACAATGCATAACCAAACCTTTTTTTTAAATAGAAGTTATTTCAAGTTTAATTAAATCATTTCATGGCCAGTTTCCATCACGCAGCTTTGCCAGCTTCTGTTTTTCGCACCTACCGATATCCGTTTGTCTTACTCGTGCATACTCTGACCCATTAAAACTGCATCTGTGCATTTGACTTAATATGGGCACGGAGGGCTGTCTTAATTAATAAGCAGGCATCCACCAAACTAATCTGCCTGTGTTGTGAAGTCTGTCCTTTCCATTAAGTGGGACTCACATTATCTCCTAATCAAATTAGTCACTTAATTGTGGCCCTCCCTTGATGGATCCCATGAAAAAAGGAGCGGCGTGTTTGCTGGAGGGGGATGTGTGAAGATGGAACACGGCTGTTTCATTACGATATGAATTTTTTAATAACCAAAGCCTTCGCTGTCATCTCCTTGCTTTGAACCTTCGCAAAGGGTGAAGTTGAATTTGACATTTTATCCACTCACACAGTCGAGTGTCTAGCTGGTGTGTTGGGGCTAAGTACCTAGCCCAAGGGCACTACCCAATTGCCCAACAGGGGATTGACCCCTGTCATCCACTGATCACTGGTCTGCTTTCTTAATCACTTCCCCACACCGCCTGCCGCACTACCTGATCTTAGTCAATACATTAGCTCCCTCAGCCCTGATAGAACTGCTATTCCCCGAGTCATGATTAAGGAGGGAAACCTTATGTGACCGAAGATACCAATCTGTCCATCCTCGGTCTTGTACGTTGGCCCCTGGGAGCTCACATTTTGAGGGAGAACGAAGGCTACCCCTGCGGCGTTACAGAGGTGGCAGTGGCCGGCATCCACGGGGGGAAACCCCGGGTGTCTGATGAATGGTGGTATATGTGGTCGTTTGTCCTGCTGATGGAGTTTTATCCCCTGCCCTTTCAGAGCGGCCAGACAATAAAGAGAGCCACAGCCAAGCGTGACAGGTTAACCCAACAGTAATAGAATACTCTTAATAGTCTGGCTTGAGCCAAAGTCGGCAGCAGGGCCGGCCAAATCGCCAGGCTACCTCGGTGGTGAGAGTGCAAGAGGACGCAACATGGGCTCTCTCTGTTGTTGTCAGACAGGGAAGCAAGGACAAAGAGGGCAGCTTGATGGCTTAATGGGTGGTTTGATGGCTTCATAGGGTGATATTGAAGTTGGTCGGGGCAACTAAACAGATGAAACAGGGCACAGAGGGCATTATACGAAACAGAAATTAGCCATATGTACGCATGACATCAACCAACTGTATCACTTAAATGCTTTATAGGAATCCTTGAGCTTTAGCGAGTCGGCATTGTCTCTCTCCCTCCCCTTCATGTGGAGAGGCAGAGAGAGACTTCATGTGATTTATAGTGGATGCTGTGACACTGTGGTGATGCCTATACAGAAGGAAGAAAATAAACACGATCAAACCGAGCAAACAGTCAAAAGAGATTTAGATGATGTTGTCATGACGTTGACGCGAACGTGCCTGTTTTCTGGCAGATAATCCTCACAAAGAGGATCCTCCGGGCTACATGCACCCGCGCAGGCGACGCTTCTGTCGGTGTTTGTTCCTGTAGCACCTCCGCTCGCAGTTTGTCATGTCTGACTTGGGCTTTAATTAGGCCTGCGAATTGAAGCGGCGGCAGCAGGGCTGGGAGCCCTCTGTCCACAGCTCAGCCGTCCTCCACGGCGTCTCCTCGGAGGACCTCTCTGCACTGTGTGGTTAAGATAATAGAGGCTCGCTCAGAAGATGTTAATTGAGGGGAGATAAAGTGCAGTAGTGGCTGGAGGGATGCAATGTGCGGGGGTGGAGGGAAAGGAGTGAAGGCTACCTGATTAGAGGCTGAGGTGTTTGACTTACGGCTCGTTTTTTGGTGAAATATGAACTGCTAGATTTTCAAAAAGAAAGACAGAAAATACAGAAACAGCATGCATCAAAAAGCCAGACCTAAAAGACATTTATTAAACTTTCTCCTGAATCATTTGTGTTGTTCTCCGCTGTGCCTTGCCATGCAGCACTAGCCTTGCAAGACCTGATAAGGCCAGGAGGATTAATATATTTTACCTCTCAGTAGCTGCTGGAGCTGAATGGTGCTGTCAGGTTGTGCAACATGGAGTTGAGAGTCAGGGTTTGTGGAGCCTGTTTTGGGGCTGAGGGAGGCATAGCAACCAGGCAGGCGGGGAACGACTCAGACTCCTAGCTGACTAAGAATGGGGAAGCGGAGACCGAATGATCTGACCAAGTTACAGAAGCTACATTCACAGTGGCACATGTCTGGAGCGTGGAGAAACTGAAGGAGAGAGAAAACAGACCCCTCCACCAGCCCGAGAGAGGACAAAGAGAATGAGAAAGAGGAGGGGACGACGAAAAAGCAGAAAACAGTGCCAGCAGCCTCTATAATTGCCTCAATGCCACTGGGATTGCTTTCATTGAATTGAAGCATTCTCTTTCTCTGTACATTCGAGGTGGAAAGCATGCACGGTAGAGGGAGGGGGGGAGGCGCTGGGCCGGGTGGCGTGGGCGGGCGGGAGATCCGACGGTGCCCTCCCTGTTTCGGTAACATACAGGCAATGAGGGCGATAGCTCCCCTTGTAGCAGCCGAATCTCCGGCATCAGTGTGAGCAACAGAAAGAGAAAGAGAGAGCAAACGAGTGAGAGATATCGTGTGTGTGTGTGTGTGTGTGTGTGTGTGTCTGAGAGAGAGAGAGCGCGTGCGAGAGAGAAAGAGAGCGCAGTGCTGTGGAAGAGTGAGGTAGCGATAAGGAGGTAGGTGGACCGCAGATCAGACCTGTCAGATGTGATTGCACACCCAAGTGTGAACCCCGCATGTGACTGTGTGTTTGGGTGTGTGTGTGTGTGTATCTTCTGTATATTTTCAAAAGACAACCCACCTCCTCACCCCCCTCGTAGCAACACACACAAATGCACCATCACTGCCCAAACACACTCACATTCCTCGAGGAATCCTTTATTTCTTTATTTGGGCTCCTGTTGGTGCGTGCATTGGATGCTCTGCTCTCTCCTCCTCCCTCTTCTTTTTCTTCTCCTCCTCCTCCGTGTCCTGCGCTTCTCTCCTCCTCCTCCTCCTCCTCCTCCTCTCCCCTCTTTGCCGCTCTCACAGCCTAGTTTTCTTTTTTGTCCCTCTTCAATCTTGTGTGTGCAGGTTGTATCTGACGGAGGGACCGGTGCCGCGCTCGCATCCCCGTGCTCCTTCAACAACAACACTGTGAGTATTCTCATGCTAATTTGCCTTCTCCAGCCCTCCCGACGTCGGTTTGTCTCTTTCTCTCTCTCTCTTTCCCTT
The DNA here is from genome assembly GCA_029783625.1 of Naso annulatus. NCBI lineage: Eukaryota > Metazoa > Chordata > Actinopteri > Acanthuriformes > Acanthuridae > Naso > Naso annulatus. The sequence continues at coordinate 1,898,562 of JAPZDX010000009.1, read as the reverse complement.
TTTTTTTCTTAATCTTTGCCTCTTTAATGTTTTCATCCGCCGCGCCAAACGCAGTGGCAGCAGCGTGGGAAAGGAGAAAAAGAAGTGGAGACAAAAAGGATTGAGAGAGGATGCACGGAAATAGAGGAGAGGGGAAAAGAAGCAGGGGAGGGGAAAAGGAGGCGAGGGGGGAACGAGATTGCTGCTGCTGCTGCGAGCAACTCGTTCTGCTGCTTTCGGAGGTGTTTCTCTTGGAGGATGGTGGAATTGCCGAAGGGATGAAGGGGGCGGGTCTTGGTTTTGTGAGTAGATAGTTGTGCGGGAATGATAGGGGATGTTGTTGACAAGCATAGAGTGGCTCATCAGACAGCCGGGCAGCTGGAACCAAGGTTTCTCTGTTGACTAAAGTTCTGATTCATCCGTCACTTTCTATATTTGCACACTCAGAGGCACCTCTGCTCTTGTCTTTTCTCCTTTTTTTCCTCTTACATCCTTCTTGTTGATCTTATTTTAGAATGAGCACTTTTACATCATGAAGTCATGTGTCATAATGATGTGAGATTTATCGTCTGTGCAGATGGGAGATGACGCCTAGATGTATGTTTGTCTTGGTGCTTACCTCCACCAGGATGTGCTGAGCATATGTGTGTGTCATTCATAATATGCACTTAGTTTTAATGAATGCATGTAGCAGCTGCACGAAATAGTTTTTTCTTCATTCAAGATTTGATGCCACATATGTGTGTCAATAACAACGAAAGATTATTTTGCATGTCACCTTAGAACTGTGTGCATGATCAGACTACGGTTGTTTTTCACAGGAATAAGTACACGATGTATGAAGATAAATATATATATATATATATATATATATATATACAGAATGCGTAAGTGTGAGTGTGTGTGTGGAGGTCAGTAAGTCAGTGTCCGTTCCTACACGCTGCCCTTTGATCAAATGGCCACATTTAGTCCGCCCACGGCATGTGTCTGAGCCATATGAAGAGTGGGTGTACTCTGTGTGTGTGTGTGTGTGTGTGTGTGTGTTGTTGGGGTGGGAGCTGAGATGGATAGGCCTCGTGCCCTCGCTGCAACTCCATGGCTAATGGGCACACAGGTCAGCAGGGGTGCACACACATCCGGCTGTGCGGATATGTCACCACGACCAAAACCTCTCTCGGACCTTAGCGGGGAGTCACGAAAACACAAATCTTTGCATGGTAAAAAAAAAAGCATATTGGGCCAACAAAACGCTCGGAACACACTTTGGCAGATTCATTTGGCAGAGTAAAAGGGATTGATCTGAGCGTTGCAATTAGGCAAATTTCAGAACTAAGCATCTGGCGAGGCGAGAACGCTTCGCCTGGCAGAGGATTACCATTTTAGTTCCATTTTGAGACGACGCAG
>JAPZDX010000009.1:1877407-1887939 GCA_029783625.1 Naso annulatus | reverse complement strand
AAAATTTCTTTCACACGATTGTGCATCAACAACTAAAGTCCAGGATCAGATAACAGGAAAGATACACACACACACACACACACACACACTTGCCCACACATGCACAAAAGAAAAAATACTGTATACAGCAGTCTTGCGCCATACTACAACAGTTGTCATGGTTACGGGGCTTCTCAACTACCTACAGTGGTGTCAGTCTCCCTGGATGCTCCGCAGGGAACCAAGAGCAAGCACTTCACTCATCTGCCACTGCCTCTGCAGCACCTCAGGCTACATGCCATCACTCATACAAGGTAGATGAATAATAATCACAGTTTGGTACAAATAATGAAAGAAATCACGATTTACAGAGGAGGGAGGTGTAAGAATTACCAAAGGTAAGCAGGTGTGTGTGTGTGCAAGTTGAGACTGAGAAAAGAGCTGTGTCAGGAGAGAGCAGAGAGGAGGAATATAAAGAAAACTGCATAAAATAGAAGAAGAGAAAAGGGAGAGTTTCTTTCCAAATGGAGGTATTTTATATTAAAACCTTGCATAAAACAACTGTTGGTCTGCATGTAAAGTGCTGCATCAATAATTGAGTTAATGTATGTTCAATGTTTGAGGCTCAAATGATTCAGATTTTTTTTAATTCCAAAAGGAAAGTGATGCACAAAATACCAATATGGGTACAAATAACCCACTCTGTGCTTGCGTCGGTGCTTACCGCTGCTCAACACTGTGATGCGTGGAGTCACGTCCAGGTCCAGGGGCGTCCTGAATGGATAACCGGCTGCCGCACACACACAGCAGCTCAGCAGCAGGAGCCGCACCGCAGACGATGGAGCTCCCTGCATCTCCGTCGGGCGTCTCATGGGATACACACTCTCCGACCAGGATGCACACGCATGCAGAGGCACTCACACAAACATATTCACCCTAGGACTTGCATACACCCCTGTGCACACACACACTCAGACAAACACTGACAAGGCAAGCAGGCAGCCTCTTTTACTGTGCTGAGGAAGACACCTGAAAATAAAACACATACACAGAAGCAACAGTGTTAGAACTGAAACATAAAATGCTGTGCATGCCAAAGCTGTGACTGAAGATGTCACCTCAAAAAGTCAGAAAACTTGAAAAACTGGAGAAGTTGAGTGGCACAGTTCAAACATGTTAAATAAGCTGATGAGGAGGATTTCACAAGAATGACGACAGAGATACGAAAGAGACACAAAGTGCATTAGCTCAATAAAATATTGGAGGTTTTTGTAGCTCAATGGCGCTCTGAGAGACCCGGCCGGCAAGCGTGTTGCAAAGTCTTGCCGTCTGTGGAGTGTGAGCAGCAGCTGCTGAGTCTAAACACACGGCTGAAAAATATCACTGACCAAACAATGACTGTCAAACAGAGCTGGGTGCTGATATCACAGGCAAACACTCAGGGATTAAGCGGCAATGTGGAGCAATCTGCGCCGATAAGGAGCGAAACGGGTTCAAACAGCAGACGTACCTGAGAGGAGCCAAATCCACGAGAAGAGAGATAGTCAAATATGATCATCTCTGAGACGTGTGTGTGTGTGTGTGTGTGTGTGTGTGTGTGTGTGTGTGTGTGTGCGCTGATGGCAGCACACATTCATTAAGCTCAGTGGCTCAGTCTTCTTCCACCGAAATCCACTGACAGCTGTCAGTTCGGTGAGGGACTCTTGCACTGATTGTACATCAACATTCACTCCAACTTGCACATTCCACTGCACATCTACTCACTTGGACATTTACATACCCATCAACACGAGGCCGCCGCAGTGTGAGTGCTGGGTGACTGCCGCGATCGATCGCACCGCAACAACTCTTTGCTCCCCCGTGGATCACAATGTGCAGTTTGACGTTTATGTTAAAGAGGATATTTATGCATGGAAATAAAGATGCAAAGGAATGTGTGATCACCCGACCTCTTGTAGTTGTTATGGTAAACATTTAAACAAACAGTTGCACTTTTACAAATCATGACAGAAGCATCTTCAGCTCATCGGACCGTTTTTGTATCCACGTGATGAATAGAAGTCAAGTGCTTTTATGTACTCTTTGCATCAGATATGTCTACTATTTGGTGCATGTTTTGGTGTTTCTGTGGGTTAATCAGAGCCGGAAACAGTTGCCTGCTGCTGCTGGAAGCAGGGTTAATGAAAGGGCTAAGATTCACGACATATTAAATGTGCCGTAAAGTTAAAACTCTGAGCTAAAAGAGGCTAAAATGCTGCTGAGTCACTGCAGCAGTGAACCTCATTCACATCACACAGTCAGTTGATTCTGCAGCTAAAACAATTAATCAATTAGTCAATCAACAGAAAATAAATAACCAGCAATATTTACAATACATTACTCAAAAACTGAAAATATTTTCTGGTTCAAGCCTCTTAGGTGTGAACATACAAATCAGTTTTTCTGTTTGTTTTTTGTTTTTCTGCGTTCATGTAACTTGAATTCAAGAATCTTTGGTTTTTGATTGTCAGAAAAAAAAAGGAATTTGTTTCTCATGTTTTATGCACTTGTCAATAACACAATTAATGGTCACAATAAAAAAAATATTACTCATTGCCACCACATTTGACTCATTTTCGAAGTAAAAAATACTGATTAGCAGTGCTTGAGGTAAAAATAAGAGTTATCACATAAAAGAAGTGTGTGCAAAGAAAAATATTTGACGTTGGATCCTCGTGCCATAACAAAGTTTTACTCCATGTTCTTTTCATTGTCTCTCATAAAGTCTCTTTCATTTTACTTCACTGTTCCTGCCCGTTGCTGCAGTAAGGCGTTTTTTTCTTTAGTCATTGGTATTCAGATATGCTGGCCCGAGGTGGCAATCTGTTAAAGAACGTGGAGGGGGGTGTCACCTCTCAGTTAAGGCGACGCTGCCATCCTCTAGGCCTGGTGTGCTTGGACAGCTGGCCTTAGAGTTAGCGAGTGTGACTGTGAAGGAATGGATGCTAAATAACAGAGCCTACAGCTCTGCCCTCCTGGCTGGCTGGCTGGCTAGCAGGCGTGACGCGACAGGACGGAGGCCAGAGCCAGCTACAATCCATTACTTTTACCTGAGGAGGGGGGGGAAGTGAGAGAGGGAGAGGAGTGGAGAGGGAGGCAGAGTTAAGGGCCAGAGCACCTTTCAGCGCTCTCTCTTCTGCATGCTAATTCCACCAGCGCTTTCGAAAGGGATCAAAATCTGCTGGCTGAAAAACGTGGCCTCTCAACTCACTAAAGGAAGGAAAAAAATCCTTCTCTCTGCTCGATGCTTCAGTGGCAACCAGTTTGCACACACATGCATTTTAACATTCAGCTGCACACAGTTTAAATAAAGTACTTTTAGAGTATAAGTCTAAGATTCCTCCTCTCCATAAAGACCCTCAATAAATGTGGAGATTTAACCTTGAAATTGGAAATTGGGTGTATTTTTTTAGAGTTATTCATACGTGATGCATTAAAGTAAAGTCAGTATTTTGTCGTGAAATCCTGCCAAGAATTTAACTTGATAGTAAAAAAAAGAATGCAAAAAAAGGCACTTTACAACTACCTTTCAGATTCCACATTTTACATCCTCAGTGATGTCACGCCACACACACATTCACACCAAATCACCTGCACCCCGTAAAAATTTCCCGCGCACACCAGACAGAGAACGCGATGAGCATTTGTGCAGAGACCATGAAGCAGAGGGTGATTTTTGAGGCGCTGCTTAAAGCTATCACTATCGGAGTGGAAAGTACACATGACAACTGGTTTGCAAGTTCCAAATGAGAAACCACCACAAACAGTGTGGGCGGGAGAGGAAAAAAAACACACACACACAACAAACGCCTGGATTGGCACCCAGTGACAGTGATAAATTTCACCAATCGTCCACTGTGAAGATCTGTCTAATCTTAGCGGTGGCTCACAGCAGGGTAGGACCCCATCACTCTCCCATTATTTGACAACGAAACATCCGCGGCGAGCAGCGAGCCAGGTTCAGTTAGCTACAATACACTCCCCGCATACACAAATACCCGGTGAGGGGGGATTATAAAGTGGCTCTGTAGCAGGCCGTTAAAGGGGCAGGCCATTAAAATGCAGCCACAACCACCTCACTCTAACCATAGAGTGGTTGAAAGAGAACAAAACAAAGCCGTCTGTCAATAGCCTTTAATTTTGAATAGAGAGCAAATAAAATTCAGAGCCTATAATGGCCTTCATTTTCCTGCAGACTCTTGAAATTGATTCGATGGCTTAATTTGGCAGTGGCAGGTGGGATGCGATTGGCAAACGTATACGGCTGCATGCGGTTCACCCCAGATGACTCAATAAACAGCCTCTGCAGCAGTTTAGCAACAAAACATTTTTCCGAGGCCATGCATCACGGTCCATATGCATCTATCACGGCCATGTGGTGCTGTGTTGGCAGTTACAAGCTCGGCGTTTACACCCAAAATGTTATTTTGATTTCACTGACACAGAGATAATGTTTCATAACACACAGTCAGTCACGAATTAGCCCATCTGTCTGTTTGAGCTTCCCGGTGCTGATGGAGTCTCTCTGTGTTTGTTTGGGTGGGTGTGTGTGTGTGTGTGCGTGTGAGTGTGTGTTTGACCACAGTGGCTCAGCCCTCTCCCCACCAGGATTCTCTGACGGCTGTCAGCTCATTGAGTGACTCCTCCACAGATTGTATTTGAGCCAAAATCCTGATCCCTCGTCTCGCTGCTCCCTCTCTTGCTTTGCTTTCTCACTTCCTCCCCGGCTTGTCGACATGCATATGCTGACACACTTGCACATGTATATACAAGCACTCACACTCACACGGGACAGTATGTTGTGTTACAGCAACAGGAGACGCCAGCGACTCTGTGAAACTGAATCTGAAAGTGAATCTTGTCCGTTTACTTCGCTCCAGTAACCCTGTTCCAGCTCCACATCTCCTGCACCGATGGCTCCAAACAAACCAAACAGTGCCTGTTAGTAAAAATCCTTATTATTATTCCTTCTTGCAAAAAAACACATTAAGTGCAGTTCAGCCTTCTTAATCGAGTGTCTCAATGGTCTGATGTTGAGTCGAAGGACACAGCGGTTTGAATGTTATCTATTCGCGTTAAAATCTAATGAAAAGACAAAACTATCCCTGAATGTTTCCTGCTAACAGGTATTTTCTGTGTAGCCAAGGCTAATACACTAGACTGGATGATCAATGTAATGAAAGAACTTATCTGTGTGGCTCTTTTAGAGTATAGGAAGCTGTATCAGTCTGCAGGGCTTGAGGCTAACAGCAATAGAAAATGCATTTTGGAGGAACAGAGGTTCTCTCGGGGATGCTTTCAGGAGTAATGGGATTTTTCTATGTTCTGCATGTATGTTAGAATAACCATTGCTTGCTGACAAACTGAACAAAGCTTCGACTACAACTCCAACAACGTGCATCTTCTTCAGCTTCACCGACTCTCACTGGCTGGCTTCTCTTGCATGAGGATACGCCGCCGTCGTAAACCCAGCGTGATGTCACCCGTTGGCTTTAGCTTGACTTTTGCTGCCTCTGGTTTGGCATTGTGGCCGCCACCATCTTGATTTTTGGGTACCAAATGTGAGCATATTTGCATAAGAGGATTGTTATACTTCTGTCCTGACTGGACGTGACTGACAAGCTGAGGACACAAGGTGCCCGAGCCCGACATCATACCCAGTTTATTGTCTATTTTATTCTAAATGGGATGATGATTTACTAAATTAACATCATTCTATATTGAAGAAGATTCCAAACAAGCGACTGAGATTATAAGATTATGAGTAAACAGTTAACTGAGGAAATAAATCAGATGGCACATGGGTTCATTTTCTAATGCGCATTTGATTCACCAGTGCAGTGCAGTGTGTTGGTGGATAGTGTTGCTTTGCTTTGACAAAGGCTGAGCTTTTTTTTTTTTTTTTTTTTTTTAACGATTTTAATGTCCGTCTAAATGGAAAAAAGTTCAGTGTTGATTTTGGCCTTGGGGAACAATAAGATAACACAGCCTCATTATTATTCTTTGACACCACCCTTTTGTCATCTCCTCCTGCAGATTAAAACATCTTTCTAAGATGGAACTCAGTGTTCCTTTTTGTATTTTCAGACTTGATAAGTACCAGAACTTCATTTGTACATTTGTATTCTTGAAGACTTGTAAAGTTGAGAGATTAGCTGTACAGTCTTTGCTTTTGGTGGGATTAAACTTTCCTTTAATTGAATATTTTTTCAGAGGAAAAATATCATTTTAGCCTTATGTTGTGGTCAAAAACTTTTCTCCATTGTTCTTTTTGTGCTACATTTTCAGTAAAACATTAATGATTTTCTCTTGAACTTTATTCTGTGGGGCTGCTCTGTTGTGAATAAAGCTCACAAACCTGCTGGTTTGTCCCTCTGCCTCATCTGACTCCTTCTCTTCATCCGTTCCCCATTCCTCACCAAAGAAGAATCTAAGTCTTTTTGCTGGAAGTCTTACTTGGCTGAACAATTTTGGTCATGGTATGGATTTTTAAATCTTAATCCAACACAGAAACGTTCAGTTCTGAGTAAAGAATCAAAGCTTTTTGGAGTGTTTTTATATCCTCCTACTAGTCAAACTCATTTTTTATTGTCTTTTTCTTCCCCTTGTGCGATCTCTCTTTCTCTAACCATCACCCATCGCCCCCGCACGCCATTTTCCAAACAAGTACAAAGAAATGATGTGCCCAGATTGAGAACTGGTGCGATTTACATGACTGATTAGAGTGTAATTTCACACTTATTTGCATGGATCCCCTCAACATCCTCGCCGAGCTAATGGATTGTCAGAGTTCTGCAGCCGCGGCCATGTAAATGAGGATGAGCAAGATGGAGTGAAAGAGAGAAAAAGAAGACAGAAAAGAGACCGAGAGGCAGACGACAAAGTTCACTTTAAAGTTCAAGGTCATTTATCTCCATAGCCGTTTATCAGGCGCACCTCTCAAAGGACTTTAAAGGGACGGACAAAAAAAGAAACGAAAGACATTATTGGAAAAAAAGAAAAAAAATCCAATTACATCCAACTAATCAGCCACCAATCACAAAACAAAATGAAACGGTGCGTTGAAAGGACGTGGCTGCTTACCAAACCTTCTAATCAGCCCGAGAAAAAGACAGACTGATGCTTTATTAAGCTCTGGAAAATCTGATCAATAAAAGAGCTCCACACTTATATGCAGGGCCAGTTTATTCCATTAATATACCCTAAATAAAAGACTGTTCCCCCACTGAGTGAGTTCAAACTTAGCCCGGTTATAGCTTGGCGGGCAATTATACATTACTAAATTTAATTTGACTTTATTCAAAGAGCGAGTCTGCGCAGCAGTGATACCTTTGGTTGCATCAAACAAACTAGTTTAAATGCACCAACTGAAAAAAACTTGCTTGCTGATAACATATTACCTGTTATATGAGAAGGGTATTTGAGATACTTTGCCATTTAGCTGGTATATCTGTCTCGATAAAAACTTGATCAAAATACTGTTTAATTATGATGTAACTGTTGTAACATTAAAAGCATCCGAGACTTAAATTAACAAACATGATTAAGGATTTCTGAGTGGATCTTTCATGATTGTTTAGGTAAAAGGAACAAACAACAATAATGTCGGACTAAATAACCAAATAGCTAAATAGGTTTCATGTTCAAATATTTCACTCTCTGAATATTTCTGAAACTCATTTTCTCTACATCAAACCAGAAGGGTGTGATTTATGATCGCTATAATTTGTGTCCATTTTCAACATTTCGTGTCAGTGCTATTGGCTTCAGAGAATAGTAGGACCTGACCAATATATCTATTTACCAAAATTATTGGTCTATTGCTGATATCTGTATCAGCCTATATGTTTTCTGATATGCATCGATATTAAAATTCTTTTAATCCAGAAAAAAATGCTTGGAATCGTGATTTAAAATGGTGTGATTGCATAGTTTGTCCAGCAGAGGGTGGTCCGTGATCTAATAACTAATAACCGTTCACTGTTCAGTGCGCTGATGTTTGGAAAAAAAATTGTTAAAAGGCGAGATATCCCGCCTTCATTCCACATCTTTGTCACAAGGATTTTGATAACCGCATTAAGCCAACTTTGGATAGCAGAATTTTCTTGTTCCCTAATATCGGTATCGGCGTTGGCCCCCGAAAATCCCATGTCGGGCAGGCTCTGGATGTGACTTAATCATTGTTTTTAGGTAATAAATAAATAAATAAACAAAAGTTTTTAAAAAACCCTCCTGCTCTTAATCGACTACTCAAGTCCTTTATGTCAGTAGATGATTATTCCTAAAAGTAGCATCTTAAATGTCCCAGCCAGTATCATACCGGACTCTGGACCTCAAATTAAAGTTCTTTTTTAACACACAGATTTTTTTTTTTTTTCCATACCATAAGCAAGAACGTGTCGATGGCTAATGATGACTTTACCTTAACTGCAATATACTTGCTAGATTTTGCGGCAAAAAGAAAAGAAAAGATGACAAAAACACAAAACATTTATGAAACATTGTCAGTGAATGTTATCCAGTGTTTACAGAATTGTCCAATATGTTATGCTGATTTCACTGTATTGCCATGACAACAAGGTTTAATGCACCGAATAAACCTATCTAAACTGTTATTTTTAGAAGTTATTTTACGCATAGAGATGCTCCTGTGACTTCCTACATTGTTTGTTGATTTATTATTTTGCAGTCTAATTTTGTAAATCATTTATAAAATGTTGCTGAGACTTCAGAAAGGACTTCAACGCAAACTCAGAGATGCATTTATGAATAACTGGTGCAGCTCCATTTGGTTCTCAATCAGATGCCGCCTTCATAAAAGAATAAAAAATGTCAAAGTGTAGCAAGTATAAAGATAAACACAGAATGTAAACATTAGACTTTGTGCATCGTTCTGATGTTCAAGGCTGCAGAGGATTTGTGTCGCTGCTATTAGCGGTCAAATGTGTGTCACAGGTTTCACATATCCTAAGCTGCGCTAAGGCAAAGCAGCTCTGCTCTATAAGTGCAGTATTTCATTTTTCTCTACAGATGCCATTTATAGTTTTGTCTGAGAATTTCATCAGTGCTTTTATGAAAGGCTGGTCGTATTTGACACCACGTTTATGAGGCCAGTTACATTTTATGTGAAGCCTTCAGTGGAAATGTTGATGCAGTATGATTGCTGGATTGGGAAGTTTTACAGGGATCAGTAGTCTTGTGCAACATGCACAGCCACCGTCTGGCAAAAAGAGAACAACCTGGATATAGTTGTTCAGAGTTCATCAGTTCTTAAATCTAATTTCTTTAGGGATTCAGTATGTGTTGACCAGAAAAATATTTTGTCTTATTTTCATTATTTTGTGATTTTGCGATTTTCTTCTTCAGTCTGTTTTTTGCTCCAGTGGCCCTGGCGCTTTCTTGCAACAAGTAATTAATTTTCACTTGTTGCCATTAGTTAAACCAGTTTAAAAAAAAAAAAAAAGAATTATGGCCAACTCCATGCAAATAGTGATTAATTGTCGCTGGCTTTGGTCCATTTGTTCTCATGGAAGCTGTACACGGAAGCTCCCCCGGGTGATTCATTTCTCTTGGTTGCAGAGATACGTAGCTCGTCTGCCTTTTCATCACCCTTCTTGTTTCTCATTGTTTCCCTTCACTTTCATCATAAGCCGCATGCTAATGTACAGTGCGGCTAGGCCAGAGGCTGGAATATATCATTTTCTGATTACATTGTGTAAATGGATTTGTGGCTATTTGCACAGAGGAAGTGTCACAGCGACATTAGATATGAAAAGCAGAGTTTTCTGTGCAGGTACGGACGGCAGCGGCAGGTTGTCAGAACTCCGCGGCAGCTCGCCATTCTGACGGCGAACGCTGCTGAGGGAATTACCGACCATCAAGGGGAGGCTCTATTAGAGTATCCGTGATGGATCTCAGAGTGAGAGTTGACGTTGAGGCTTTTTTTTTTCCAAGTGATTTTTTAGGTACCTTATGCATAAATGGTGCAGTTCAGACTGCTACCTAAGCCCTTTGCAGAGGTGCTTAAGACTTCTCTCACACACTATTTCCTCTCTGCTAACGCTGACATTGAACTGAAGTGCAAAGCCGTGCTGCTTCCAGCGAGCTGCACACTCACTGTGGTCATTTGATTGAAGTTTCCTTTGTCGTTCAGTGAAGTTTTGGCCATTTTTTAAAAAATGAAATCTAAGAGCAAGTGGGATTACAACAAGACAACTCAGTCCCCAAAGCTGTCAAGACCCACACCTGAAAGGATTGTGTCTTTACATTTTCAATCACGGAGAATCACTTTTGAATTAAAATTAATCAATAACAAACGTAAGAGATAATAAAAGACTTAACTTGTCAGTTCAAAAGGCTATATTAGTTACATTTATATGTAAAAGAGGAATTTTAAAAAGTAATACGTCCACAGAGTTTTTTATAAAGGTGCAGAATAGAAGTAATGCTTTTCCCCCCAAAAGATATTATGATTGGGATTTTAAAAAAATGTTGGTCCAACATTAATATTTGTT
>JAPZDX010000009.1:1824208-1837415 GCA_029783625.1 Naso annulatus | reverse complement strand
AATTACTTGGTTGTGTTTCCTTTTTTTTTTTTTTTTTTTTTTTTTTTTACAGGTGTGGGTATTGATCTTTGCCTTTGCTGCAGGGGAGTGTGTTCACTTAAAAGGCCCACTGATGTAGCAGAGCTTATTAAACAAGTAGGCCAGAGAACAAGGCCACAATCGCTTTGAATCATGGAGGAGGTTGCCCGTCTTAAAGCACTGCTATATCAAATATGAAACGCTCTGCTAACAAGGTGTGTAATCTATTTTAATCAGATCATATTTTATGAAACAAGGAGAAGGTTGAACTTAAATAAGAGAGAAAGATGGAGAATCTGGGGGGGTTGGGGATTGTATTTTGAAATTGGATGTGACGGCCAGGGACCATGGCTTGATATTCCATGCATGGCGTTATAATGAAGCCACGCCAAATGGTCAGTTATGGTTAACATTAGGGGGAGCCGGAGCCTTGCTGTAATGGGAGGCTAATTCAGGACCCATGACGCCTTGACAGGCTGCAGAGCGGAGCTGGAATATGGATAAGGATGTGCGATAGAGGCTCTGGGGCTGGAGTAAAGGTCTGTGTTTGTCTGCAAATTGCCGGGTTGCCTGAGGATATAACAGGGTCAACAGCAGCGCAGCATATTTTCCTGAGTGTACACAGAAATACAATACAGAAACACACTCACTCAGACGGAGAGAGTCACTGCGAGTGTCACACAGGAGTGACTCCATGTTGTCATCGACTATCAGGACATGATCCTTTTTATATGTCTTTACACTGGCTGGGTTCATAGGCGAGTGTTTTCAATCATGTTTTTTTTTCCTCTTGCGCCATAAATTGTTTCAGATCCTCTGACACTAGACTTGGTTATGAATATATGAATATATATACACTCCAAAGACCTTAGGACGCTCCAGTAGTCAGACAGGGTAATGGATAGAGAGGTGTTATATACTGCTCTGGGAAGCAACACTTGGTCGCAAAGCTTCGCCTGGATTTTAATAATCGTAAGAAAACATTTAACACCAAATGTCTCCACGAAGACCTTAAAGATTAAATCTGGGTTTAAACATGAAGTTGACAGTGTCACAGAGTTTGTCATCCCCAGGAAAATCTATATCCTTTGCTGTTACGGTGAATAAATAAGAGAAATGTTATATACTGCTCTGGAAAAATATGTAACACTGAAGTTGACTGTATTTCAGTTCTTGTTCTTCCTAAGCTGTTATGACAATAGTGCAGATATTAATTGGCAAGGTTGATAATTTTATTGGGCGGATAATGAGACATTTATAATAATGTTTTATTCTGATAATAACATTTGGTCAATAAATACAGCCGAAAGTACAAAGCCAAGTTTCTTTCTTGACCTCATGCGCTAAACGAATAATAGCTGATGCCCGAACCTTTAACACTTCTTTATCAAGAATAATAGTCGAACTGCCTTCTTTGTGTTATATCTGCATACAAAGCAGCCATAAGCTCCTGATAAAAGCCTTTGTTTTTGTAAGAAGTTTAAACTTACTTAAATTAAGCTTTAAGCATTTTTTTAAATTGAAAGCCACAGTTTATTTGTGAAGTTTTTTGATGCACTTTGCTAGAAAAATAAATTAACATTCAAAGAGTCAGAGCTGTTTGTATTTGTTGCACTAGTGATGTCAGATTAGTTTTGGTCGGAGCTTTGGGTACTAAATTGTTCATTTTTGCTCTCGACATCCTCGCCTCAGGTGTGCATAAACTGCAGGTTTTAATTAGACTCAATTTGAAATTATCTGTTGTCTGATCAGTATCGGCCATGTAAAGCAGGTAATTATCGTTTATGGGTATTGGCTGGAAAAAATCCATGTTGTGCTTTCCTTCTATTAATAGAGAGGTATTACTCATTATTCTTGGGATCCTGGGATCACTTGTTAAAGAAGCTTCTGATAAACAAGGTCAAAGAAACTCCCCAGGTATCCATCACTGAAGCAGCAGTTTTATATAAAATGTGTTCACGACTGAACGTGACAAGTGTCATGAGTCCCTTTTCCATGTGTTGCATTAAGGTAAATTATCCACCTTATCTACATTTTTGGGGCCTTGAGTGTTTCCTTCGCCACCATCACAGAGGTGATGAGAAAAAAAGGGAGGAGGAGGGAAGAGGAGGGGATGCCTGCGTCTTTAAAAGCTAGATGGAGTGAGGGAGTGGGGCGGACGGGTGGCTGGCAGGATTGTGCTGACGGCAGGGCTTTGGTTCAGAGCATGCCCATTAGAGGGAGCCATAAATCCTGGGCTCTCTGGGCCGGGCTGTGTCAGCAGTCCACTGAATGAATTGATTTTAAACGCCACTGAAAAAAAGAGAAAGTGCAAGAGAGGGAGAGAGAGTGACTATTTAATTCACCCTCCGCTAGAAGCCCACACCCCGTTCCACCCCGCTTCTCAATTCAGGACTGTTGCTGAAAAGGGGGAGGAGAGAAGTCTGGAAACACTGAAACTGTCACCAGCAACAAGCCCAGGGCTACACGGCCCCCACGCGTTTGATTTAAACAGGAGGGAAACACACAAACCAAATACATAATCTCAAATTCCATACAGCATTTGTTCTCTCCCACCCCTCTAATTTTTCCTCTCAGCCCTCTCCTTTTATATCTCCACAAGAGAAATGAGACATATCGTAAAAAAAAAAGGGAAAAAAAGACGCCGCTGCATTTGAAATTCAAATGTGTTGGATTTTGAAATTGATGTATGTGTTTATTCATTTACGAGCAGCATCCATGTGTGCATGCATTTATATATTATCAGCAGCAATGAAATGCTGCATAGAAGTCTCGCAGCCCATCTTTCTCCCCCGTGTGCCCCCTCATCTTTTGTTTCATCCTCGAGCTGCGGCCGCCGCCGCGTCGATGTTCAGCATCGCAAAAAATATGTCTGCAAACAGACACACGGTAAATTGTGCATGAGGACCAGTGGTCACACTCATTTTATTCAAACACGTTAGTATCTGTGCTAACTTTGTGTTTGTCACAGGACGCCATGACATCCCTCTGCGTACCTGTTGGAGTGTCTTCAGACGCTGTGGTGAAGTGTGAGTGCTGTGCTGCCTTTGGTACAACAATGCAGAAAGCAGTGATACAAGGGAGTGCACAGGGGAAACCTGCTCTGTATTAATCCTGCATTGCAACTGGAATATAGGGAGGGTGCAGGGCATATTGATAATGATCACATTACATTTGAACCTTTAACACAGAGGTCTACATAAACTTAGACAGAGAGACTTTTTTACTGTTAGTTGTCAGGGATTTATTACACTGTCGGACTGCCAGACGGTTTTACAGGAAGGGACTTGCCATATTTAACTAGGTTTCAGTTGTACGCCTTGCTGTAATTTATGCCATTAACGTCCACCAACTCCTGAGAAAAATGGTCCACTTTCTTCACCTGGCAGTTTCCAACTTGTTCCGTTTACTGTTTGGTGCTGGGCAGGTAGTGTACAGTAGATTTATTTGAGCTTGTTGGTTGAAAAAGTGAGTATGATGGGTGTTCTGAGACTGAACCACACAGTAAATTTGCCTTAAGGCCAAAACAATTGGCTAAAAGATGCTAAAAAAACTGCAGAGATAGTGACACTTTTCTGCAGTTAATCACACTGAGTGAGACTTTAGTCTCAGTGATGCAAAAATATTATCATTTCAAGTAATAATATGTTAGTTTGTCAGTTTGCTCTCATAGTTATCTGGGAATCATTCATTTGCCGTCTAAATTATGTAAAACAAAAAAATGTGAAACAAAATATGTTCATTTAATAAACATGAAATGATATGAAGGAAAGAGATGGAGGGAGGGGGTTGCGGGGTGGGCGTCCTCTCTGGCTCATTACGCTGTTTAAAGAGCCGGCACCTCCGAATCACCTGCACAGCTCCACGCTTCAAACAAGCCCAGCCACCAGGGATCATACATCAACTTCTCCATCAGTCCCCCGGCTTCACTTTTTCACTATTCGCCTCCCGACACACGACTCACACGTGCAGCCCGAGTGGCGAATGTGAGGAACAGATAGCATCACTGGTGGAATACTGATGTCACGCCTGCCGCAAAAAGAATAATAAATTAGTTGCAAACCGGCCTTGCTTTGTTATGAATGTGATCATGAATTTAATTGAACGCTTCCAGTGGACTCGCAGCATCCGAGGCCCAGTTTGTGGCCTCAACATTCCTAATGCATGGCTCTCCTCTGCATGTAAAATGTACACTTTCTCATGCCTAATTACCCACAGGCTAAGGCATGAAGAGGACTCACTGCGTATTACTATAAAGATTGCGAGGATATTTCACTTTGAAATATGGCAAAGCACACAGGACTAAGGGCTTGATTACAAGGAGTGGGGCACACAGCCTCTACATCTTCCTTCCCTCATTTCAATTATGGCTGACTGGAGGCACGGCGCTGCCACCATCCTCAAATAAAACTAAAATATGATAAAGCTGAGATATCAGGCCCGGGACTGCTCCGAGCCTCAAGCCATGTAAGGAGCAGATACTCAGTACGTAATTACAACATTTGCCAATATTTTTTTGACGGGAAGTTCAACGTGGATATGAGTGAAAGGGGGAGGGGAAGGCGTGAAGAGTGTTCATGACACATGATAAAAAGCACATTTCATTTTGCCTTCCCTATGGATAACAGGAGACATGCCTGCACCGAGCTGCCACGGCTCTCCCCTATGTGAACGTGTAGGATAGCGGTGTTATTTTTAAGTTGCGAGATCATTACTCATGTGTAAGATGCATGAGCTAACAGAGGATCCGCTGTCATAACAAAGGACGGTGAGCATGGGGAGCGCGGAAAAGAGCACGTCATCTCCAGTTATATGTTCCATGAAAAAGGCAATGCAGTGTTTGAAGTAAAAGTCCTCTGAAATGGCATCTCAACAATCCAGGCAGCTGTAAGCAAATATTTGTTTTATTTTTTTTTTCCAAAAGGAGGACAGAGAAATATGCTACAAAGCAGTTTCTTTTTTTCCACTCATGTTTGCCCTTTTAAACGCCGCCCTATGCGACCCCCTGCAGATGGAGAGGATGCCTGTTGTGGCAAATTTCTCACCATGACGCCTCAACAATGTGGATCTCCTCCAGTGCCCAGATCCCTTGGTGGCCTCGGCACCCCGGGCAGCCTCGGTCCGGCCTCCTTTACGTCAGTGTTAATAACAGTCCAGCATGCTTACTGCGCCGTTCTGCACTGCGCTGGGTCCACGCTCCCACATCTGGGCCTTCTGAGGAAATCCCAGCCAGCATGGTGCAGAGTCTCCTGCTACACAGGGAGCATGAAAATAAATGTGAATTGACAGAGGATTTGCAATGAATGTAATCTTTCTTAGCACATTTTAAATTTAAACGTTAATTGCTTTGAGAATAGTCATGGTTCGAGCACTGTTTGTTTGTCAGGCTACAGCTTATAAGATAAACAATTCAGCAGTTCAATTTAGCAAAAACACATATGTTTAGAAAACGTGTTTTGGGAGCTGACATGTCAACTCTCCACAGAGTCGTGTCAGTGTTATCTCCTTATAAATCCAAATGAATGGCACCAGTGTGGCCATTAAACAGATGTATGAGTCAGTTTTTAGTAGTTTCTATTTTCTTTGTTTCTTAAAAGGAAGAAAACCCTTGAAGCCTGATTTTTTTTTTTTTTATTTATTTTAAATTCTGCAGAATTCTTCTAAGGAGAACTGGTGCTTTTTTCTGAAGTATATTACTCAGTATTCGGTAGATTTTGAAAAGTACATAGTATCTAATTTCGTACATCTGATCTCGCTCATTAAATGTGAAAAACAACTGATGCCTTCTCCTCTTTCTCTGGCATGATTTACTGGACTCAGTTACTGGAGCTCTTCAGATAAAGAATCTCAAGCGTCTTGTGTTTTTTTATGTCGTTATTTTTTTTCTCTTGGACAGTTGGAGTAGCTCCAGCAGCTGCTTTTCAAAGTGAAGGAGGAAATGTTTTGCAGAGGGAAGAGCCTCTGCAGCAAAATCAAGAACAATTCCGCCCCCTTCGCTCGTCACAGTGTGGGGGATTCAATCAAAAGTCTGCCCTGTGACCTGTTCTCTGAGAAACAAACAGCCAGCAGAGTCTCCAAAGACCAAAGCCATCAGAGGAGGGCGGCTTGTGTGCGAGCTAAATCGTGGCACCTTTCTGAAAGCTTCCATCATGGAAAAATTGTTAGTTGTCGCAGTGGAGAGTGACTAGCATGGCGGTACATTGATACATTGATGCAGTGAGTGCCTCGGACAGTGTAGTAAAAGTGCTGAGGTTGAAATTAAGCTGTTATCTCTGGCATGTATCACTAGGGAGGCAAGAAGCAGTGGTGCAAAGGCAGCAGCCTGTTTGCTTTACTGTTATTGCCTCTGCACGTCCGTCCTCATCTGACTCGCTTCACGTTCAGACATTTGAAATGCAACTCTTTAGTTTGTCCTTCCTCAATGTTTAGAAACTATCTTTCCTGTTTTACAGAACATCAGTCCTCTTTGTTTTTGTAAACTTCATTAACATAGCTGCATGTGGCATTTTAACACCAATTTAAACATCACTACCTTAACTTTGGGAAATTGGTGTAATTACCAGAAACACAGAAGACCATCACTGAGAAAATTGGTGGCCTGATCCAGTCGGAGTGCTGCATTTCACACTGTGTAAATACCTCATTATTTTCTCATTTCTATTTAGCAAAAATGGAATCTATTTCAAATATTAGAAAATGGGTCAAAGTTGTATGTCTAAAATGAAAAACATTACAGTTTTGGTGAAAATTGTGGTTTAGTAATCCATTGTTTTCACTTCCAGGGTGCATAATCAGCAGCTTGTTAGTGTTTTGTCCTTATTTTTTATCTGCATTTTCTATTGACAAAAAGAAATTCTAAGCTGTCCTGAATTACAAGGATCTGATGTACTGCAGAAAAACAGAGAACGTTTGCTTTGGGGTCATTAAACCACGTTAACATCAATTTTAACCAGTGTTCTCCTGTCATAAAATGTGAACATATTTTGGTGGAACTAAGCAAAATCTTCAATAATGAGCCTTAACTGTGTGTCACTGGGTTTGATTTTGTGGGAAGAGTGTGTCAGTTCTCATAAGAGTTGCCTTTATTTGCATTAGGCAGAGAGAACCAGGTCTTCTGAGACTGGCTTTTATTCCATGTGCTAAAATGCCTACAAACTCAAAACTTTGTCTATAGTTTGTCTCCAAATGTCAGGATTACTGTTTCGGCAATGTACGTTTCTGCAAATCAAAGATATGTTGAAATTTAAATTTCTTTGTCTTTTATGTGAAAACCTTCTCTTGTTGTGTGACGCAAAAACATCCCACTTTGGTTGCCTCAAAAATGGCTGTAAAATGTCCTGATGTTGGCGAAAAATTACCTAGTTAAAACCGTTGACCTTGATGTGGTCTTGAACACTGGTCTGCAGCTCACAGGGCATCTAATCAGATCTACGTGTACTGTTGAAAGCTTAACATATTGCATGTAAAATGTACAAACTGTTTGTATCCCTTATTTTTCAAAACTATAAACTGCACATTTGTCGGTAGCGACCATGCTGTAGTATAATGTGTTTCCTCTCATTAATTACTTTCTAGGAAGTTGTCATCTTTTATATAGGTAAAAAAAAACAAAAACAAAAACAGCAAGTATTGTGGCGTCAAATTTAAGAACCTTGTCTCAACACTTTTGGTGACACGAGTTAGAGGCTATAATGGTCTAATTTGTTTGCAAGTGAAGTAAACAAATGTATCACTATTAATATGACAATGATATTCGATGTTCAAAATGCTGCACAGACCCCATTTGAAAACCCATTTCAATGCATATTATCATAAGATAGACAGTGAATAATATCCTGAAGGCACAACAATTGGTTGATGTGATGGTGCAAGATAATGACAAAAATCAACAGATTGGAGCAGATACCATCCTTCAAAAGCTCAGTGGACCTCAGTCTTTTTTTTTTAGGTTTTCTCTTAACATAAAGGGCATTGTGTTTCCTGGATCCCGAGATAAGTTTGCTCATCAAAAGTTCAGGGCACTCGTATGTCATATTTGTCTTCCTCCAGTGCAGCGAGTGAGGGGAACATAGGTGGAGGTGCTGGTTCTGTCACGCCGCGCTGACAACCCCATGAGTAATCTGGTGCATGATAAACAGAGGGTCGAGGTGTCACGGGAACACCTCAGCGACTGGCACAAGGGTAATTACTCTTCCTGCGTGGGTGCAACTCAAAATTTTTGAACCTTTTCTTTCTCCAATCATACTTGATGGATTGAGTGGAAGAGGGCGATCATCTGGTTCTTAGCAGGCTCACTGAGCGTGGTAGGCCTCTGTTGATTAATGATATCTGCTGCAAGTCACCAAAAGCGGAAATTAAGTATTTCTGTTTAAATGTAACATTTGTCTCCTTTGCTGGTGTTGAGAAAGGCATTTGTCAAAATCCCCCGGCTTTGGCGAAAGGTGGATTTCCTCTGGGAGCCAGCTGGGAATTACTCCCTACTTTCACATTAATGGCATTCAGTGTTCCTATTTTATTCCTTGAATCTATTTCTCACCCTTTCACCTTTATGATGTATTTTGAATACGGGATTGTTCACTTTTAACAACCCTTAGCCATGTGACAGTTTAAGATTGAGCATGTTGTAGATTTTACCAGAAAGACGTGGAATGACCTTGGCCATATGAGGGGAAGTGATTTGATGGCATCTCTGTCTGTGGCAGGCACACGGGAGGGGTCCCGGTGGTTTCACTGGTTGAGTTGGGTTACCGTTTGTCCTGATGGTGAGCCCTGCTGGAACAGAACAGACTCCGGCTCCTGAGGAGACTAATGGTTACAGGGCCTGGCCAACGTCCAGTGCTGCCCCAGCCACTGCCTCTCCCGTCGCTGGGATATCATTACCTCCAATGTGTTACATCAGACTCGCTTGGTCAGGCTCTGAAACAGTCAATACTCCACAATTTAGAAAATCAGCCAAGTTTGCAGAAACAAAGAGGCAATATCGGAAATAAAGACGGATATATAATCTGACGCCAGGCATTTTTTTCATGCCGGGTGAATTATTTGTTGTCCGGAAAGTGGGGACGTGGAATGGGTGGTGGGGAAGGAGGGAGGGAGCCAGGGATCTGTCAGGGGTTGGAGAAGGTGGTCAAACGGCCTGAGTAAACGTGCAAATCACACTGCCCAACCACTGACCCTCCCCATCTCATACATGCAGCCTCTACTTTTTCCATCAATGGAAATCTAATTGCTTGAAAAGCGATCAATGGAAACTAAATTGGTTTTGTGTGGAAGCGCGCATGGAATAAGCTCTGAGCTGTTTTAATGTGTGTTGGTTTTGCATCTTAAATCACGGTAATATTTGGAGCGGCCCCCTCTCTCCGGAGGGGGTAAAGTTTGGTAGTGTCAAGGCACCGGGGAGGAGGCACTCAATCAAGCTCCCAATAAAAATCACAGGCTTAATTGTTTTTCCAAACTCATAAATCGTCCAACTTAATGGGTTAATATTATACGAGGCTGGTGGGTACTTGTTTCGGAGCGACCGGGAGCTCCTCTTTGTGGAGCTGCGACCACTGATAACCCTCTAGTGATCTGATATGACTAATCCCCTCTAATCCTTAATACACTCCTTAACATGCTCCTAACTGACAGCAGTCGATATGGGTGCACTTCTCTGTCTTATCGCTGATCTCTTTGTCTTTGTACACTCTCGGCAGCGAAATTCGCTCTTCCACTCCTTTTGACCGCCCATCACTGGCACATCTGCATCGGTGTCACACATTTTAGCTCTGAGTGCTTCTAGATAAGCAGAGGGTTGATCAGAGTTGTTTGAAATTTGCACTGACTTGCAGGTTACCTAAGGTCTCAGAGAAACAGAAGAGCGTTCTGGAGAAAATGGTGGAAAGCCAGACCTTTTTTCCTACTGCAGTATCGAAACTGCTGGTTTTGTCATTCCCGGCGGACAACTAGATGGACTGCACAGGAGGTCGGGATGTGGCTGGTGCCGCCGATCGTGTAGCCTTACCCAGGAAAGAACAGTCCCAGCAGAGTAATTTATTGACAGCATTGAGATGTGTTTCTGGCCAGGTGCTTCTCTCAGCCATCCCTCAGGTGCTTATCTATCAGTTATCAGTGCAGACAGAGCACAGACCCAGGTTGTATTTCTGTCTGCTATTGTAATTACATTGTAATTGATCCGAGTGTGTGCTGGGCAGTGCCCATGCAGTAACTTTGCAAGGGCTTTCTGTTCTCTTGTTATCTGTAGAAGGGCTACGGTATCATTGGAAGCAAACCTTTTGATGTTTTCTTCACAAGATATGTTGCCGGACCAAATCCTTCCGAAATATGTAGAAGCAAAATATAAAAAATTCAAGGTGCAATTTCATGGGAGAGTGAATAAAACTGGAAAGACACTTAACCAGGTATACATGTTTATTAAAACACTGCAAGGACATGCAAGAAAGACATACAAAACAAATGTTTTCTTGTTGATAATCCACATTTGTAATCATTTTAAAACCCCTCAGACAGACAGAAATGCTTACATGTCAATATCTGCCGTATTGTAATTAATGTTGATCCTGTAAATCCGAGCGTGTATCTTTTCAGTATGTGCGCCGTCACTCCCACAACAACAAACCTCACGGTTTGTGTATCATTCCAATCACGCATATTAACCAGCCCTCGCCACCCATCAATCTTCCAGACGCCATTTTGTAACTGATGCTGAAATGATGTTATAAATGATGTTTGAAAATATCCCCATGTTGCCCTGCATCAGCAGTCTAGGCCTATCAGATGTTCTCCACACACATCTGTGGGCTGCACTCACCTCCGGGAAATTAGCAATCAACCTTTTACCAGCCAACACCTGTATAAGGAACACAACATTTCCCCCGTCCAGCCGCTCGTAATGTCAGGTCACACACTCTGCATGCCCGTTGTGTTGAAAATGTTATTGTTATGTTGATAGTAATTTCACATTGCTAATCACTGTCGTGGCATGTAATTTGCATGTCGGCCCCTTCTGTTTAACAACAACAGCCTCAAAGCGCCGCCAAAACCGTCTGAAAGCAGCGTTCGTCCATGCTGTTGCAGCTCTTGAAGCTCTTGTGCAGTCTAATGTAAGTATGCACGCTCTCCCTCATGATCCCTCATTTATCATTTTGACACTGGCTACTTTTTTGAAGTGGAGAAAAATGTTGCAGTCAGCTCTTCCTTTGGTCTCTGAAAATATGTTCGAATGAGTCCGTGTATGCCGCGCGTGCGTGTTTTCGACTGCTTGTGGAAGATAGAGAAGAACAATGTGTGTGTGCGTGTGTGTGTGTGTGTGTGAGTGTGTTGTGCATTCTTGTGTGTTTGTGTGCATGCATCATAATGATTAAAGAGCATGGGAACGTGGCACTGGCTATTTACTGCTGATAAACCAGAGTGTGCATATGTTGTTGTGTTGCATCGCTGTTTCTCAGTTGCTTGTTATTCTTATTCTGATGCTCCATCTATCCTGCTTTATGTAAGACAAACTGTATCCTATTTTAAGAAGCTTGTTGACCTGATACAAAAAAGCAGAGCTGTTTCAGTACAGCGAACATTTTTTGTCATCATCGAAAACCAATTTAACTCACTTCAGTAAACTTTATGTAACAATCCAATGTCATTAAGGCACCTTTCAGTCCAGTTATGACCTAGAAACACTGTTTGGCAGAACTCGTGACATTTGCCTGAGCCTGGACTAATATCCCTGTTAAACTGCATCAATAGGTATCTGAAGAGGTATCTCTATAGATTGCTATGGAATCAATTGCTGACATTATGATCCCTCTTACAGTGTGCTAGTGGAGAGCCTCTGATAAACAGTCTGATCCATCTAGCTGCACAGAGGGATAATGTTACTTGGCTTTTCTTTGTGTGTGTGTGTGTGTGTGTGTGTATGTGTGTGTGTGTGTGTGTATGTGTTGGGAGTGTGTCATGGCAGGTTACAAATTAGTTTGTTTGTGTTCTGGCCGCAGAAACCTTTTATGCCCCGGGCTGTGTGTGTTGTGTGGGTGGGTCTTGGTGAATGTGATAGAGACTAAGGATCCGCATGTGTGTGTTCATGTGTGTGTGTGTGTGTGTGTTCATGTGTGTGTGTGCACGTGCCCGAATAGATTTATATGAATGGGATGGTTACGAATTAGAGATTCCTTTTTAGTATTTTGCCTGTTGTTACCACCCTAAGCCGTATAGTTTCCTTGGCTTCGATTCCCATGCTCGCGCTGAGGTCAAGCCGGTGACCTATTGGTAAAAGTGCCTTGTGTGCCAATAAATGCCTAGCAGTATTAATCACATAGGAGCCCTCACTTTGTGAAGAGGTCAATGCTTTAAAGGGCACCCAGAGAGCTGCCTAAGACTGAAATACAGCCAGGGCATCTTTCCGGTTGAATGTACCAAAAGTTTTATTAGTTCCCCCAATGAGGTCAGTCTGCCCTGCATAAATGAAATCTGTCGATATCCCATTATAGGCTTTTGGAACTTGATTGTGAGGCATCTGTCAGATGCATATTTCATTCTAAATTTAGTTAGCTGGCTGTAAGTAATGCATACATTACCACCGGCTTATTTCCCAGTGTACACGGCTGCAGAACATCTGTTTTTCTATTAAGTGAGAGATGAAATATTAATCTGAAAGCAGATCTGGTGCGAGTCAATCACTGACAGACCGCAGTGACAGCTGCTGTGAAAGTAACACTATCATGTCAGGTGTCTGCCTGGATGCATCTGATCACGACATCAACACACTCTGTAGCTCAGAGCCAAAACACGAACGTTTCACCGGATCAAATGGACTGTTTTATTAACTGGGTCGATCTAAGCTGGTAATTGGACAGCGGTTACAGTTAGAGAAATGTAGGGTTGATTTGTTCAAAAGGAAGGTGCTCACATCCTGAAATTCACCTCTGTGCTACAGTTTAGCTATTAGTTGGAAGTACACACGGGAAGCATACAGCCATGATATGTTGGAAACAGACAAAGTCAATCCTTTGGATGATGCAGAGTTTACATGCCAGTTGGATTTTAAGCCAAACAGCGGACCATGCCTGTAATACCGATTTTTACCACTAACATAACAGATTACAACGTGGCTTCGTAATAAGGAATTGTGATATGTAACAGAGACAGCATAACTTGTACTAACACATTACAAATGAATAATCTTAACTCTGGTACATAA
>JAPZDX010000009.1:1808491-1821391 GCA_029783625.1 Naso annulatus | reverse complement strand
CGCGACATAAAGGAGACCATATATGCTAATACTAATATATCTGCAATAGGCCAATATCAGCCTATAACATCAGCATACCAATACATCATAAAATGTAATAAAATAAAATTAATAAAAACAAACAGTGACAAAACTTCACCAAGTTTTTGTTGTCTGATGTATTTTTAACAAAAAAGGACTATAAAAATGATTTCCTTGACAAAGATGTATTAAAACAGAATAAAATAGAAATCAAACTAAATGCAGTTCTACAGATCATCTAATAACACATGTGCACAGTTGCATTTTTAACACTCCTGATCTGAAATGCATCATGCATTGCAACTATGACCCACCTGTCATATCAGTGACTTCTTTGTTCAGAGGCTGCACTGTGCATCCTTGCAGATTTCCCCTTCAGGCCCAACTGTGTGTCGACACGGGCGCGACTGTCCTCCCGCTTGAGCTAAAGATGCTTGGACATTAGCATACACAGGTTGTCACGGGTAAATGAATGACAAGACTTTCATCTCCCGATGTGTCAGCCTCGCTTAGCGCTGACACGGTTCAATGTGCCCGCAAAGTGCCACTTTGGTTGCCTGTGGAACCAGCATGCGATTGAAACCCTGCCTCACAAAGATTACTTAATAAATCGAATAATTTTACCATCAATATTATCCCAGCTTTGTGACAATGTCAAAAGAGAGCAAAGAAAATAACCAATCTGTATTTGTTATAAAACTTTGCCTTCCTCCCAGTCTTGTGTGCAGCCTTTTAAACCTTAATGAAAAATATAGGTGTGTTTTTGTTCACAGAAAAAGAGTTTGTCACTGATTTTGTGCGTTTTCTTCACTCGGCTTCTGTATTTTGCAGTAAATTTCTTTCCTCTGCTGTGTTTTCCTCACATTTGACTTATGATACTGTTGGTCACGCTGAGGTTTTACTATTTGGCAATTGCAGATGCCTCTTTTTTTTACAGGTTTATACAGATACAGTTTGGTGAACTCAATTACTTTACATGATCTTAACCCTGATATTTGAAGGGATGTTACTTAGGTTTTGTTGAGGATATTTAAAGCTCATTAACAAAATAAATGTGTGCAGGCTCACTTTGCAGAGGAAACATTTAAAAGCTGAATATTTTATGAGACCTGTCTTGTCTGTCTTGATGACTGTGACTAGTTCTACTAGCAACTGCTCCGAATTTCACAAAGCCGCACATGATCCAGTCCCAACACTTCCTGACGTCCCATCCTCAAAATGGATGACATCTTGATTCCCCGGTAATGAAATCATCACTGGGATATTGCGGACGGTTTTAATTCTGATTAAAAGTCATTTTTTAAAGAGATGACCTCAAACATCTCACTTCTCTCATCTCCGCTCTAATTCTTCATTTCCCATTGCTCGGAGCTGAAGTCCTGAGTTGGCAAAATTCCGCTCGCGAATAGGAGACGTTTATCAAATTTCTCCATTAATCTGATGTGCAGGCCTTGATTAAAATGCTACCCCACACAGACAACGCAGATGCTCAGAGTGCAGAGTTATAGGAATGTACAGATTGATACAGATGTGCTGTGCTGCTCTACCTTGTTCGAACGCAGAGGGTGGCTGCAGTGGAAATCGATAAAGGGAATGCTCGGTGATCGGGGGGGTCGGCTTTTGTCTTTAGTGTTTATCCTGACTCAGCACAAAGCCAAAAAGGCAGCATGTGACCGAAGGGAAGACTGATGTGCTGAATCCCCCCTCCTCCTCTTTTTTTCTCCTCCCGCCTCTTGGTATCTGACAGTCTGGGATTCCACAGAGCGAGCAGAGATTGATTCTCCCCCCACCCAGAGATAGGGCTTGTTTTTCACATAGGGTGATATGAGACTTTCAGAGATGGTCTGCTGGCGGACTGGGGTGGGGGGGGTTATTGTGCAGGGGCAGTGGGATTGGTATTGGTGGAGATGACAGGATGGTGATGTGGGGATAGGCAGGACTGATTGGAGTTGAGAAAGAAGTGAAAAACTGAGACAGAGATGGAAAAGCAGAAGCCTGCTCCGTGATTCTGAAGGGATTTGCCCACTGCTTCATTCCAACCACCCTGAGCCCAGAGGCTCGACGCAGGCCGACTGCTGTTGCTTCTGGACGAGTTGTCCTCCGGCGTATAGATCTGCTGTCTTCTAATACTGATTGATATTAATCAAATTGTCTCTGACTGACACAGCAGCCAAGAGGCACGCGTTTTAACCCAAAAGGCAATTTTCTAAAATGGGCCGGGGTTGAAGTGTGCAGGCGTTCTTGCCGACTGCTCCTGCCACGGCCACTGACCCCTGGATAGCACATGTAATGGATGAGTACATATGCCTTGTGCTGTCTCCCTCTCTCTGAGCGGAGGAGACATGAACTAATTAATTACGGGGGATGTTGGCCAGGCTGGACGCTGACACGATCGTTGTGGCTGTGTGGTTATTGACTACTCCACAGAGGAAAGTTGCTCATTTAGCACTGTGTTGCAAGCCTGGGAGGTCACCGATCATTGTGGAAGGAGCATATGCTCTGTGTTTGTCTGTCTCTTGGCTTGTGTTTTCCTCCGTCACATGCAAAGTGTGTGTGTGTGTGTGAGCATGTGTGGGCGTTTTTTCACAAGGTATTAATTGCATGATGTCACTAGTGAACAGAATAGCACCTGTCAGATTTTTCTGCAGTTCTAATATTTTTGATTTGATAGCTGAAGTGTTAAAGCCAGCTATAATAGGCAGCTTTTATTTCTACAAGCTAAGTAGTGGTTGTGGACATTCCAAGTACATGGCAAGTAGAGTAGATTAGAGGGTTATGCCCTTGAACATCTCTGGTTCTCTGTATTATTCTGAAAATATAGATTACAGACTTGGGGTCAGGGAGAGCGCCACAGGAGACTATAGAAAACCACTGCAATCATCTCAGCCAGTCTCCAGCCCTGATTCACAGATGCTTTTGAAATTCTAATGTGCACCAAGATGGATGTGAAAAAGTACTCAACTGCAGCTTAAAAACAGATAAATTATGATGGCCATCCTTTTACAAAACAGATTGCCTTAATGGCAGGGCCTAACTGTGTCGCCGCTTATGGTGTTTCAGCTGTAAATGGCACACCTCAGGGACCTGTCGCAGTGCTGCACATCAACCCTGCTCTTCAGGGGAGGAGATGCTTTTCTAATTACTTTGGCTTTTAGCTTCTGACTTTTGGTCCTCAGGCATGTATACCAGCAGCCAATGAGAGGCTGAGGAGGGAGGGTCTTCTGGGAGATGAGTTAGGCAAGTGTTGCAGATATTATCAATGGGAGAGGTTAAGGTGGAGTCTGTGATTGTGCTGTTGTTTTATTCATGAGGGTTAACACAAGGCTGAGATTCATGGTGGGAATAGAGAAAACAGGCTTTAATTCTTCTTTCTCTGACAGGTGAGGTTAAGTTTTAATGCCCTGTTCTGAATTGGAACGGGTTCCAAATTTCTAAGAATTGCTATTTTGTTAAAAACATTTTTTCTTTTAAATTCAACTTACTGATCCATTAAAGAGACCTTTGGATGTGCTGCTCTTTCATAAACATCAGCAGTTATGCATGCATCAAAGCACATGCAGTGTTTGCAATATGGCAGACTGCGGCTGGGGCTCAAAGTGGGGCTAAGCTGAGTTATACACTGAAATTCAATCACAGCACAAAAATAACTTTATTCAAGAGAAGAAATCTGTCCAACTGATTATGCCCCCACTCATTAGTTGGGTTTCCATTAAAATGTATCGCAAATTTTAAACAGTTTTTTAATAGAAAATCAGTAAAAGAAAATGTGCATTTATGTGTGTTTCCATCCACTACTGTTATACAAATATTAGAGATTAAACAGTACATGGCGCAAAATTTCAAGTTAGGCATGATTATAGCACTGCAGAAGAAAACGCAACATGATGATGTAATTAAAGAGCACTACAAAACAAACGCAACATAAAGAAACCAAAGGAAAACATAATATTTAAGAGCACAATGGACATTGGAAATACTGCAGATATTTGCAGTAAGGGGAACATTTAGGGAACATTGCGGTTTCCTGATCAGTCCACACTTACCGTGTAGAAGTTGGAGTGACGTTTAAGTCACTTGATTTCTAAACATCATCCTTTATTCTGTTTCCATCGCACTTATTTCTATTTACCTTTTATCGATACGCCTACTTTTCCACCTCCCTCAAGCATCAAAAACAATTCTGAGATATTTCAGGATTTTTTGAGTTTTCTTCGTTGCCATGCAGGTGTTTATAAAAGCAAATCAAAAACGTCTTTAAACAATCTAATGGAAAGTCGGCTATTGTGAGATGTGAACACAAGATTCAAAGGCACTTTAAGAATATCACAAGTGTTTGCTCTGAGAATATATTGTTTTCTGTTACTTAGACGATTGGACGAGAACCCAACCAATCATGAAAAATTAAATCAGAATCTTTTAAAAATATATGTGATACCATCATACATTTATATTGTTATAATAGAGGTGTCTAATTCATCAATGTAATTGTCACTCTTCATTATTTTTAAATGTATTTAGCTGTTGTTTCTGGTCATTGAGGCCTACACCAGAACACCCTCAACAGAAATGAGAAACCTCGATGAGGATGCAGCCACAGCACACAGCTCAATTAAAAAAAAAAACAGGAAAACTGTTAATAAATTATTCCTTTAGTATCTTTTCTCTCTCTGCTGTCATAAATCCAATAAAGCTAAGGTCCTGTGGGTCTCCTCATAATAGATGAAGACAAAACTCCCCCCGGGACCAATTAGGCCATCAGGAAATTACTATCTATTGGATTGTATACCATTAGAAAAATCATATTGAGAATCTTTTCAACAAACACTTGTCAGGAAAACATGATCTAGGTGATTCACACGCGGCGGAGAGATTTTATTCCAGTGGATATGATCTTTGTTTCTTTACAGCGCCCCAGTTAAAATGATTGCCAGTTGCACAGGATGTTTGTTGTGAGCTATAGCCTCTATCCGATGACCCGGCAGCATCAGAATCTAACAGCTGATGGTTACAGAGTGACAATCACCTTATTCCATCCCCAGCTGATGGAGGTGACAGTGATGTGGTGCAGTCAGGTGACAAGACTGAAGTGGCAGGTGTATCTTGTTGCAGTTGTTTGGGAGGAGGGTGCGCTGAAGTTGTGGGTGGTGGGATAATCTTCTGCCTGGCCACAGGGAGATGGCCATTCATACATTTTTAATGGTTGTCTGCAGGTGCTTACGCAGCTCCTCGTTACTGCCCATCCAACCTGTCATGGCACCGGGCCCACCAGCCCGAGCAACAGGCCCTCCGTTACACACCTCAATAATTTAGTGCATGTGTTTACAGAACGTTGACAAAGTCAAGTGCACTGGCCCCTACATACGTCCCCGGATGAATAATACATGTGGCCGGTTCAGGATTGTGCGGAGCACGATGGAAGTTCAGATCTACCACACATAAGCAGAGTAAATGTCCTGACATTTCAAATATCCACCACGCTGAAATGTGCTGAACACACAGAAGTGCTCAGACTCCCCGTGAAGAGAGAGAGTTGGTTCGAGATGGTGGGCTTGTTGATGATGGGAGGGGGGAGAATGTACTCCAGAAACAGGAAATAAAAAGGTTTCTCTTTCAGAACGACGGCCTGGAACAAACCCGGCATGGCCACGGGCTCTTTGACGGGATCTTGTTTGATGCCTCTGCGCTTTTATCTGTTGTTCAAGATGCTTGGGAGGATTACAGACAGTAAGACCATGTGGGTGTTGTGTGAAGTTAGAAATACATTTTTTCCTATTTAAGACTGAGAGTCCAAACTATGAACCCATGAAGGTGGAAAAAAAAAGATGACCTCTGGGGGAGAGAGGCAGGATTCAGCATCGCAAGTTTTTAATCTCATCAGGAGAGAAACGATGCCTAATAAATCTTTACGGTCCCTCCCAGCACAACAGCTTGGACCAGGAGAAGCCTCTAATTTTACTTAACATATGCACAAGTTTATATGCTGTTGAAAATGACACGAGCTAAACTGCAGTTATGAGTGATGCTCGTGTACGTGAATCACCAAAATCTGCTGCTTTTTAATCCTTTTGTTCCTCAAAACCACAATCAACGCTGAGGAGTTACAACTTTGCAAACTACCTCAGCATTTTACAGTGGACAGGGATGTAAAACACCTCCCTTCAGTCACTCCCAATCACTGTGATTTTTATGCACGCCATGACACGTGTGCAATGCGGTGGATCACATTTCCGACGGAGTTATTTGCAAGGGAGACATTATGCAATATTGTGTTAGACCTGTGTACACTACATGCACAAACACAAACAGACATTGCTTGCATTTTGTTTTCCCCAGGCGGCATCAGTGTTTCTGAAATGAAGCAGACAGCAAACATTTCCTGTTTGCTACATTGTAGGTATTATGTCGACTCTTCTGCAGCAGACGCCCAAATCACAGTTTGAGGCTAAAAACCACACGCTGCTGCAATCCTAATTAGTTCTCTGAGCCTAGTGTATGTATCTCACTTCATTTAGATTTAAGTTTTGTAATCAATCTGGGGAAAATGCTCAAAAATGTCACTTTTTAAAGACTTGATCAGTGCTGTTATTGTATAGCATCAGATTGCAGCACTGTCTTTAACTGAATGACTTGTGTTTGAATTTCACCTTAGATGGAGGCGGCAGGAAACAGAGCGGGTAAGACAGGAACTGTTGCCTTTTGTTTTTCCTGGTTGACCCGCAGCAAAGCGAGATCGGCCGCAGACTGAAACACCTACTGACCTCGGCCTCACCTTTTGCATAAATTAGTGTATACAACACATATCTGGGTGGTAAACTATTGGGTTGATATTGGAAAATTTATTTTGTATTAATCAGATGATAGAATTAGCCAATAAATAGAGATGATAATGAGCGCAAAATAGCCTTGAAGGCCTTATACATCACACTCTTTCTCTGTCAGCAGCTTAAGTAGCCGTAGTCATGTGGTGGTTTTGTAATAGTTGTCTGATATCTGATTATTTGTAATTGATTAAATAATGTATTGATATGTTAGATTTGACAGATTTTGTCGAAGCTTTTAATTTGAATTCTTAGGGGAACTGGATTACTTTGAATTGAAGGCACAGGCAAGCATTTTTTTTATGTTCCTTTCTAGATGAAATAAATACACATTTGATAAACCCAAACCATTTCCTACTCGCTGTAGTCCTGATGGATGGTAGTTAGATTTGGTCAGCTTAATGTTTTGAAACAATAAATCGTCTGTCATTGCTTAGTACAACTTAAACTCTGTTACCTACTGGTGTGCAAAACCCACAGGTTATATTTGAATTTCTGTTCAAAAGACCAAAATATGAAATTATTCATTATTTTCACACTTTCAGCCATCAGAACGCAGATCATTAAATTAGTGGTATCGCTTGGAAAAAATCATATCATGCATCTTGTAGTGTACAGATTCAGTTAAGCTGAGACCGGAAACATTTTTCACTTCTGCTAATTACAGCAGCCAGTCACTGTGCTGATGCTTGCTGAACTTGTCCTCCAGAATCTGACTGACGTTCTGTTTTAGCTGCTCCTTCTGTGGGAGTCAGTTCTGGGATTATGGCGAAGCAGGATGTTGGCCCAAGATCTCTCAATGGGTCTGGAACTACAACCATAAACAGACCCACTCCATTAGACGTCAGTAACCAGTTCGTACTGTTGATGCATCACAGTGCAAAAGCGCATCACCGTTCATCACATGAATCATACATCATGGCACGGAGGTGGTACAATACCTGATGTTACAGCAGAAACAACGGTTACGCACTCAACAGTCCAGCAGAAAGCAGAGTGGGTGAGAAAGCAGCTCTTCGTGTGCCCAGAGGCACAAGGAAGACAATAACAATCACTCCGACAACACTCAATACAAAGCAAGTCATAAAAAACAGAGACATCCACTGATGGAAACAAATGAAAGAGCAAAGGAGCTAAGAAAGATAATTAGAGTAGTTATAATTAGAAGTTCTCTCTTCAATCAAACATCTTAAAATACGAGTGGAAAGCATTGTTCTCGCAATTGCATTTAAAACTTTTTTTTTAGTCAAACGTAGCTTAACAATGTCATGTGATCTGCAGCATCAATATGCTTCTGTCAGTGGATGGTCCAGCAATACGCATATGATCAAGTTTTGACTCAGTCTCGTTGTCCCTCGTGCTTGCAAGACTGAGTTCCAAAATAGTCAAGTTCTGCCAGCATCCACTGACCGACAGGGGCCCCGAACCCTCAAGTGTCTGAAAGCCTACAGGTTCTTTTCATCAATTCACTGAATTCATAGCAAACTCATTGCATCTCATTATATCATCTCAAACCTTCAAGCCATATTGCTTTCTTAAAGTGTAAAAAGTGAGTTAGAACCGCCATGACATCAGTCTGACCCTCCTTTTTTCAACCTTACCAATCGCGCCCACCTCTTCAAAACATCATCATAACAGGCATCCAAAAAATATATACAAAGTAAAGAAATGCAAGGATATTGAACCCAGGATGGAAATCACTTTAGAAGAAACTGAGACAGAATAAACTGTTGCAGATTCATGGTGCATTGAACTGAATAAGTAATGATCGACACTTTGACCGCTAACTACAACAGACTGGCTCATCCGAAGTGGTTAATCTGGTCACATTTGTTTCTGCCATTGTCTGTAAATTCTATAATAAGGTTATAGAATCGCTTAAATCCACAAAAACATATTGACGGCTATTATGGGACCTGCTTAGCACTAAAAAAGAAGAGAAGACCAGCATTTTTTTACGAAGCGCCACTGTCTATGGGACTTTGGGGTTCTTTAATTTAGAAACGAACGAGAAGTCATGTCAATAAAGTGTCAAAATTCATATCCCTCAGCAAAACAGATCAGAGCGGATTGACCTGCAGGGACACTGGCTGTGGGGTAATGCAGGGCTGTATTTGCAGAGGTGGTATATACATACACACACACGTAAGCGCTGCATTCACCTGGGGGGGACATGTTGACGGGTGCTGACTGTTGATTGAGGGGCTGTCCCTCTCTGCCTTTAGAGATTTATGACTGAGAGGATTTGTGTCCAGTCCAACATATCTTGCTGATAGACAGCCTTGTAGATTTCCTCCGAGTGGATTTATGTTCCGTGGGCGCTGGCGCTGTGAGGGTGGTGCTCTGCACCTCACATATCCCCATCGTACACTTAACTGGAGCTCTGCACGTCCACGCGGCTGTGTTCTGAGTGCCTCTCAACCTCCAGCCATTTACTAGAAATGTAATTATTTATGCTCCAGCGTAGAGACAAGGTTTTATAAGGAGTCACACATTTTATCTAATTCTCCCTCGTCTCTGAAGATGGGCGATAATGGTGTAGAATTTCTTGCGATGCCGTATATGGAATATTATTTTACTACATTATTTTAAAGTCAGAGTGATTTATGGGGCCCGGACTCAATACGTGATGATCGTAATTAATCTGAACCGTCGTGAGAGGAAAAGGCCAACCACTGATCTGTACACGGCATATGGCTGAGGGATCTTATTCTCCCTGCACCAAATTTTACTTCATTCACCTGAATCAGCATGTTCGACTTCCCTGTGAATCCAGCCATTTCTCCTCAACATGAATGTGTTCATCCCTCCCCCGAAAACACAGACTCTATTTGCTCTGTCTGTAGCACCCTCTGATTTAAAAACGGAAGCAAATCACACGTTGTTTATCTCCTTTTTATAGACATTGTTTGGCGGGAAACAGGCAAGAACGAATTTGCAGCTCGCATGCCCCAGACGGAGGGACGGGCTGATGTGTTGACCTCCTCATAGTGAGCACATTTGCAGAAATAAAACTCATCTGAGCCTCAGACTGGCAGACAAAGGAGACACTCGTAGCTGGAGAGCTGGAAAGACAGAGAAAATTCTGAGTAATATTGATCTTAGTTAATTAGATTCCTATCTTGTCTCTGGGGACTGGTGTTCCGGCAACACATTTTAGAGTGAAGAAAGTGGCTGAGAGATATACCAGTATATGAACTCAGTTAATTTAATTTCAAAGCCCCGAGTACAAAATGCGATTTGATTATTGAGAATATTTTTCATGTCTAATTACAATTTCTCTTTTCTCCCCTAAAGTTTATATAAACTTTTTTTTTTTTTTTTTTGGTGAATCCTAATGAATCTCAGTCCTTGTTTAGAACTAATGACCAAGTGTTTATCTTTCACCCCCACCACCGCCAAATCCCTCCCCACGCAGTTCAGTAATTCAATACGTTGTGCCGAAAAATTTAATTTGAAATTGAACGCTGATATTGTTAGTTTCTTCACACATACAAACTAAATGAATTTGCATGTTGAATCACTAATTAGAAGCTATTTTATTTCACTTTATTTCACATTGACGCCTGTGAAATAGTAGACGATATCATAAAAGTAAGTCCAATTACCATTTCCCTGTCAGTGCTTTTAGCATACACTATGTTTTCAGCCTCATTTATGGTTTCACTGTGTCCCAGTCCTGTAAAGGGGCTGTGCTCCTGGACTTCCTGGTTGTGTACTCGTAAGCGTGTGTGAGTGCGTGTGATGGCAGGGGGGAGGGGTCACGTTTGGACCAGCGGCCTGACGTCCCGGGGCCACACACCAGGTCACCGGCTTTCATGGCTGATCTGTTTGTCATAATGGCTTTTAAAAGGTCACGTGTTGATTAAAATGACTGATCGTTAAAAGCATCCGTTGGCAACCAACGCACACACTTACACACAAACACATATATGCACTCACGCACGTATCCGCGGGTCATGTCCAACGGTGTGTAGTGCCATTTGTTATGGATGGATGCAAACAGGGCCACAGATACATGAATTAGCGGAGTAGGTCAGGCAAATATATGAAAAGCTCCGCACTCGGCTGAAATATCACTTTTTTTCTTGTGTCACTTTGTACAGCCGGCTTGCAATTGGGGGATTTCTCAGTAATATGGTCAAAACCAGAGAAACGGCACAAGCAGAGAAAGAGAGACACATAGCATTAGCACCCACTGAAAAGGATTATCCATGTATTCTCCTCACACTTGTCGCCATTTATCTCCTGCACATTATTTTTTGCGCCGCTCTGGCCCTCTCCTGCCAGACTGGGGCTTTGCTGTGAGGCAGTTGCTCTGGCTGTGTGGGGATGTACCTGCATCTCACTTAAACCTGCTACCCCCACCCCCTTCCCAGGCAGCCTCCCCGCCCCCAGGCATCTCCTTGTATGGACGCTATAATTGTTGCTGTAAATTCTGCCGCTCCCTTACGCCCCTGTCTTAACCGCCCATTACGCATGGTTCACTACGGCCCTTGTTGATTGCGGCTGTCATGAAGGGCAGATTTATGCACTCTGGCTCAGAGATGGAAGGATAGAAGGGAGGAGTGAGAAAAGGGTGATTAGGGGGGAGGCGGGTTTATTGGGTGAGCCCATGCTTGACCCCTCCTGCAGTCCAGTTTACCCTCGCCGGCGTAGGTGGAGATGAGTTGGCTGATAAGCTACAGCGGCCCAGCATAGGAGGATCTGGTCCGAGCTTGCAAGATGGAGGAAGAACCAACGCTCTGAAGTGGGCTGGTGATGAGATCTGGGCCTGATCCGTTGAGCTTTGTTGTGTATGTGTCTGTTTTCTGCTGTTCACACATACACACACACACACACTCTTCTCAGCCTCCAGCCGGCCTCTCAGACACCCTGTCCCTTCTCAGAAAACACCACTTGTGTAACAAAGGCTGCTAATCTGTTGAGTACAGCAGTGAGCCCAGTGTGGGGAAAAGCACTTCCTCAGCCCATCACAGAGTCCGCTGTGGTCACACTCTAATCCACTGAGCCATCACAGCACTAAAATAAACCATTATACTCAGATGGGTCCTCTGCTCTGCTCAGCTCTGCCCGCTGTTCTCTGCCGCTGTGTGTGAGGAATCAACACAAACGAATCAGTTACAGCAACTCATTAATTAAAAATTAAATTACAAGGGAAAATAGCAAACGTATGTTATTTCAGCATTCTCAAGTATGAGGATTTGCTGGATTTCTCCCATTTATTTAAACCATCTCAAACATTTTTTGTCTTTTTTGTTTGTTTTGCGTTGGTTACACAAATCAGAAAAAAATAAGATATTTTTCTTATGAGTTCTATTTTTTCTGGACTTTTTTTTTTTTTTTTTCTCTATTAAATAACCAATCGAGCTTAGTTGAAAGTTGAAACTCGTTGTCATGTGTTGTCGTGCAGTGTTATGCATGAAAGCATTAAAAGAATGCCGTTTATTGAACAAGCTCATGTTTTTGGTAAAGGTGAACTGAATGCACCGATCTGCAGCTGCTGACTGTAAGTTAATGATGCTCCCACGATAGTATATGTCACCTTGGAAACACTATAACGCACCACTGTGCTGCACCCGTTGCACCGAGTTTTTTTAATGTCACCAACACGGCCGTGCAGGATTACCAGTAATAGCAAGTGAGATGCAGCTACTGGGATTTCATTTGAATATTTGAAGGAGTTTTATGAAAACATGAGTAAAGTTACTCAAAGCTCATCTTTCAGCTGGTGACTGTAATGCCAGTACTGGGGCCTGCTCTGTACTAGGGCCCGAGCGATATGAGATTTTTGGGGCCGATGCTGATGCCAATATTAGGGAGTAAGAAAATATCCAATATCAGACATATTGGCTGATACTCCATAACTAATGTTTTGAATGTGGTTATCAAATACAAAGCTTTGTTAAACACGTTATATTTATTCCGAACATCAGTATACTGACCAGTAAACACTTCACTTATTACCAATTAAATAATGGACCGCCCTCTGCTGGACAAACTTCATGACTACACCATTCTAAATCACTAGTTCAAGCTTTTTTTCTTAGCCTTAAATAAC
>JAPZDX010000009.1:1794097-1805780 GCA_029783625.1 Naso annulatus | reverse complement strand
GCGCCATCAATGAACACTGCATCCTTCAATGTGTCACCTTCATTTCTTCATTAGCTGCCGAGTGCATCAAGTCTGAACCACTTTGAATTTTTATTTATAGCTCCACTGCTTTCTTAGACCCGTCGGAAACACAATCACAGTTACTGCTGCAATCCATATCTATCTGTTGTTTCTAAAACAAGTGCTATGATATTAGATTTGAACGATGCTGCTTTTCTTATGAGTAGGAAGAAACAGATGGGCTATTACAGATACAGAGACTGAAGCAAATTGAGGTCATCGAGCAGGTCTTGTGCATCGTGCGTTTGAGACGTCAGGCGTTGGCGTAAAGGAAGGAAGGAGTTTTGTTTAAAGAGGTGTCTTAGGCGCAAATGTATTCAGCGCATATGGGAGAGGACGGGCCTCTGGGCACAGACAGCCGTCAATGGGCAGGGATAATTTGATGAATGCCTTCCCCGCTCCCCCCCCACTTTCTTTATAACCAGATTTCTTGTTCTCTGGCTTTATTTTTGTCTCTCAGATGAAGTAAAAGTGGTGGAATTTGCTGCATTTTGTATTCATGCCAGCTCGTCTGTGTGACCGCAGGGCCGGGTGACTTCGGAAAATAAACTGAATCTCTTGTTCAGCTTCCCTCCAGCGTCGTCCCTTCTATTTGAGCCTGTGTTGCTCAACATGTGAGGGTGTTTAGGAAGAACGTGCGTTGCTGTGTCTAAAATGTAAATGATGAGCTGTCATTACAGTCCGCATCACACACACAAACGCACACATGAGGCAGCTGTTTCTATCTTCAGCCACAGGATCTGATCCCAGCTTTGTTGTTCTCTTTCCTCACGAGTGTGTCGGTGCGTGTACACGATGCGTGGGAGCAGCCACTGAATGCAAGCAACTCACCACCAGGGAGCGATTTAAGGGCCTTTTATAGAGATAGATCCATCCGGTTTACTGGGCTGAAGCTGGCTACCAAGAATTGTGACAGACATGTGCCTGCTAGACCTCATACATAAACCACTGGAGTGTTTGTATGCATTTGTGTGAGGTTGTGTGTGTTGTGGAAGATGGCGATAGCTGTTGTATCTCCGCTCACGTGCCTTGCCTTCAATTGCCCAATCAGTCAGTGGACCCTTCAGACAGTCTCCTCTTAATAAGGAAGCTTCCAGCCCAATTCCCACAGATAGCCTAAGTAAATCAAACCGGTGAGGAGGAGAGGAGAGCCTCTTCAATCAGGCTCTAGAGAATGGAGCCCGGGCAACTCTGGCACTCCAGACAATAAGAGAGAGAGGGAGGGAGGAGGAGATACAGTGATATTCCCGTATGGTGATGACTACACTCAGAGTGAGGTATACCATTCATCTGGCCTCAGCTATCTTCTCAGAGCTGCATCTCTGCACCCTCAGGTCCTCTACGCTCTGCATCGTGCCGTAAAACATCCCCCATTGTAATTCATGTTATGCCGCCAGAGCCTGGGCTTTTGGTACAGGCTCGCAAGTGCAAGCAGACCCTCCCTCCCCCCTTCCTCCTCCTCTATCCAACCCTTATAATACGGTCCTCATGGCGAGCTGAGCGAGCCATAATACCATGTTTTGTATTCAATCCCGATAGCAGCCATTTCAGCAAAGCCACAAACCCAGGGCCCCAGCTTGCACACTGGTAAGGGTTCAGGTCGGACCATTCAGAGCAGTCCCATGTCGGCAATTTGGGGCTGAAGCGCTCCAGGCCACATGCGCCTTGTCCGTCCATCACAGGTGAAGAGGAGCAGTGGGAGGACAAGAGGGAGCCAAGTGAAAGGGGAGGAGGGCGGGAGGCTGAAGTTGAAAGGCGAGGCCCTGGCATCTGCATCCGGCCAGGCCAGCAGATGTGGCGATCCTGGTCTATTTGAGCTAAAGTGATGATTAAGGGATCATGGCCCTTAAATAGACAATCCTGTTTACCCAGTTTAGGGCTGCAATCAATCCGCCACTCGCCAGATTAATTGAGACGCTTCCGATTGATTTTTTTTTTTTTTTCCTCCCCTCACATCCCTCCTCCTTCTCCTCCTCTCCTACTCCTGCTTGGCCTTCCTATCAATGACTTCTCAAACTGCAAGGCCGTAATTCATGAGAGAGGGCTGTAGGGGTGGGGAGAAGGCTGAGTGTATGTAAAACTGTATGACATCACATTACTCCCTGCCTACAGAACTGCACACATGTTGCATGCAGTGATTTTGACTTTGTCATGCCGAGCTACGTGACACGCTCCTCGAAATACACTCAAGCTGTGCTTTGACATACCATAACTACCACTTTATTTCTTTGTTCTTCCTTATACAGACTTCCTATCACCTCGTCTTCATTACTTCAATGTATATCGGTATAGGAAATGTCATAAGACATGTCAGGGTGAGGAAATCTCTCTATTTCCCACCTGTAAGGATCCTCATTAGTGAAAGAGGAGGCATCAGTTAATTAGTCCAAAAGGATGAACTTTACACACATACCCCCAGCACCAGATGATGAGCACATCATGACATGAGAGATCTCCAGTCTTCTAGAGAAGAATTGAGAGGAGAAAGGCCACTTTATGCCTGTTTCTTTTGTCGGCACTTTAATTTATGTGTAAAAAAAAAAAAGAAGAAGAAGAAAATCACTTGTGTGGAAATGTGCGATTGTCAAGCGACTGAAGAAAAGAAGCCTATGCAAAAATGTCAAACCTGCAGTTCCTTAAATGGCCACTTGAGGCTGGCTTTTCATGGAAGTCAATCCCAGCAGAGCCCCATATTAAAATGGCCAACGTTACAGCAGAAATAAACATGTTTACAGCTTGGTACAAAACATGATTTTATTGAATTTCTATAGAACTCACTAATTTAAATTAGATCAAGGCTTATGTTTTTGCAAAAGTACGTACGCAAGGAGATTGTTCAAATGTGCAGTTTGTAGTTTCTGCTGCTGGAGGTCATTTAAGTTACTGACACTGACCTCTTTTGCAATGTTTGGTAGGATCTCTTTGCCCATTTTCTTGGTTAGCCAGGAGTTAGGTGGAGTCAGCTACAGCTGCCACACTGAGTTCTTCAGAAACCTACAGTTAGCATCAACAGAGACTGCGCCCTTGTGTTATATGATGTTTAGTGTTTGTATGTTTGACGTTCCTGTACACATTTAATTGGCTGTAAATAAGCTACCTGTTCATTTATTTATTTATTCATCTTGATCGAGGAATGATGGCAAGGACGGTGATGACGACGGAACTCATCTCAAGCTGATCTTCTTCATGTCAGACAATGTCTGTCAGCCATGACTACCATCTGTCAGCCCAGAGAATCTTTAAAGACTCTTCTCTGCACTTTGCCTTCAGGGCAAACACATTTCTCATGTTGCTACCCCCCCCCCCAACACACACACACACACACACACACACACACCCCATCAATCCAACGCTCCCCCCTCCCAACCCCAGCTTCCAATAAGCAAAGGGAAAACAAAAGCTGGAAAACAAGGCAATGAGGGTATCAGTTTTGGCATTGCCTTCTGAGCGCTCACTCTCATGGAGGCAGATTTGTCAGGCTTTGCAAGGCTGCTCCTTGACAGCTTAAGCACAGCAGCTACCTCACTGTGAATTTTCTGAAACGTGGTGTGAAAAGTAGCCATAGATCATCTCGGAATCCCTTTTCTCCGGTCAGTGTGATGAAGCAACGCCGATGGTTGCATGAGCGTGTTATGTTAATCACGCCGGTAATGCAGTTTGCCTGTTGTTGATGCTTTTATTGAATGTGACAGCGACCATCAACAGGGACAAGATGACACATCGTTAGCCAAACACAGTATTGAAAAACAAAAAGGAACATTCCTCCAATCGCTTTTCCTTTGCTTGTGACCAGAAAAATTTCAAAAAATGGACACAAATAACCACAGCCTGGTTTGTGGTTTGTAAGCTGAGAGAAACTGATTTCATAGTCGCAGGTTGCACTTGCATTGCACTAGGTAAACTGGGTCGCTTTTACACTCCAAACTGTCAAAATATATGTATGCATGGCACATGATGTTG
Organism: Naso annulatus; assembly: GCA_029783625.1. Taxonomy (NCBI): domain Eukaryota; kingdom Metazoa; phylum Chordata; class Actinopteri; order Acanthuriformes; family Acanthuridae; genus Naso; species Naso annulatus. The sequence goes on along the minus strand of JAPZDX010000009.1, from coordinate 1,801,760 downwards.
CACACTACATATGTATAAAAGGCATTTTAAACACAGATTTCTCAGATGAGAACTGCAGGTGTGCAAGGAAGGTGCTTTGTGGAAGCACGGCACTTCCTCCTTCTGTCTTGTGCTCTAATTTGATTACAGACTGATTAAACCCTCCCTAATGCAGTCAGAGCTACGGCATGCTAATGTAATAAAATCACTTACAGCTAAAACAGGTTAGCTTAATTGGCAGGAGGCACGATGCTGGGATTTGCATTAAATTATTTATTTGCTTAGCAGACGCCCTTATGCAGGGCAACTCTCAATTCCATTATACACATTAGCCATTTGCGCAGCCAATTTAGCTTGAGCACCTCGTTCAAGGATAGAACAACAAGTGTCGAACTGCCCCCTCCCCCTCCACCATTAACCCATCCACGTACCACACCACCTTCCCTCCATTTTGTGTTGTTGCATTTCCTGAGGAACATGGAGACAACAGGAAGTGGTTCCTGGGTCGAAGGCCAGCAGTGACACATTGTTGTCACCCTTGCAGAAGCCTCTCAAAGGTTTTTATTTTTGCCTTCCAGCAATCCAGCATGTCCACTCAGTGTCTGGTGTTAAACACAAACAGCACACACCGACATTAGCGCGCAGTCCCGGTCGGTCCACTGAAAGTCAAAGCATAATTGAGCTGCTCCATTAGCACCGAGATCAACCAGATGGTGCCCCCGTTCTTTTATTCACCCATTTATGTGGGGATGTCATTCTTCCAAGTGTAACAAAAAAAAGCAAGAGATGGAATGAGTGTTTGCACACTTGTGTGTATGCATAAATCTGTGTATGTGGTGGGGGCGGGGGGCAGGGGTGCTCATGGCTAACTGTGGGTGCCTCCAGACTCACACCTGTTAACTAATCTTTCCGCTCGGCCTGTCAGCACGATCATCTCTGCCTCTAACAGCCTAATGGCTAACCTGGTTATCAGACAAACTGTACACACCCCTGTTGGGTGTCTACACTTAAATGAATGAATTTCATGGGTGTCAGCCAGGTACATGTGTATATGGCACCTGCCATACCTTTGTCTAGTTTGTTGATTGATACTCAGGGCTAACATTCCCACATATTTTATGCTTCTATAATGACATTATAGTTGCACAATTAATCGAATTCGAATCAAAATTGCAATATGGGGAGATGCAATTATGTGTAAAGAGATGCGTGTGTGTCAAAATACCAATTTAATTCAAATATTGTGGTGCTGCAAACTTTTCTTTCAATGAAAATAAGAATAATGTAAAAGTGACTACTCCCTCCAATATCACAAATATTGCAACCGCGATATCAGTCTGAATAATCGCATTTAGATATTTTTTCAAAATCATGCAGCCTGAGACCACATAGTGATATCTTGACACTGGCGAGAATTCCTTCCATTTCTTAAAAAATATTCTATTTTTATGTCATTGATCTTTTTAATAGAATTTACTTCATTTTGACGTATATTTTCTTTTCTTTTTTTTTTTTTTAAATGATGCCACTAAAAACACTGACAGCTCCAGATCTCAAATATTTTCCAGACATGCCGTTGATAGTGTAAACAAAACACATGTACATAAACTCTTCCTGCTTTTTTACCATATAATAAAAACCCCTCTGACGTATCCCACTTAGTAACCGTGTTGATGAGAAACCATTTCTGATCAAGCAACACTTGCCAAGGTTTATGTTTGGCTTTGCGCATGCAATTTGCTTTATATTTAATACAGTGTCTTTCACCCAGTAACAGAACTGGCTGGCTGCCACAGAGGCTTTTGATTGGAATTGAATGCACAGTCATTTTCTCTAATATAAATCAATACTCTCCAAATCTGCCACAACACATTTTAGATGCTCACTATTGCTCAACTGCAGTTGGGAGCGCTAGTGAAACGGTCAAATTGTTGACACATTTTGTGCAGCGAGATTAGTCTGTTTGTGGAATCTTGGAAAACAAATCACTTAAGAACCACTCAGACTTAATCATATTACCTTGCTAAGTAAGAAGTTTTAGATCCTTTCTTCCTTTTCAAACTTCTAAAATGTCTCCCCAGTCAAACGTGTACAGGCTCATGGCTGTTGATGTCTGCCCTGCTGGACTGTGTCAGCCATTGTTTAGTGTCATTACACGGCTCCTTTGATTTTTCGCCTTTGCAGTCCTGTTTGAAATGTGATAAGGGTTAAAATGGCTGTATTGGTTTTAAAAAGGAGTGTATTACAAAGTGAAACAGTTGACCAAATTATCGGACAGCAGATCCCGCGCTGCACTGTGTGTGTGTGTTTCTATCTACTTCTTTCTTCTGTTTTTTTCTTTGTTTTTTTCGCTGCAACAACAGTATTGTTTGCATTAAGGGCCTGGCTGGAGTAAATGGAGCTGTTTTCAATTAGTTTTCAAAGTGCTTATCCCATTAAAGGTAATGACTTATTGATTTAACGACAGTGGCGCTTTTGGTGTGAAACGTGGTGCTATTATGACTCTCTCCTCTGTTGTTTGAAAGGGGCCAGTGATGCTGAGCACCGGGTGAACGCCTTCACTCTCAGCCTTCCCCGTGACCAGCGCGTTTGTTGTTTTTGCGGCAGTCCCCGGGTCATTATTGAGTGGCATAAGTAACTCTGTGCTCGCAGGGCGGAGCAGGTGATTTTTCTCCTCCTGGCCTCTCGCCAGCAATGTCAGCTGGGATCCAGGAGCCATCACAGAGGTGGGAGAGCCTGATGTCATTGTCAATGTTCCTGTGCGTCCCGCAAACCGCAGTGCAGAGGAAGCGATGGAGGGCCCCGTGCAAGCTAATGTGCCCGCTGCCTCCCCGTGGGTTCCACTTTGCCATGCAGCCATATGGCCGCGCTCCTCCCCTCAGTAATCCCTCACTGGTGTCAGCATCCAACCCAGGAGGGCCACACTTTTGTGTTTTCTCCTTCTCACTCTCCCGCTCTGTCTGTCCTCCTCTCCCTCATCTTTCCCTTTCCGTCAGATTTGTTTTTGTTCTGCACATTTTTTCTCCTCCTTCTTTGGCATTCTGTGTGTCTCCCTGTTGAACTCCTTTTGTTTGCTGTCTCACTCTCCGCAGCGTGCTAAAGGTTGAAACATTGTTTTTTAACCTTGACAGAACTTTCAGAGGCCGAACAGCTCATCGGTACAGTAATATGCACCCCTGCCGAGATAATTGGCTTTCACTTATAACTCATCATTGGTGGTTGCTACTTGCTAATGCGCTGCGTGTCCTCGGTATCGTCAAACACACTGTGTTAGTTCAAGGCAGATATCTTTATTAGTATTATACATCTTTTAAAATAGTCTCTACTATCCTTCTGTGCTTAGATAAACGCGGTCATTCACATTCTGATTTCTTATCGCTAATGGAACTTAACAAAAGTCGCATCACTGCTCTGAGAAATAACTAGGAGCAATGTGAGTTAGCCTCCCTGTTCCACTGATTTCCTTTCTGCTGGATAAGTGCTGGACCAGGAGGAAGATGCACAGTTGCTGACAGTCACTGTTTCAACTAATGAGACAAGTGATAAGTCAGCTAGCGACCTTGTCTTATTCCCTTTTGCTTTCTCTCTCCCATTTCAATCTGAGATATACATACTGTATGCATACCTAACTGTGCTTGGGGAAGCACAGTTATGCTTTAATCTTTCACTGGAATGTGTTCTGCCTCAACAACCAAAATGTACAATAAGAGTCAGACTGCAGTGCTGAAACAATTAGGCAGTTAATAAAAGAGCTGATCAAAAGAATTTTAGGTAACACTTTCTATGAAGTTTGTCTCTATGATGCATTAAAACACATTATGAACATATATGACACATTGAGAACACACTTATAATGTGTTATAGATGGTTAGGGTTTATTATAGCATTATAGCTGCATTACAACACATTCTTAGCATGTTTCCAATACATTATAGATGCGTATTAAAATAATTGATCATTTATTATCTGTGGAATGCAAACCACCGAAGATGTCAGAACATCCCAGGCATATGTTTTCAAAAGCCATGAACATTAATGTGATACTGTGACAGCCCCCACTCTTTTGGTGACAGCTTTTGCCCAAAGTTTTAGAATTTGACTGCAGTTATTTACTCTCATTCATCCACAGAGAGCATTCATGAGATGACGTCCAGCACCGATGTTGGGTGTAAAAGGTCTGGCTCTCTGTTTGCACTGCAGTAGGCTCTGTGCAAGCCAGTCAAGCTCTTTGACACCAAACAGGACAAACTGTTTTTGTATGGACCTATCACCTGTTACACAGTTGTATTGTCATGCTAAACAGGAAGGGGCGTCCTCTAGACTTAAATGAATAGCACAACTAGACAGAACATGCTGGTGCGAGTGTCCACATACTTTTGGCATTTCTAAGCTGTAAAGAAAGCAGGAGTTTTCGCACTAGCTGGGTTATTCATCGCAAATTTTAACCAAATTTTGGGAAACTCTGCAACAGAAAATGCCCATTTATGTTTGTTTCCATCCACTACAGATATGCAAATATAACAAGTTCGTCAGTAACCAGCAGTTGGTGCAAAATTTACAGTCACGTGTCATTATACTACTGCACAAGCAGAAGGCACAGTGTGAGGATGTTTTTAGCTTTGCCAGCAATAACATCTATGTACACAAACAGACTCACACTTGATTAACCTTAAAAAAAAAAAAGTTAAAAGATGTAACAGCAAACACACAGTCTGCTTGTGTCTCAGTGTTCCTTAGCGCAAAAACATCACAACAATGAACTCATATCACCGATAGGGACAAAATCAATATAAAAGAATAAACCTGCAGAGTATCACTTTAACCAAGTCCCTCATGATGAGGATGTCTACATGTTATTGGAACTTTTTCACCAAAAGAAAAGAACCCTGGCTTTTTTTTCCCCTTTTATCTTAGTGTCATTTTTAAGCACCTCCGATGGCTTTTGGAGTCGGCAGAAGTCACCGTGGAAACCTTGAAGCTTGTCGAGCCCATGCACAGTTATTGAACAGCTTGAGTCACTGCTCACTGTCAGCGGGCAACTTGATTTCTGTTTCCCTGAGGAATGAAAATGAAATTATTTTTGAGCTCAGTTGGATGTGTGATTGACATAGCCCACAGTACCACAGCACACCTTTCCTGTTTTTTTAATGCTTTCTATGTCTAGAAGAGCATTTTTTTTTAAATATTCTATACTTTTCTTTATTATTTAATACATTTTCATTTTATTTTATTTGACGTTAAATATATATCATTATCTTAAGTTTCCCCTTTTGTCCTGTTTGTGACCTTTACGTGAGTATTAGCATGCTGGTGATCAAATGAGGGGGATTGATAAGTTCACGGCCTAAGTTAGAAGGAAATAACTTATACAGCTCATGCTGCATGCACATTTAGTTCAACCCTTTAAAAGAATTTTGCAAAAAGTCTGAAGTTAATAACTTTTGAATTTCTGTTTAGGATAATGGTACAATTTAATGCGTCACAGTTTGGTAGTTTGCGCCTTTGTCTGCCGTCAGTAATGTCCACACATGGAAGGACTGACAAGTTTCAACAGCAGCACCGGTGTCAGTATGTATGAACAGCATTTTATTTCTCTGCAGAGTGTGCAGTGCTTCACGTTCATTATAGAGAACTTGGTCCAAGCAGCAGTCAGGAGTCAGTCATGCCAGAGGCCAACAGTGGTGTGAAAATACTCGCACACCGTACGTGCATAAAAGTTCAGACCTGTGTTTGGACTGTATTCTCATTGCCCCAAGCTGTGAAAGGTTGTTGCATCTGTACACCACCTAGCACTACAAACAACAGGGCAAAAGTAGTGTGCAATATAGTAAGAGATCATAAGGTCATCTGAGAGTGGAGCCACAAGGGTACAGTCCTCCTCCAGATAATTACTATAAATAGCACAGAGCTGGGTTTCAGTCCAAGAGATTTTTATGCAAATTGTGAGCTCAATGAGAGATACATTTGTTTAAACACATTACAGTGTTGTTTTAATAGGACTAAATGTTGACAAGAGGCAGAGAGCAGGTTCACGAACATGTCGCAATGCCAAACTTACAGGATTTGCAGGGACGTGTACCGGCACTCATTACCCGTTTAGTATGTTGCAGAATATATTTACACAAAGACTTTAAATTCTGTGCTGGTCAGAGGAAGCAGACTTTCTGTGTGGTTGGTCCAGCCTTTGACCTGAGCTTTGGTTATCATGAAGATGGATCCGTTGACATGTGACCCTGAGTTAGGTTTTTTTTTTTGTTTGTTTGTTTTTTTTCCGAGGCACCTTTACAATTAACTCCTGTTAAAATTGTCTTGAAAGGTGGGAAGAAAGCTGCTGTCGTCTGCACCACCAGCTTGGTTCGCTGGTACGTCATTTGGAATGTTGCAGTGATTCTAAATAATTACTTGTCTTATAAAACACAGAAATTATCTTGTGTATCTTACACACCGGCTGCTGGTTTCAAGTAACAGCAGAACGAAAATCATTGTTTTCTTATTATGAAGATGTCACTGAGCTGCATAGCAACACGGATGAAGTAACTAACTCAATCACCAAAACTAATACACTACACATGACCTTTACTTTGAATTCTATTAGAGGACAATCAGAAAAGTTTGGATGGATGGATCAAGTTGAGTCTAAATTAGTCTTACCTTCTCCGAATTTAATGAAGGTGGTCAAATGCAAATGTGTGACTGTGGGCTTGTTGAGGGTGCGCTCTGTTGTCTGCGTGGCATGGTGCGATGATGGATAGGGCTGCCAGCAGACCTGGGTTCCACTAATACTAGAGCCTCTGTAGAAACAAGGGAAGGGTTGCATTAATGGATGTGTGTGTGTGTGTGTGTGTGTACCTGCGTGTAAGCTGGATGTGTGTGTTTGAGCGTAGATATTTTTAGTTGGACTCTGCTCTGCACACCAGGCTGTATTCACTGTTGTGAAACAGCAGGATCTCATTCAGCTTCCTGCGTGCAGTTGAATTTTTAACATCATCTGAGTTGTGTTAAAATGGAAGTCAGTTGGATTTGTTAAAGCGCTCAATCAGTTTTGAAATACAAATCAGAGCTGAATGCATTAGAGCAATAATATGTTAAATGTCACGTTGATATGCTCCGAACAGGGTATAAAATCAGTGAGTCTCATTTGTGAAATATTAGTAAATCTTTGAGTAGATTTGCACATAAAAAGCCTTGATACTAAAAACCTACTCTGGATTCACAAACACCACGTAAAACTCAGATTTGACCATAGGCATTTGACCACAGGCATGTGTGTATGTTCATGAATGCTGATCTATTGTAAACTGGCAGTGCGCTCCTGCTTGTCAGCAATTAGCATACATCCCTGCCCATGAATAGCCGATGAGCACCATATAAGGACGTGATGATTACGATGACCAGGTGCATCCTGTCTACCTGCGAGCATTACGCAAAGAAAGAAAAAGAGAGGGAGAATGAGAAACTTTTCCTAAACTGGGATCAAAGGTCTTTTGGGTGAAAAAGGGGTCAAGAAAAATATTTTATTTTCTTCTGTAAGTCGTGTTGTGACAGGCACAAGTAAATCAAAGACCTAGAAGGAGGAAACAGATGCCCTTACCTATGTGTCCTCTAAAACTGAAGCTAATCTGAAGCTTAAATTTGCTAATTGAGAGTAAATTTAGCAAAATGAGTTATATTTCTCATCTTTTGT
>JAPZDX010000009.1:1747387-1758238 GCA_029783625.1 Naso annulatus | reverse complement strand
CTTTTTCTTGTGTTGGCTCAGAGGAAGAAGAGAAAGACGGGGGGCTTTTAAAAATTAACTGAGGAGCAAGCTGCTTGTAGAGAAAGAAGCGAAAGAAGAAGAAGCAGAAGGGGGGAAACCTCAAGTCAAGCCCCATTGAACAGTTGAGAGGGAGGGCTGCCTCAGTGGAACAGGGACCAGTAGAGCTCTCTGTCCAAACGCTCGGACTCCTCTTGACTCCCACACTGGCTGGACTGGTCCCAGTGCTCGGCCCTTCTCTCCTCCGCCCGCCTGCCCACACCTGTCCCACTTCCACCATGATTATGTACTTTTGGGTGAGTATCGGACCACAAAGTGTGAATCTCTTTTGCGCTCACGCTGCTCCAGCATGTGTAGAGAGTTGGCGTGTATCGTGTGTAAGGCGTATGCGTCCCTACAGTATATACAGTGTGTGTGTGTGTGTGTGTGTTTGTATGTGTGTGGTTGCGCCTCCCACATGCATGAACAGAGCTGATGGTTTTTCCACTTCCATGTGTTTTATTGATGCTGCAGCCAGATGCTATAGAGGCCTGCGCATACGTGTCGGATTTATTTAGCATTTAAATAGAGAGGATGTTGGAGTGCGGTTGTTACTTACACTAATACCTTTACAAATGTTGTTATTCAGCTTCCACTGACAGTCAAACTACCCAGCATGCAGCACGTCTTCCATTTGAAACTATATCTCTCCAATTTAATGCCGGCGTGTGAGAATGAACTGCTCGGGGTCTTCTGGGGACACATTTTGATATCTTGGTCTGCGCTGGGTTTCGAATGCTTTTTGTGATGTTGTTGTTTCTGCTGTTCATATATCCAAGTCAGCCAGAATTCCTTCTATTTTTGCCTTTTCATAAATTAAGCAGCATTAAGCCCAGAATGAGGATGATTACAGATTGTTAACCAGAGCTGCTGATTAATTCTGTTTGAGATCATGTGTGATTAGTCAGATTGGTTTTGTCTCCTCTGCGGTTTGTATTCTCACCACAACAAAACCCACCCAGTGGTCGCTGCTTCTGCATTTATACCCACTTCTTTTTGCTTCTCACTTGTGCAGATCGTTTTAATCCTCCACTGCTATTGTGTTTTGCATCTTTGCAAAAATGCAAAGTAAATTAAATTATTTTCCAGTAAAAACGCATAGAGTTCCAGCATTGCCTAGGTAAACAGTTTAAGCTATAATACAGTTACAGATGTGTCTACTGCAGACTGTGTGTGTGTGTGTGTGTGTGTGTGTGTTTGTGTAGCTATTGATCGTGAGTTTAGATTTCTGGGGTGAGAGCATCTTTTTTCGGAGAGGAAAGTTATTTCACATGGATGACTCCATTATATGATTTAATTCTCGAACCAAATTTTTTAAAAACTTGGAAGTGAGAGCAAAAACATGAATAACGAAGCCGTTTTAAACGTGCGATGAATGAAACAGCTTGGCATATTGATTTAGAGCTCTGATTTCTGGAGAGAGAGAGAGACAGACAATTGTTTTGGGGCCAAAGTTACTCTAAGTGGAGAAATGAGCTCAAATGTAAACCACAAGAAAAGTTTCTCTTTCGTTTCAAAGTGGAGTGGAAGTGACAGGGAGGTGTATGATTTCCAAATTGTGTCATAACTGGCATAATCCAACATGCAGTGTTGTGTGTTTCTTTGAGGCCTTCTTGATGTTTGAAGCGTGTCTCTCGTGATGCCTCCTGGATATCGATGCTTATTGCAAGAGGCTCATCACCGTCTTGTGGCCTCTTTGAAGGTGTGAGGAAGCAGCTCACCTTTTTGCAACTCCAGTTTCATTATTGCTTCTCCCTGCAGCCAGTCGCAGCGATGACCACACACAGATGTGGGCTGGAAAGAGTGAAGCAGAAATGCTGACAGCTTCCAGCCCTGCAGGCTCATCAGTGTGACAGTGGGCCTGGTTTGCTGTATTGGCCTCTTCTCTCATTGTTTCAGTTAAGGAGCGATTGCATTTGTTTTAAGTGTGTTTATAAGGGAACCCATGAGTGTGGGTTGTGGTTTTTTTATTTGCTAATTTTGCTGCTTTCACTTTGTACTTACTGAGAATCAGTTTGCTCTTAGCATGAATCTTACATTAACCTGACTGCGCCTGATAGTTCGTTACACACAACCATCTAGAAAGGCTTCATTGGAAACCGTTTGGAAAAGGACAGGCACTTTGAAAAAATACTTTGCGACTGGTGATTAGAAAAACCATCTCTCTGCCACTGTCTATCGCAGACTAACTTCAACCAATCAGATCAACAAACCATATTACCGTGGGGCCACTTGGTAAATCAGACTCTCACACTCAGTCAGGAAAAGAGCAAAAACATTTTTTCCACTAAGAAAAACCTTTAGTGTCATTCTTTGCTCTTCTTGCAGTGACAAAATACTCTCTAGTTCTGATAGAACTGATGCTATCGTTGTATCTATGCTAACCTGTTCCGTCATTGCTTCTTCTTGTTGGCACACCTAAAACCACACCCATAGCTGTCAGGAGATGCTGATTGGCCCGCACCGCTCTCTGCGCCTGCTGAAACCCTTCGCTTAGAGTCTGTCCAGAGTGATCGCAGAGCGCAACAGAAATGTTCAACTCACATGATTAAGATGGTTTTAACTGGGCTAATCATGCATAGCAGTGTTTCCATTTAATTGTCAAGCGAATATGAATCAATCTTTTGAAATACTGCAGAAACTAAAAGTAGAAGGAGCTGTTTGCCAACCACCACTAAACCTCAAAGAAGAAGAGGGAGAAAAAAAACAGTCACCTTGGTCATTTACAAGAGAAAAATGGAGGTAAAAAGGCAAATAAATAAATAAATAAAAAACACTAAACTAACAGCAGGAGATTTTTTTTAAATTTTGCAATTTCTGTGAACCTTCTCTGTTGCAAAACTTAAGAACGCAATTTAAAATACTTTAACACAGTTCATCACTTCTATTGTGTCATTTCCCATTCTAAATCTATGACTGATTGTTTGACTTTTTGCTTTAAATCATTAGAATGCTAAATTTGTAAATGACCACAGAAACCAAAATGCCAGAAAGAAGATATTTTCAGTATTTGCATCCAGTCCAGTTACAGCTGAGGACGACTTAGTATGAGTTTAAAAAAAAAAAAAAAGGATGATAAAAAACCTGTATCAGATTTCTAATCACTTAAATCTTATAGAAAGGAAATGAAATGATGAAAGGATCACTTACTAAATGTCTTTATTCATTAAGGGCCATGTGAGATAAATCACAGATTGTTTATGTTACAAATCAAGCAAAATGTTTTAATATTTTCCGGCAACAGCTTTTCTCAGGTTTATATATTATTATAAATGTAATATCTTTGGTTTTTTAATTGACTGTGGGCTCTGGAAAATTGTGACGGGCGTGTTTTGGGCCATATAGATATTTTCAGTATGTCATGTCTTTTGAAAAACTTTAGGATGAAAATATGAAAAACAACACAGTAATATTACTAAATCTATTATGATGATCAATAGAAAATGAATCAACACCAATTTAGATTATTATTCGTCAAAAAGACAAAAATTTTCACTGGTTCTCATTTTTTTCTAATATAAGAATTTGCTGCTTTACCATTTTATATCACTGTAAAAATAATGTCTTTAGGTTTTGTTCTGTTGTTGTGTCAAATGTCCCAGCAAACCGTCTTTTGTCATTTGACCTGTATTGTTTATATCGTGTGATGGAGCAGAAGGCGACTTTCCACAATGTGGACAATATAGTTTTTAACTAACAAACAAATAAGGTTAATACACAGAAAAGCAGGGATTGTTGGAAACTGTGATGGATCTACTTTCCTAATTTTCTAACATTTTGACTATACAATTTACAGACTGAACTGAAAAATAATCAGAACTCTGATTAATGGACGATTAAAATCAACGATGCCCTCATGTAATAACAGTAGCTTTGACATAAGTTTTGGACTGGAAATAGAAAATAAGGAACAGCACTTTTCCAACAATGATTAAAAAATTTGAGGTTCCAGCTTCATGCGACACTGTAGGAAAAAGACTTGTAGAATTTTGGGGGTCCTCTCGCTTTGTCAGGTTTCTACATTTTGCTGCAGAGCCAAAGATCAACATCTGTTCGGCAGCAGAACGTTTGAGCCGCACGAAAAGAGAAACTGCAGGAGGATTGCATTGCACTTGTCATTCCTGGAGCAGTAACATCACAACCAGTGCACGATCAATGATTTACCAGCCATCCCTGGTTTCTATAGTGTATGTGTGTGTGTGTGTGTGTGTGTGTGTGCGCGCATTCATCGGCCAGCGTTTAGCTGCGAGAGGAGGGCGGGACCGCCTCCTGTTTGAACTGCAGGTGGTGAGCATTACCTGCGGTCCCTCCGGAGGCCTGTCAGCCGTGCATCAGTCTGGGGAACCTGCAAGCTCCCCTCATTAGAATATTTATTCACCAAGCAGATGTTCTTATCCAGGGCAATTACCTTTGGCTTACATTTCCCTACTGCCCACTGATACAGATGAATGTGTATACAAAGACGTCCCAGGTTATGCATGGGGCCCCTGGGTGCCACCCACATTTCTCCCCCATATGCACGGCGGACGAGCCAGCAAGCGTCTGGCCTTCCACAGCGCAACCAGAACCCAACCTCAACTCCACTGTGGTAATTGGAGGAAGTGGAGGCGACATCTCCTGCGACGGCCACACAGTGATGGAGAAGGCCTGTATATCATTCTCTCCACCCGGCTGTTCCTTTGCATTAGAGGCAGAGAGAAAAGGAAAGAGGCATGGAGTGGAGAAACCATGCATGCCTCTGTCCTCCCCTCAGTGTGATGAATAATTTAGCAGTGCAGGGCCCTCGCTGTCGAGTAGAGATGGTGGTAATGGGGAGACTGGATATATATGGCATGGCGAGGAGCAATGGTTTACGTTAGACTTCCTCAACCAACGCACTCAGCTGTGCCGCAGGCTGCTCACATAGTGTGTTTGGCCTGCATTAATGCTTTGTTTTTATCTGCAAAAAAAAAAAAAAAAGGCAGACAGAGACGTCCACAAGCAGCAGTTTAAAAATCAGGAAGAAGCAGGTTTGAAGCTCCGGAGCTGTGGTCATTAGCAGGAGTGCATTCCCTTTAGGCAGACGCTCAATCAAAGCTGTTGTGGTTTGGTTGTATATGGTGCATTATTTTGCAAATTGTATCAGTGGGTTAGATTTCCTTAGAAGATCGAGAATCGCCCCAAGCAATCCTGCATCTGCACACTGTGCATATATGTGTTGTGGTTACAATGCATGTATACGGTCGCAGCCTCTGGTGAGACATTAAAAACCCACACGGAGGCGTTTGCAGTATAACTGGCAGAGGATGTTTAAATTCATGGCGAACGACGTGCAGAGGCAGAGCTGATCAGCCATTCTGGACGGGAGGGCAGCGAGTCCAGGCCGCCGGTTTCATATTGCAAGATGAAGTGCTTGCGATCGTTTGTTAATGTATTAATTGATCTGTGTCCTCAGACAGGAGAATCAGGAGTAGTGTCACGTAGACTCTTTAGTACTCCCCGAGACGCCTTCATTAGCTGCCGCTGGCCGGCTCTCCACCCCCATTACAGGACGGCGTTGCCACACATTTTACCTGACTGCTGTAATAACTTTAGACATTTCTATCTCCCCGGCAAGTCCTCCGACAGCCAGAACAGTTTTGGGGCTTAACATCAAATGTGAGCCGCTTCTTTGAAAGGCTTATACTGCAGGTGATTCACTCCGGGGCGTCACGTGGGGTTGTTGTTGCTCTCCTTTTCTTACAAGTTTCAGAAACGGCTGTTGCAATCAGTCATTAACTTCCAGCTCAATGTTTTATAATCTGGAAGGCACACATGCCTTTGTAGCAGGGCTGTTACATCAGCTCTGCTACAAAGCCGAGCTAAGGAAGCAGCGGAGTCAGTACATCCAGGAAACATGTTATATGCCTAACCACTAATACCAATGAGATTAAAGTGACCTCATCAGGTTGTAAACTGCATATCTCTCCAGTCTAACTCTGACAGCTTATGAAATCAATGCAGGATGAAAAATTAGGGTCGGAGAATTTTATTTTCTTCCTTTTTCGGAAGCCCAGGCCCCACCCTTTGTGCTCTGCGGGATCATTAGCAATCAGTAGCTTAGTTGTACTAGAAACAATAATTCTGTCAGCTTTTGGTCTCTCCCCCTTGGGGCTAATGGGTCTAGAGCCCAGCTAATTGTGATTAGGCTCTGACAGCAGGTTTTACTTGCAGGATTTTCACACCACAGTCCTCTTTGATATTAGCCGCACAGCTGATAAAGAGATTAGATACAGGAGGAGGGAGAGGAGGGAGGCAGAAGGGGGGGAGTGTTCTTAAACTACAGAAAGACACCTACACGGGGGAAATCACTGGCGAGTTTAGCAGAGGAAAATAGATCCGGACGCAGTAAAAGCCTTGCGCTCGCTTATTGCACCTGCTATCATTAGCGCTTTTGTACACATGGTCAGCCTCCCAGGGAAAAGTCATTATCCAGCTGTGCCGTTATTTTTCTGCTGTTTTCTCCTAGTGGAGTGTGACTTCAGGGCTATAGCCAGCGCACCATTTAATGCCTTCAACACAATAAAGGACTCTAGCCTTAATGATGTGGGATTGGATGGCCATGCCTCAGGTTGTCCAGGGGCTTGTGAGCTGTTAGTACGAGCGGCCATTTTGCCTCCCCACCGTCGAGGCTCCGTGTCAATTCAACTCCAGCCATTCCAGAGGAGGCAAAAATAAAAATCCGATTTAATGATTAACGGCGGAGGCGTTGTTTAAGGGGTCCTCTCTCTCTCTCTCTCTCGCTCTCTCTCTCTCTCTCTGCAAGAGAATGAGAGAGTGAAGGAGTGCAGCTTGAACAGCAAAACAATGAGGAGTGGAGGAGCCGGTGGAGTAGCAGGATGGAAAGTTGCCAGCGCACACCAACTTGCTAAAACAAGAGGTGATATTGTCTGTTTTTCACTCGAGACTGGGTGAGCAAACTCAGATGAGTGGATCACACGCAGGGGGATGTGTGATTATGCAGAATAATGTTTTAAACTAAAGCGGAGCAGACATATTGCATTTTACTGACTTGGAGAATTAAATATTAAAGTCATGGCTTCTAGAACAAATGATTAGACAGAGAAACTGGAGCAATGGTTCAAAGATTTTGCCCCATATTTTTTTAGATTTAAAACTTACAAAATGAACAAAGACTCATTTGAGCGTTGTGAGGATACCAAGCAGGTTCAGGATCATAGCGTTGGTCATATAATATATATAATGATTATCCAGCTGTCACACTCCTTACTCCAAACAAATCAGAGGCCGCGTATCAAGAGACAGAGTATTCACACCAGTCATAAAGAACAAGGCAATGCACAGTCCCTACCATTGTTGTTTGGTCCCATAGATAACTTATTAACTCTGTTAAATACGGTGTACAGTTAGCTGCTTTTATATGCTATGGCTAAATAGCCAATGTTAGCATTAATCGCTGTTTATTTTCCAGTCCAGAACAGCTATTGCAAGTTTAGCAACAAACTTTATCCCTTTTCTCATCAAGAAGTGTCTCTAACAATGGAAAGCAATGTTTTTTGTGTTTGTTTTTGTTTCTGTTAATTAAGTTTTGTTAGGCATTTATTTTCATCTCTTCTTCTCTTTGCCACCAAGCGTAATTCCTTGTCGAGTGAGAGTTGGTGGTGGTGATAATGGTCACCGAGCTTCAGCCATTGTTGCATTTATTGTTCCATTCATTGACAAATCGGCCTCATGTCCCTCTAATGTTGGTCCGATGGCAGACTGGACGCTATAATGACTCGCCATCGCCTCTTCTGGTACAAAGTGGTATTAAAAGACATAATGGGCCGAAGCCAGGTGGTTAGCATGCTTACATTAATCGATATTTCTGCCTCACACTAGATGAGGTTTATAAATTAACATCAAAGCCATTTTTATACATTTGGTGTAAAATTTTAGTTATTGATTTTTAATGTTTCAAACTAATATTCTTACTTATAGCTTCTTTAAGCATGGAAGGAGCAGAAAACTATTAGCTCCTTCTTGGTAAATTAGACGCTGTGGCCTAAAATGCCCCCTGAGCTCATCTAAAGAAAGGAAAAAGCTTCTCTCAGCACTGATTCATTCGCACAGTTCCTTTTCCTCTGCGCCTTCCGTTCAAAATGTACTTTAACAGAAGTATCTATTTAAGTCAGCTTTTTCATTGCCAAATGCCATTTCGTAGTAATTAATTTTTGCAGTCTTATTTATTTATTTTACGTTTTGCGGTTGGCCTGTTGCATTGCCAGTAACTCCAGAAGCCTCTCATTGCAGTCCTTCATCCTCCTCGACAGTGTTGCAGCAGAAGGCGTGTGCATTGCTAACACGCCTGTGCCATAGATATGCCCCGAAGTGTCAGCTCTCACATAAGGAAAAGATTGGAGGAGAGGCCCCTGTGAGAGCAGCAGCAACATATCCACTGGCAACCTGCCACGCATGATAAGAAAACCACTTCTGCCCTCTCTCTCACAGCAACAAATGTAATTTGTGCGCTTTCCACTATTTTTCACTCAGTTATTCAAATAGAGTAATCAAGTTGTACTCTTTAAAATTCATAAATATAAATTGTTGGCAGTAAGTTTTGTGGTTCTTTATGACAATCTGTTCATGAGATTATTTTTGTTGGTGAAACCACACAAAGGTAGAGGTAATAAACATTTGAATAAAGCAGAGACGAGGAGAGAGGCGGCGCCTAAAACCAGTGGCAAAAAATTTGGACACACAAAAGAGTTTAAGACAAACATTTTGGAAAATGCTTTTAATTCTACTTTTACAGCATCTTATAAAGGAAAAGACATTTTGGCTGCGTCATCTTCAGTGTGCGATGGTCAGTTAGCTTCTGAGGGTAATCAGTTCATTGCAGCAGTCTGCATCAATGTTCTGCCTCTTTTCAGATAGAATATGCCACTGAGGAACCTTCCTTATATTCAGTATACAGGTTATGTTTTTTATGACACTGTAAAACCATGTCAGATATTTATATTTACACATGTTAGCATCTGTTAGTGTGGGCTGTAAGGAAATAACTAATCTCAACCGTGAAAGATGTGTGTTTTACTATATATGAGGACTAATGATCATTTAGGTGTTTTAGCGATCTGGAGTATAGACTGAATTCTACACATGGTGCATCTACCAGAGATCCAGTGATGTGTAATGTTCAGGAAAAAAAATTTAAACACAGAAAAAAAAATGTATCTGAAATCAAATCTGAAAATATCAATATTTCTTACATTCTTAATATGGTGCTGTGTATCCACGTACAAGGAAACATTTTTTAGTCTTATTTAAAGGATATTTATATTCTAAACATGATTCCTAACCAATATAATCAAGTCTGTCTTGCAGTAATGAGAAAGACAAGTATGTGCAAATGTGCTGTAGGTTGTTACACTAAATGAAGCAAGGTAAGCTCTATTTTTTTAATATGTTAGAGTCAGTGAAGTAATATGAAAATCCTTCAGGTGTAGTTGGGAAGCTAAATATACATAGTGTGCATCAAAGGTAGTCTCCAATGACTGCAACAGTCATTTCCATTGTTTTTAATATATGTGTATCTTTACAGCTGTAAAGGCTCTATTCAAAGCTTGTTATATACTCTTCTCAATCAATCCCTGTGAGTATAAACCCCCCTGTCACGTAAAAAGGGGTTAAGAAACAGTGTGGCACACAGGCTGTAAAATTAATGGCAGGAGAGTGACATTAGTGTTATAGGTTATTGACCGATTTCATGGAATTTATGACCCTAATCGAGAGGCAGTGTCAAAGGGAATGAAGCAAATAAGAGTGGCGCTGACAGCAGGGCCGCGCTGTGGCCACTGGACACTACAATTTGAGCCTTCCCAGTAAATTGTGGCTGGGACTTTATAAGTCTCGGCGGAGGCCCCGTTCGCTCCAGCTGCCCGGGTCCTGAGGCCATGCCCCGGGCCTACCTCCATCCTGCAGGTCAGACACAGCCAGGCTCAGCCGATGATGAGAAACGTTACTTCATCTCACCTCATGTCAGGCTTGGCCTCTCCCGGTGTCAGCTGCTGTCCGTGTGTGTGTGTGTGTGTGTGTGTGTGTGTGTGTGTGTGTGTTTACGTGCGCGCATCATGCGTGCACGCTCCTGTCGCTGTGATTTGGAGTGTATTTGTTGTGGTGGAGGTGTTCTCTCTCATGTAGTTTTCATGATCATTATATAACCTGCTGTATGACATCCTCTCCAGCACTACAGGATTCGGCTTGATTGGTTTTCTCCAGAGACAAAACTTCTTCAGGAAAAAAAAAAGAAAAAAAAAATCCCACAGGAAGCAGCTACAAACATGAGCAGACCCCCATAAATCAAATGTGTGTTTCAAGGAGAAAACTCTTTTGGTTCCTACCAATGACTTCTGCGCCCGGCTAAGTCGACGTGTGACGCGCTTTATTAATTCAATTGAGTATTGCAACAGAAATATTACATTTTTCTATTAATCCGCTGATGTGTAAAGAGCAGTCCTCTAAGCACAGAGAGGTATCACAAAGACGATGGAGTGTGGCAGCTTCGATCGAAAGTCCCGGTTTGCTGAAGTGCTGAGGCAGCAAAGTTCTCTGTGGGATCAGGTGCCGATGTTTCGCTCTGACTGTTGAATCAAATATCTGAGAGAGATTACAGCATATTAACATGCGCAGTAATGTTGCCATTTTGATGTGCGCTTAGTAAACACATTAGTTTGAATCATCTGAACTTACAGTGAAAGAACATGCACTGGTTGGGGTGAATTTAGCCTGATCTGTGACAGGAAACAGGAAGACTTTTCACATGCCTCTTTTATC
>JAPZDX010000009.1:1700255-1717720 GCA_029783625.1 Naso annulatus | reverse complement strand
AACCCAAAAAAAAAAAAAAAAAAAGAAAAAAAAAAAGAAGAAGCTATCACGAGCCATTAAAAGCACTGCACCTTTTTATCACCAGCGGCTTAATTGTAGTGGTGAACAGCAAAGCATTATTACTGCTTCTCCTTGTGCTCCTGCAAGCCTGTTTCCTCCACCGCCAGAAGACACGCTGCTGCTGATGCTGCTGACAAATAGACCTGCAGGCAAACGCTGAAATCTTGTTTTTCAAAAGGTCATTATCTGTCTTCATCGGAGCAGCAGGCGTGGTGCATGGGAACCAAGTTTGAGGGAATTATTCCTCATATCAAACAGGCCTCAGAATTTCTTTTTTGCCCATTTTTTAATCTCATTATTTCGTTTTCTGAAAAGGATGCAACTGTGGTGTGTTTGACTACCAAGATGCACCCGGGGTCACCCGCTAAAGAAGATCAATATTTGAACTATGCTGTTGTGGGTCAGCATGTACGGGTGTATAAAATTAAATGGGGCTTGAAATTGATTCCAAGTTCTCCTTGAAAAAGTCTACAGGTATTCTGAAATGAAACCAAGAGGAGAAGTGCCGCAGAGAGGAGATGACCTCCACCCAGGCAGATTCATAATTGTTTTTGTTTCTCCAAATTAAATGAGCCCTTTTATTATTATTATTATTTCTATATTGCAGAGCTGGGGGTCCGAAATTGCCAGTTATGGCACGTTCGTTTTTAGAGACCTAAAGTAATATAAAGTAATGGCCGTGATTCCCGGCACATCTCCACTGGCTACTCCCTTTAACACTATGAAACAAATGATTATGGGATGGGCTTCAAAATAAAAAATGGGGCCTTTGTTTTAGTTAATCTCAGCTCTGTGTTGCATGAACAGCAGGAGAGATAAAAAATAGCAAAAGCTCATACTTTGTTTTTGCTTTTTTGTTTTGTTCCTCACGGGCAGCCAAACAGGTATCCCACTGATTACTCTGCTTCTCTTTGGGTAATCGGCGAGAAAGGAGAGAAGCTCATGTAATTTAGCCCTCCTCCTCCTCCTCCTCCTCCTCTTCTTTCTCCTCATTTTTCCTCTCCTCAGATGGAGAGTCTAGATATCACTGCTTTTTCTCGCAGCACTTTGTTAGTGGAGCACGCCTCTGTGTTTTTCCAAAATCATCTATCAAGGTGAGATCTGTGGGAAAGAGCAGCGCCTCGGGCTTCCTCTCTGTGTGCTTATGAGGTTTTATTAGGTCCCACAGGACCACTGCTTTGGTGTGTGTTAAAAACGAATGGAACTTACAAATTACAGATTACAGCCTCCGCAGGCGCGTGCATCTGCCTCTGAGTGTGTGTTGGTGTGTGTGTGTGTGTGTGTGTGTGTGTTTGTGTAAAGACAGGTGCAAGTGTGGCCAGTTGATGAAGGAGCGGGCTTGTGTGTGTTCGAGGGAAGAGGAGGTGCAAACAGCCCCACATGAATGTGTTTATGTTGCTGCAGCTGCATCAGTGAGGTTCAGCATAAGTACATTCACACCTCACTAACCTCTAGTACCTTCTCGTCAATCTGTCTCTTAAAAATGATTTTCATATGGTATTGGATTGCAACAGTAAATATGTTTTGAAGTGTTTCATACGTTGCCTAAATTCAATACGAGTACATGTCTGCAAGTCGTATGACGTCTGTACTGAATGCATCTGCAGAATGTTTGCTGTCAAAACATTTAACTTTAGCTGTACATATTTGCTGCAGCAAATATGTTTCCCCAAATGGAAACTTGTCAAAAATTTGGCCCTATATAACAAAAAATTAAAGTCACCCATTCGGAGCTCAACAGCTTTGGAAATTATATTCTTTTTTCCCACGGTTAGTCATTTTTGTCCTGCACCTGAAGCAGTTTTGTTAGGATGTTTGGGTATTTTTTTTTCCTCAGCAAAATCATTTATTGCCATGTTAACCTAAATATCAGAGGAGAGGGTTTGTGCCCACGCAGGTGTTTTTAGTTTTACTTGCCTGGCTTGTGAGATATCAGTGTCCATCACTTTCTAATTCAATAACAGTGTGTTCTAGAGCAATTAAAACATTCCTGAAAGTTTTTTTTAGATGTCCTTTTTAACTGAAACATCACAAATTAAGTTCCATTGTCCGTCATTGGAGTAAGGACAGAAATCTCTGCCAATCAAACCAAAAGTATTTGCATTGTACAACTGTAATAGACACTACTGGAGGGAATAAGAGAGAGGTTTAACCCCCACCACCACCACCACCACCACCACCACCACCACCGCCAATTTGGAGGAATCGACCATTTAAACCGTAATACATTGTCAAGGCTCAACAGGGATGAGGATTTTCCATTGCCCACTCCTCCTATTCATCCCCTTCCTTCTAATTTAATGACTCAGAATTGTAACTCCAACATTGTTATCATTTAGCAATAGCGAGTAATGAATAGCAATTAACGTTTTCAAAGGAGGGAGTAAAGCTTGAGAGACGTCGCTTTTCACCCAGAAATGTTGAAGCAGCGCGGTCGTGGGAGATACTGTCATGTAGAGAAAGAGCCTAATTTATCCGTCCAGCTGTTTTTGGTAAATAACTTTTTTTTCCCTCCTTCTTCCTGTCACACAGACTGCTATCAGCGCAAACACAAGTAATCATTCTAATATCCAACACATTCTGGCTTCCTCAATAAACTGTAATAAATTACTCCACACGTTTTGTCCAATGATTGCTCTTTCTGGTGCCGGGAGAGGAAGTGCTAATTAACTGGATATGAATGAAATTCTAGGGCAGCGTGGTATCAACGGCAGGGAGACAAATGCGATTGAGTTCTGTCGCGAGCGAGTGGAAAATTGCTGTGTAAATAGGAGGTTGTTGCGGCAGAGTGTTTTTCTGTGTGCTTACATTTCATGGGTGAGAATCCAATCTCACAGGGCAGCATGTGTGGACTGCCCTCTCTGATACACTCCACCGTCCTCCACCTACTCTATGATAGCGCTCTAAAAGCTCCCCCAAATCTCTCCACACACACTCGCATACACTTCCACTGACACAGCGAAACACAAACACATATTTCAAAAAGGTAACAGCTATTGTCAAGCAGAGAAGCAGCGCCAGCTGAGGTAAAGATGTAAGCGGCGTATGCGCAGCAATTTGACTCATCTTCCAATTCGCCAAATTCCCCTGACGCTTGATTTCACGCAACATAAACAGAACAAATTCTAATTGACACACTTGTCCTTTCCTTTACTCTCCTTCAGCATATACTTTGGTCGCTTTTACCTGGATGCGGTGGGTACTCGAGTCGGAAACAGACCACCACCTCCGCAACTAGGCTCACTTATTTCACTCACTGTGACTTTTGCCTCCTCTCGCTTTTCCATCTGTAGCTGCAGTGGCCGTTTTTATCTATGGGTTTGGGCAGTTTTGGAGAGAATTACGGTGACAGAGCAATGGAAATGATAGGCCGGCAGTGACATATCTCTGCCTCATAAATTCTACATTGCTCAAGATAATTTACGAGGGAGGTTTGTGTGCGTAAGACAGACAGCACTCCATGGTATCCATCCACTCCACAGCCGGCATTCACTTCAGCCCTGCGAGTGAAGTCGATTTATCGGATCTGAATTTATTTTCACGTTCGTTTCTTTCATTCCCAAAGCATCACTTTGAATGATTATGATAATTTCTTTCACTCTTTATTTTCTGCTCAGAATATGTCGAGGTATATTTGCTCTGT
Source organism: Naso annulatus (assembly GCA_029783625.1). NCBI lineage: Eukaryota > Metazoa > Chordata > Actinopteri > Acanthuriformes > Acanthuridae > Naso > Naso annulatus. Next base: position 1,714,017 of record JAPZDX010000009.1, on the reverse strand, counting down.
CAGGATTATTACATAAAAAAAGAGGGAACTAATAGATCTTGCGGAGCGTGTCTACAACTTTACAAATGAGAAGCCTTCATGATTAGGTATTCTGCCATCAGCAAAGGTCATCAGCTTCCCTGATTGTGCCGTATGAGCGTGAGGGCAGGCCAAAAGGCAAGACGGTTCTGACATTGATAATAATTCTTCATGCATATTTCTGTTTGAGTGAGGTTAACAGAGCGCTATGTACTAAACTGGAAGATTTATCCCACCACGAAATATTGAGAGCATGTTAGGATGAGTTTTCTATGCATCGCCTCAGTATAGACTTTGGATTTGTGCTCTCAGAAAGTTTTAAAGGCACTGATATTGCTCCTGAGAGATGTATCGGATTTTCTGTACTTACTTTTCTACTTATTCGGTTTGCATTGTTTGCGCTCTCCCTCTGTACATGCTGTCTCTCTCAGTTTTTATTTTTCTGTTTGCTTGACAAGGTCTGGATTCGCTCTCCTATGTTACAAGCTGATTCAATGAGCAGAGTATGACTGCAGCCCTCGGGCAATAGAAGTTTACAACTCACTTATATACCGGGCTCTGTGTCTCTATCCAGTTAAGTTTTAGGGCCTTTCTTTTGGTTGCAGCAGTGCCTCTCATTTCGACATCCTGCAAGGCCTTTTTCAATAACACCTTTGCACTTCCACCATGTTGGCGAACAAAATGGATGTCTTTGCAGGGCGAATCTCCCCTGGAGGGACTGAGCATGAAGTCCGATGGGTGCAGTGCAGTGCAGTTTGCACCCCGGTGGCCCCAAACAGTCACTCGCTAGATCTTCATGCAAGACGCTTGTTCAGGGAGGTAGAAGCTGTATATCATCCGCGTGTTTGTGTTTGAGGAATACTCTAAAGGTTTTCCAATCACTGCCAGTATTCCCAACACGACTCTGATGTCAGCGCACCTGCTTATTGCCGTGGCATACCTGTGTTGTTTTAACTAGACAGGATGCACAATGGAAGCAGACAAGGCTCTTTCACAGGGGAGTTAATCTAATCTACTCCCACTCAACTTGGACATTGGCTGTCACTGACACGCCGGCGTCGTCTCCAATAAAACAGGTGAAGGCAGAGCATGTCGACTGCGGCTCTGCAGGTAACTGGGGCTGGCACTCTGCTGGGCTTTCATGTTAACCCTCCCCGGGCCCCTTCCAATCATTATACATGAGCATTCATTCTCAATTTAGGCTTCTCTTCCAATCAGTTATTTTTGCTGTCGTCTCATGTCAGGGATCCGACCGTGATGCCACTGACGGGATCTTTCCAAAAATATCTATAAACTCGCGGTTGCATTGTAGCTTTGTCAGGTGTTCTGAGGTTTAAAAAACCCAACACGAGGCTGATGTTAACATACCGAACCTCCTCTTTCTCCTCTCGCTGTATCAGTGTAGGTGTGTATGTGTGTGAGTGTATGCATCATGTGCGCACAGGTAATTCAAGTGCTCAGCAGCAGGTTATTTCCTCTGAACCAGGGCCCTTATTTAATGGTAATTGTAGCAATTAGCATGTGAATGAGGTAAGAATTGGATAATAGAACTAAGATAAATATTGATGTTAATTCACATTAGAGGAGTAGCGTGAGAGTGCGTGTGTGTTGGTGGGGGTGGGGGGTACAAGTTCCTGTAAATTTATCCTGAACTCTCATTTGCATGCATTAACGCGGTGCAATTACGACCTCAAAAAAACATCAGCACCGCTGACGTTAAAAATAAATCAAATACTCTTCAAAGGCGACCATATCACGTCAGGAGAAAATGGATCTGGGCCTGGAGAGGTGTTTTCAACTTTCCTCCCTCGGCCTTATTTACTTTGGTGTCTAAACCAGTAACCAGGTGCTGGGAAGGTTAAATGACATCCATCACCTGTCAGACAGCTGACCTGGGGATGAGGCTTTTCATTTTGACTTTGTAATAACTGCAGGTTCACTCACAAAATGAGACAGATGACCTTGCGTGGGCCTTTTCATAGGTACCCCAAAGCTCTCTCATTGCAGGTATATAACAGGTGATGGGACTGTGTCATTTTCTCCAGATAGACGTGGTGGTAGTTCTCTTGTCGCAGGGGTAAAAATGGAAGATGAAAGGATGAATAGAGAAAGATGCTGGTCTGTTTCTGACGACCAGGGGCTAAAAAATGAAAAGTGACCGGGGATGGAAGATGCTAGGAGGGGGCTGGGGTCTTGGTGGGCTGCTGTGACTGAGCAGTTGTTGAGGTGGAAGTAAAAAACCGTCTCCCGGAAGGCGCCTGCCATCTGGACATCGGCCCATGTCTGCAAATCAGCAATGTACAGCCGATGGGCCATCTCTGCCCCCCTCAAACATGTCCGTATGAAACACTGACTGTACACCCACTCGAAAATATACGCCAACATTCACATCAGCCATCCCCGTCCTTTTACACCCCGTCCTCCTCCCCCTGTCTGCTGTTTTTGAAAGAAAAATGTGAGAGAGGAAAAAAGCGAGGGAAAGAGTGCAGTGCCAGGGGCGGGCGGTGGAGAAAACCTCATTTCTTCCGGCGTGCTGCAGCGAGTGGGTTATTGAGGTGGCTGTAATTTGATAAGGAGAGGAAACTCAATGGACTGTGAGCAAGTCAGCAGTTTGAGGCCAGTCACATTTCTGATGTGATGTGGAGGTGGCGGTGGCGGTGGTGATAGTGGAAGGAGGGATAGAGGGGGGAGTTAAAGAGGAAGCGAAGGAGTAGAAAAGAGACTGAAAAAGAGAGGAGATCGGGGTTCCCTGACACTGGCGGCCATTCCTCTCCTCTATGAGAACAGAGAGGAAAGGAGGTACTTATCCTCCTCAGGTCCGATTGTCTCTTGGACAGAGCTGGAGGAAGATTCCCAGGCAGATGGCTCATATACATCGGCCTGATCACTTCTAATCTGGAGATCTCCCTACAGAGCCTCTCCAAACCCTCCCCCTTCAATTTCAAACACTCACGCCTTTATCCCTACCTTTCTCTCCGTGCTCTGAATTTCCAGTCTCCTCACAAAGTCACTTTTTGTTGTTGTGGCTGTTTCTCGCTTGCTAGATAAGAGACACAAGTGTGATCAGCGGAACCTTTGAAGTTCCCATAAATAATCGGGCAGCGTGGCCCACTCCAGAGCCCTCAGCTTCCAGTTCAGATCAAAGATTAGCCTCACGTCGGCCCCAGCCCTGGAATAAAGCACTTTATTGGATTCCAAAAGCTGGGCAAGCAGGCCCCTTTCTCTCTCACCGCAGGTCCCTCGTCAGACACAAGGCCCAAAGACTTTCACACGCAGCCTATCGAGCTGTTTGTACTCCCAGGATCCACAAGAAAGAGAAAACAAGAAAGCCTGAACAATGCTGACTTTTTAATCAACACCACGTTCAGAGGCAATCAGCAAGCAAGGCCTGATACCTAAGAAATCTCTTTGTGGAAAAAAAAAATGGGACAGGGGGATTTATGAAGTTACTGTTAAACAGGCTGTAAAATGCTCCCTCAGACCTGCGGGGCATTTGGATTTGGCGAGCCCACGCAGGCAGTCGGGGCTGTTCACACATGAGCAGGCTCTCTCATCTGGCTGAGGGCGAAGTCAATCTGGGGCCCGGTGTTTGAGAATGGCAGGCCACCATTCAAAAGGTCGGCGCCGGGTTTCTCTGGCTTGTGGTCACACATCTATCTGGGTACGTTGCCGGACTTTACTTCAGGTTAGAAAACTGGCGTGAGCTGATTCTCTGATGCCCGACAAAAAAATGAACGCCGCAAGCATTTAGATGTCTGAAGAAGGAAAGGGTAGGCCGGGCTGTTGTTAGCTGGTTAAAGACAGGGCTCACTGAGCCTTTTGTGAGGGATGAAAAACGATGTCCCTCTGTATGCTGCACTGCTCTGTGGAAGAAATGGCTGATGAGGGTGGAGGGCTGGGGGGGTTGCAGCTCCTCAAAACCCTCAGAAAAGCAGAATTATCTTCCTTTATGTTCCTCCCACTCGCCACCTTTCAATAAGTCTCCTGTAGCACTCAACAGCAAGAGTTACTGTCAAGACTTTACAGGTCTACATGAGCATCAACAACACTGTGTAAAACATTAACAGGCCTGTTTAATGTCCCCATCCTCCACTGCTACAGCTTTCCTAACATTGCACATTTTTGACAATAGGTAATACTCAAATCTCTCTTCCAGAGCCTAAATCCCCATAAAAACACATCTCATCGCGGCAGCTGTATTCTCTGGGGATTTGATGTTCATGTCATGAAAAGCCATACTGTGCAAGCACACTGGAAGCGCCCACGCACAGATTAGGCTGGTCATACCAGCTCTCTCTCAATTTTTACATTTTTTCCTTTATTTTTTTTTTTTCTCCTTTTGAATTATACTTGGTAAACAGCTGAGATTGTACCGAGGGGAGGGATTTTATGAGCAGCGGAAAATGTAATGACAATAATAAAAAAGGGAGAAAAAATAAAACATCATCACTGGAAGATGAAAATTGTTTCAACCTGAGAACCTTTTAAAAGGTGCGCTGTACAGAGGAATGCTTACCGAGCCAAAGACGAGATGAAAAATAATTCTGTCAGCAGACACTTTCTCCCCACATCACCCCATTGCACTCCTAATTGATAAATGATGTCCATTCATTTCATCAAGGTCAGCGAACAATTAAAACATTCATGATTTATCAACTAATGAAGAGAAACCAAAATCAGCAAGGATTACAGGCGACAAACCTTGATGCTCGATTACTTGAGCTCGCACACACACACACACACACACACACACACGCTGTAGAGGAGTGCGACCTGAGCAGCTCGCAGGGGATATCAAATAACTCGGTCCAGAGTGGCACTCCGGCTCCTGCTGCTCCCAAGTGCGTGTGGACTCTTGAGGTGATGACTTATCAGACACAAAGGATACATCCCTACCTCTGAAACTCAGCTGATAATATGAGATATTACTCCCTTAAAAAATTACATAATTTGTTAATAACCGTTTTTTTATTTTCTTAACCTAATATTCCGAGGTCTTTTTTTGTTTTTTAGCAAAAAATTTGGCTAAATTTCCGGCGTAAAAGGTTTTTGCTGCACTAAATTTCATTAGCATTGCAGATATGATTTTAAAAAAAAATTAACATTCTAATATTAGTCACACTTTCTCTCCAGGTTTTTTTCCCCCTCCCTTTAGATAACAGCCACATCCTAATCTCAAAAATTAAAAGAAGCATACAATCTATGAGATAAAGTGGTACCATATCCAGTATGACATTAAATTAAACATACAGGCTACATGAGGAAGCAAGCCCCATGCTGCAGTCTCCTTGTGCTGCTTTTTCCAGTTTCAGAATCTGCATTACCTTTGCATATGAATTAAAAAGGTCATTACAAAGTCTCCTTTTTTATGTCTGAGTGATAAATAATATATATAAGCTTTTGCAAGATATGCTCTTTCAAGTTCTATCAGCGGATCTTTTCTTAATATATGCGCTACATTACTGTGCATGCACACCCTTTGGTGCACATCCCCCCATGCATACTCTAGATGTATGTTAATGACTTTAATGGGCTGTTCTGTTTCCATTTAATCAGAATCTAAGTTCTGGGATACAGCTGTGCTTTCAGTGGTGTCGAGGCATCATGTTCAGGCCCAGCTGAACGCCGCCGCCGCCGCCTGCCTCAAACCAACACCCCCAGACTGGCCAAGATGCTGCCTGATTACACTCTTTGAGGGTGTTGGTGTGTGTGTGAGTGTGTGTGTGGAGGAGGAGGTGTCAGGTGAAGTTTAATGTTCTTAAGAGAGAAATCTCAGTGTGAGAGAATGAAATATGAGAAGCGTTCTTGATGTGTAGCGGCTGCAGTCTTACAGTTTTCACCTCAGATGCTTTCACTTCCTCACTGCTTCGGCGAAGACTTGATAATGGGCTTGCAGAGGCTCTGCGACTACCTTCCTCCCATGTATGCTATGATTTTATGGACTGGAAAACAACAAAAGAGATAAACAGAAATGCATTTGGCTGATTTCCTTATCATCTGTAATGAGTTGCCTCACATTTCAGCATTTACTTCTGTTCTCTCTTTTCCTTTCTCTGCCTCCTCTCCATCCTCCCTGTGGTGTTTCTTTGGCATTCCCTCCCCACTCCAGAGTAGCCCATCTAACTGAACCTGATACTGAGATTTGTGCGGCTAATTCCCTGCACTCACACAGCTCAGTGTGGTGTCATAATTGGCACACCATTGATTTATGTCTCCTCTTACAGCGCCCTGAATGGCTGATAAGTCGAGCTTCCTGTCATAATAGGCCTTGCCCAGTACTATTGCCGCTTGACTGCTCACCGCACTCCTTCCTGTCCTCCGCTATTTGTTGTGGCTGAAACGCGGCTGAAACTATGTTAATTTCCTTTTACACAGGGACAACATGGGACAAGTGCTCATGTTTTACCTTGTAGCTAATAAGATTCTGTGCATTTTCAAACATAAATGGGCTTTAAAACCCACACATATCCAGATTGTTCAAACTCTGTTAACCAGTAATCGCATTGCTGCTGTCTAATAATGTGTCGCAAGACAATGCTGGAGGTTAATGGCTTGAGTGCATTGTTTTGTTCATTTCAAAGTGAGTCATAATCTTTATCAAGCTGACCCATGTTAGGGCCAGAGAGGGATTTTGAAGCGTGCTCTCTCTCATATAAGCAACCAGCAGGGGACCACGACTCCTGCTGGGAGTTGGGCTCTCCTCGGGGACTGCTGTAATCTCGTTGTCCCACAGTAGGGAATGGAAAGAGGAGGTAGAAAAGGGGGCTGCAGCCCTGGGGAGTCCGAGGCTCCGCCGAGAGCACTTTCTCCAGCTTCCCACCTCACTCTGTGCTGCCAAAATGCTAAAAAAGCAGTAACAATGCTGGAGTCATCACGACTGCTCCTTTGCAAGCTCTGCCATCATTGATTTGTTTGTTAGATCTGATGAGTAAGGAATTGTGGGGGATGAAAAGTTGTCCATGCTTTCTGTAGGTGGTGGCTGAATTCTAAACATATTTGCAACATATTATTGTGGTTTCTTTGGCATTTCTCAGCATGACTACTTTACAACAAAATCTGCCCATGAGCACATAAACTACCAGGCACACGCTTGCACGCCAACAAACCAAAAGAATCCATAGGCATTAAGGCAATGTGAATTGGCACATTTATGAAAAATGTATTCAAAGCTGTAAGCTATGTGGATGGTGAGCATAGCACAATAGTATATTCAGCCTTGTTGTTTTTTTTTGTTTTTTTTTTCTTACCACTCTTGCATTTCATTAAAGTTTTAGTTGTCTGGCTGAAATCAGATACCATCACAAAGACAGCAGATGCGCTGAAATCAGACTGAGGGAGACAGGGCATTGCGAGCATCGGAGCTGAGTGGAGGGTCGGCTGCGTCTGGACTGCTCAGCCGGAGACCGAGCGAAGCTAAGATGAGTGGAGGGCTTCAGCTCCGGGTGTGGCCCTGCTCCTTGAAACTTCCTGCGTTCACGGAGCAGCCAATCGGATGGGCGGGGCTCGGGCCCCGTTTGAGCTGTCAGGCAGGAGTCAGGGCATCCACGAGAGGCTGTGTGAGAGCAGCGGCACGTGGCTAGGAAGGGATGAAAACAGTGTGGAAGGAGAGGAGGAAGGAAGGAGTGGCAGGGAGGCATGCAGAAAAACCCCAGACCTTGTGTTTCTAAAGCCCAGCTCATACATTGCTAATGCCTGGAGTAATATGGGTTCATTCATAATGGATAAACCCTTGGCCCCTGCTTGCAAAGTATATCATGCGCACTGTAAAGAGGTTAAAGATTGGGTTGTGTTTGCCAGGAATGTGGTGACCACTCCTGGACTTTGCACTAGCGTATGCTATTGTGGGACGCAGGGAGTGGCCATTGCTTTACAGGCCTGGGGGTCCTTGCATACAGAAGGTCAGAGGTAACCCAACTAAAGATAACTCCTTTAACTTTTGAGAATGTAGTCAGAGCTAGTCGGTTGTAGTCCATTTCTAGCTTGAGCTTTTGTTTTTATGGTACTTGTGGCTGTCATGGCATTAATGTAAACGAGCCAGGATGCTATAAAAGAGAGGGCTGGCCCGTTATTTCATAACACCCTGATGACAGTTTGCATTGCGCCATGCAGCAGAGAGTGAGTCTGCACGCTGCAGATCAGTCAGTGCTGCTGGGTGGTACTCTGCAGCCCACCATCTGCCGCTCCTCCAAAAAGCAGCAGTCCTAGAGGCAGCTCTTAACTTTGACTTAATCGACAGTCGAGAACACACACAATTAAAAATACAGTAGTTTCAGTTTAGTAAAAGCTTAACCGTGGCATTGTCAGAGCTCTCAGCATCACAAGCGCTGAAGTATCGTTGTACACCGATAGCTGGGCCAAACACAGTGCAGAGCAGAGGAGGTGAATGCTTTTGAAGATAAAGCATCAGTGAAACACTTCTTCTTCTTCTCCTCCTTTTTTCAGTCCCTCTCATTCTCTTTAGCGAGGTGACTGTGCACATAAATCAGCACTCCTGTTTGGCCCCATTACTGAGCACTTCCTCCACCACCATCCGGCCTCCTTCTCCTCAGCCTAAACAATGCATGAACCTCTCAAAGGGCAAAATGCTGTACCACTTAGCAAATGCATATTTTATAGTGTGTAAAACTATGTACAGCCTGCCTTTTGACTGGCCCCCTTCCTGCTCCTCCGCCCCCTCCTGCTGCTGGAGGCCCTTGGATGCGTTGATGCTGATTGGCTCTCCTGCAGGGTCAAAGACCATCCCAAGTCTTCAGCCACATAACATCTGCCACTCCTTTCAGAGCATTCCAATCGGTCCATTTTTTAAGACGCAATGCTTTGGCGCATCGAATGTGTTGTAATTTCATTTCATGTAATCACATCAGGCCCCTGATGCCCCTCGTCAGATTACATACAGTACAGTGGAGTCCAAATGGGGGGCAAGACTGTAAAGAGTCCAATAAAAGCTGAGAGAACTTATGAGGATAATGTATCACAGAATTGTGGTTGTGGCTTCATTTACGCCCACAAGTCCGCCTGCTCATGTTCTATGGTCCCATAATTCTCAAGCAATCATCCAGAAGCCTCCTTAATGCTCCGTGTTTCAGTCAGGGATCACTGAGCATTCTCCTTAGGTCAGTGGTCTTTGGGTTAACGATCTCATTACGGCGCCACAGTTTTCAGTATTAGATGTCTGTTTGCCGGGGATTGAGACACAACAGAAGCTCTCATCCTTTTCACACCTGTTTTGTTGCTTTCTTCCACAGTATCCGCCCTCCCCACCTGCCTTGCAACCATTCATGTCAAACGGTTGAATGTGAGTGCGCGTGGAATTCACCGAGAAACTTTCTGCCATTCTGCAACATACCTCACCTCTTTGGCCTTCATTTCCGCCCTTCCTCCCTCACCCCACCCCATCTCTCCAATTCCACCCTTTCTCCGCCTTTTTTCTACCCATCTCTTTCTTTCAATTTCTCTCTCTCTCTCTCTCTCTCTCTCTCTCTCTCCCACTCTCTCTCGCTCGCTGCTGATCGATATTTGGGGCTGAATTGGCTGAAAGGGGAAAAGAAGCCTGTAAAATTGAGGAGACAGGCTGTTGGAGGGTAGCCAGCCTATCTCCCTGGCTTGTTTATGCTTCAGGAATGATTCCCAATACCAGATAACCTGCAGAAAAATCAGCATGTGTCTGTCTTGAGGGATGGCCATGGACCCGCCAATTTCTAATTATCGGCCAGCAGACCACTTATCTGAACAGTATTTATTATTATTAAAAATGGTAATTGCATTCCAAATCAGGCTGCTTTCGTGTTCACTTTGTGGAAATAGGTTTTTATATCAGGTTGCGCTCTAAAAGTAAGATGGCTGAGGCTGTTCGGGTCAGTTGCCAGAATATTCTGTCCAGTAGTTCCTCTGTTGCGCTCTTTATCTATGTGTGTGTGTGCTCGCACAATGGGCCCCCTTGGGGAGTTTGTCTTTCTCTATTTGTGTTTGTCAGGGGATTTTTTGAGGCAAACACACACTTCATCACTTTGACATTGATTAAAAATACATGGCCCTATTCTTGGGGACAGTCAGTGCACAAATCAGCACAGTGTTCAGTTCAGCACTCGACGTCCAAAGCTCTCCGGCCCCTGCTCCTCCAGTCTAAGCATCCAGGCCTTTACTCGTTTAATTGCAGTGCTGCTCTGGGCAGCGTAACGGCAGCTCATAGGGCTGTGGGCGCACATCCATCCGTCACCGCGCTCCGCCACGCTCCACCACTCGCACACACACGCACTCCATGCAATCAAGTTTAGGGCAATGCTCAGTGTGATCATCATTTTTAAGAGCAGTCAGAGAAACATGCCTGCGACGATCATCCTCCCCTTTGCATCCTCTCATTGAGCAGTTTCACTTCAAGCCTGATGCAAACACTCACATTTTTGTTTTGATACTGATTCTCCGGCACTTTGTTGCTTTGCCGATGTGTTGCTTTGTCCCTGCCTCTGCTTTGTCCCTTCCTCTCTCCTCATTCCTCTCTTCGTTCAGTCCCTAAGTGCCTCTCTTGTTTCTTTTGGCTCATCTTTTAAACGGGAGATAAACCTCAGTTAGCTTGTGTGGAAGTCTCTTCAGTGGGGACAATGTTATCTGAGATGCAACAGCACTCTGAGATGCACGGAAAGGTATATGCTTGTGTGTGTGAGCGTGTGTGCTCATACTTGCACGCACTCACTCTCAGGTGTGTGGTGCCCCCGCGGTTTGTTCACTGTTGTGGTTATGGGGACGAGTGTATCCACTTCCTGACTCAACTAATGCAGCCCTTCCCACTCATCCCGCCTCCCTTCACTCTTGGAGCGCCTGGTGTGGTCATCCATGCCTAATGGGCTTACGTCTGGGCCCATTTTCGAGCTTTGCCAGCAGAATTGTTGCTCCATCAGTTGGTGCCATTTGCTGGGATAGCTGGGTGGTGGAAACCCAGGCAGGGCAATTAGACGGTATACGGGTGGGTAACGCATCCACTGCTACCCCTGCTCCTCATCACGGCGCTCAGGTGGTAACACTGTGGATCGATGGCTGGACCTGGAGGGGAAGTGGGGTTGCTGATTAGGAAGGGATCGGTGAGAGAGCACCGTAGAAAGCCACAGACACTTCTTTTCCTCTGCCATTCTCACTTCACCATCTCCGCCTCAGACGTTCTTGCCCCCGTTTGAAAGTAGAATGTGTGTGTGTGTGTGTGTGTGCGTGTGAGAGGGTGTGTGTGTGCGTGCTTGCGTGCGTGCATGCTACCTTTACCCTGACATCAGTGTGACATGGCACTTAATGGACTCTGCCATGTGAAACAAGCACCCTCAGTTAATTACCTTGCCAAGGCCCTGGCCTTTCTGGAGCAGTTCATTCCCACTTGGGCAGCGACTGCTTCTGCATGTGTGTGTGAGAGACTGTGCGTGTGTGTGTGTGTGTGTGTGCGTGCGTGCACGAGTGCACAAGCTTCCCATTGTTGCTCTAATCCTCTGAAGTTGAATCAGATTCAGGCTCTTCCCTCTAAAAACAAGTGTTTTGTTGTCCCTTTTTGCGCAAATGCAGCAGGCTGAGGCTACAGGCGAAGCACTAACAAAGAGTCCAAGATATAGTAAAGCTGGAGGCTATTCTGGGAGTGCAGGGCTGCAGTGGTACACTTCCTGAATAAGCTCGCCTCCTTTGCTTCATTCATATGTCGATTAGCATTGAGTCCGCGCTCCTCTCTCACATTTGAATGGAACTGACAAGCACTTTGTCAACAGTTGCACGAATGTTTCTTTTCCAATCTGTCTGTGTACTAGAACGAGGTTTTGGTGAGAAACTCATTGAAATGTTAAATCCCTAGTGGCCGCATGTATAATAAGCTCAGTGTTTTGCACAAATATTTTGGTCTTTTTCTTTAATTTAGATGTTGTAGTGTTTCACAATGGAGATAAAGCTTTTTGGTTCTTCATAAGTTATTCATTTTTCTGTTGTGCTCTTCAGTTGGTCCTGCTGACAATGCAAACAAATGTCGGTGAGATGTTGGGCATCGCTCTCAGGTTGATTGCCCATGCGCTCAGCTCTGAAACAGGTGGTGTGGAATAAAATATTTAATGGCATTCTCTGAATCTGCACATAGCATATATAGCATACTGTACGGTGAAGCCGTGTCCATATGTCGCAGAAGTAAACAAATCCCACGGTTTCATGTACCTGCTCACCTACTGTAGGTCACCTCTTATGCAAATGTATTAGAAAACAAGTCAACAGCAGCCAAATCAAACATTTTTGATGTTTCTCGGCAGCTTCTCCACATAACACATTTATTAGCAAAGCTAGGTCAACTACTGTTATTCCTAATTATCTGCTACATGCGAAAAGAACGTATCCACGGACCTGTAATGAGCTTAATGTTTCAGACATAAATGAAATTACATGCTGTAAAAATAAATTCATCATTCCAGAGATGCTACAGATGTCAGAATGTACTTAATATGCTGTAGTTGAATAAATAAACAATATCCAATCATAATGAACATTCTTATAGAGGTATACAGCAGAAGAAACACAGTTCAACCCAATGTAAACATTTAAAAAGATGTAATAATAATAATAATGATAATAATACCAGAGATGACTCTTTATATGCCTCCATTTGTGTGTGCAGTTATGAAACACAGGAATTCAGTTTATTTTCATTTAAAATTCTTGGTCTTTCTGCCTTTTGTGCAGCAAAAAATAAATAAAGTCATTGCCGACAAACTGTTACATATCATCAGACCTTGCAGTCGCACTTTCAGACACCAGGATGTTTTATATTCTGTCTTAGAATGAAAGTTGTCCCTGGTTTCAGATGTTTTAGTGGGGCTACCCTGTGTTTATCTCTCAATTACAGCTTGGGCCTCTAAATACAGTTTATATGTTGCTGTCGTCTGCTTGCTGAGATTTCTGAGAAGTGGCAATTTTTCAGCCGAAATCAAAAAAGAAGTATTGATTGTACCGACGCAAAGTTCAACTCCCGCAATGAAGTATGGATGTGATTTGAAGGCTTGGAACTGAACTAAGGCACTTTGATCAGGAAATCTGAGGAGGCAACAACTGTGACATGGTTGTCTTCACTGTAGATGAAAGCAGAGTCGAGGTGTTTTATTTTCCCTCCCTGTCTGTCTCCATAGTGCTTTTTACAGTAAACAGTCTCTGACAGAGCTTCCATCTCTCTTTGAGATGCATGTTATCCAGGAGTCAATCAAACCTAAATTTTGAAAACTATCTTTTAATTAGTTCATTGTTCTTTGCTGCTTAGCTGAGATTAAATTTTATAGATGCAGACAGCAGCTTTCATGTTCAGAAGTTTCATGTGATGGATTCTCTTTGAATTTGCCCTTTTGTTCCTTATAAACTACACAATGGAGTCCAACGCATGCCAGCCCCAAGTTAGCAGACCTCTCCATCTCCCGAGTTGTTATATTCATCATGGCAGATTATACAGCATGCACTGCCAAAGTAGAGCGAGGCCTGGCTTTACCTCTGTCATTACCATAGTGTGGATACACACTACATCAGCTCTCTTTCAAACTTCCGGGCTGGTGGCAGGGAGAGACTCTGGCTGCTGGGCACTGCTGTACGGGCGTCAACCGCCTTCATTAATGATGCAGGAGACACTACCTTTTCTCTTGCCAAGGCAGACAGACTGAGAGGAGAAGGGCCCATGAACTGAACAGACCCATGGGTTTGCCTCTAACAATGCCACCCCCACCCCCCCCGCTCTTTGCCCAGCGCACCCCCA